>CAXAMN010025695.1:412137-497893 GCA_963970005.1 Durusdinium trenchii
TCATCATCATCATCATCATCATCATCATCATCATCATCATCATCATCCACTGTTTCGCATATGGGAGGCCGTGGCCTGAGGATGCCCGAGGTATTTGTGTTCCCTTCTGATTAAAGAGTATGTGTGCATTTACCATTAGGACGCAACTAGAACGGGGCATGTCTACTAGGATTCTGTTTACAAATGCTTGGTTTGGTGAACACCGTTTCCCAAGGAATATGGACGAGGATTTGCCTTTGGTGGAGCATCCTGCTCGCAAAAACCCTGTGTTTTTTGCCTCCTGCCTTGCGCTTGTTCCCCCGATGTTCTTTCCCTTTAGTTACGACCCCCACAGCCAGGTCCACACTGAAGGTCAGTCAGAGGCCCAGGACGCCACAGGAAGCCTTCAGAGAGACTGCGACAGGAGCTGTCCTGATTCAGGGCGAGGCCTCCCTGAATCAAGATCGAACCAGCTTGTGAATCGATCTTATCACACTATTATTGGTGTGTTTGTTGTACTTTTCCAGGTGGAGTAGGATAGGATAAACTCCTTCAACAATAGGTCATAGTGATCAAAATTTTGTAGTCAGCCAGTGTCAGCTCACCGCTACACCTTCTTATTGAACCAGATTGCGCGGTCATAGAAGATTGCAAGGGATATTTGGGAAGGTGGTCTCCTTGATTCTCCTGGTGTTTATTTACATATATATAGAGAGAGAGAGGGCGTGCATGTTGTATGCACAATCTGTGCCCACTTGTATTCGACAGACTTTTGAAGAGGACCTTTGAAGATACAACATGCCTCACATGTCCCAAAAGGAAAAATGACAGCCTTTGGAGAAAGATCAAAGCTTGAGCCCTGCTTCTTACCAGACATTTCAGTCACGGGCTATGCCTTTGCTTGCTGTAGAGTGAAAACCATGGTGAGCAAATGCTCAAGGAACTGTTCCCTCCGATGCCAACATGGAAGTTCAAAAGGGCCCCTTGGAAGATCACTTTCCTCTACCAACAGGGGATTTACCACTTCCATCTGAGTGAGTCAGAGTTTTGGTTGATTTTGGCCACGCTTTCTCTGAGGCAGCCACAGGCACGTTGCCGACTTACTGAGAGCTGTGTTTGGATAAGTTCTGCCCCCCTAGCACCCAATAAATCAGTCACAGATGCTTGGGATGCTCACGCCGTGTCACCAACGAAACAAAGAACATCAAAGAACCTCAATGCCCCACCTCCCACAGAACGTGTCCAATCTTTCGACGGATGTGAACCGGTCACCGACCTTGGATTCCGGATTCATCGACCGCACGCGTGAGGTTCGACCTTTCCTCAAGAGAGAGAGAGAGAGAGAGCCTAACTTCGTCCCGTCTATCGGAGGAATGGCATGCTAAAACCGATATGACGATATGACTCGATGTGTGGGAGCACGTGAATGATCATACTCAAAGAAGAGGCCAGCGGCCAGTGGGTAAGCTGCTTCACCGGATCCCTGAACGCATCACATAACCTTCAATAGCTACTGTTAGTAGGTGTTTGCAGGCAATTGCAAAATCATATCGGGCAGCACGCTCAAGCTTTCCAACATCGTCCAAGTTGTCCCTTTCCTCACACCTGCCCGAACGATGGCCTTTCTGGTCCATTCTGGTTGGTCAGATATCGAAACGTCCCTAATTAGGGCCCTGGGCTTAAGGATCCTACCCTTGGTGCGATTTTAATTGATTTTCTGATTTGCTGCACAATTGTCCTCGTCAGGCTGGCGAGGTCTTTGGCGACTGGGTCAGCTGTCAGACCGCAGAAGGAGCTTCGGCGGTCCATGAACGGCCGAAAATTGTATTTCAAGCGTGGTTCGATGATGAAGGTTGAACCTTGGTGAATTGAGCCCCAAAATATCCCAAAATTCAGTTTTGTTTCAATCAACTTATTGGTGTTCAACTAGTTGAACACACCAAATGTTTTCTCAAGACTGGCTTTTTGGTGCTAAGCCCATGTTTGCTGTATGTGCGGGGTGGGGAAGTGCCGCTGTCCAATCTTTTCCTTGTTGTTTTCCTGTGAAAGGTTTGAAGTAACGACCTCGCCCTCTTGGATCTTCGCCACATTTGCGTAGTAATGCCGTCACTGTTGCTGAAACGATCTCCCTCATTGGCCCCTTATCAACTGGGAATGCATGATGGCAACATATGGCAACCAATGCGGGATCGATGTGGGGGCATCCGGCATCGGCATGTTCTTGTGATCGATCTTCCAGGCCACATCTATTACTACAATCAGCAGACCGGCGAGACGTCTTGGGAGCTGCCGTCCGTGCACGCAGCACCTTGGAGACCAGTGGAGAGATTAAGATACTTATGATTCTGATGATGATGATTATCATTATGTCAATTATGTTTTGTGGAGTCACCATCAAGTGCCAAACAGGATTCCGAGAAAGGCCATGGATTCTCTTTCTTTGTTCTGAAGCCCCAGTGTTTTCGAGAGCTTCTTTTGTGGAACTACACCGGCGGGACCGACGTGTGATGCAGTCCTTGAGCCAGCTACACGAGGTCCAAAGGCGTCACAGGGATCTTGTTTTTTTCTCACTCGGCTGGTGGAACTGCCCAGTCTTTCAGCATCCCAGTCCAGTCAGGTCCCAGGTGTCGCTGTTCCACGTTACACTTGTTGAAAGATTGTTCAGACCCTATGCACATGTTTGCGCTTCCAATGGTGTGGCCATTCAAACCACCAAGACACCTTCCCCAAGATCAGATGTTTGAATGCTCGCACCAAGGCTCAGCCAGCAGCGATGGGCGCAGAGAATCCTTTGAACCCCTTCGCGCAGGCGGAGGCCCAGTCCATGAAACCATGGATCCGGAGATCGAGTTCGTCATAGTAACAAAGGGCATCGCTACTAGTATCTTCTTGTTACTAGTCATGACAGGAGCTACTACTAGATCTAGTAGCGTCCTTGCTACTAGTAGCGATGCCCTTTGTTACTAGTAGCTTCTTGTTACCAGGTTTGGCCCAAGATTCAGGGAACATATATGAAGACGGAAGACGTATTTGGAAGTGTGAGCATTCTTGTACGTTGTGGGTTCCTTGGGGGGGTTGTTTTGTGACCCAGTACAGTAATCGCATGCAATCGCCATTGAGCCCACTGAACTTGACCAGTCTGAAGGCGGACAGGTGCTCGAATACAAAACTCTTTGTGGGGTCCACTTCCAGTTTGCTGGTTTTCTGGCACGATCTGGTTCTGCATCAGCAAGCCAGGGCAATGCCATTGGTCATTGATTGTTTCTCCACATCCTGTTGAAAGCTGTCCTGGGCCACGATGCGTATGCTTCGCCGGCCCCAAGAGCGGAAAGGAAGCAGCTCGAATGCAGCGGCAACAGTATGAGGAGCTGAGTGAGCGATGTCGACGGGTCGAGCGATGTCGTTTTTACATGATGGACTGGATGTCGAACACTTTGTGCCGGAAGATGTTCGTGGAACCTGAAGAATTTTTGCTGCAGGTGTCAGAGGTAGGCTTCGGATATTTTTATGCCGTGGCCAAAAATCACTGGAAAATAGCATATAGCATGCAAGATTCACGCACCATGGCTTTGTGTTTCATGCCATTGTTGTTTGGGTTCCAACTATGCATGGACCACACCAACTTTACCATTCATGCCGTGCGTGATGCGCCGGTGTTTGACTGAGTGGAAGCGCAAGCACAAGTGCCGGCTCACAGTGAGGGCAGGTCCAGGATGGTAAATGATAATCTCTAACTCAAACCCGAACAGCCAACATAGGTCCAGAGTCAAGAAGGAATCCAGCAGGCCCCAGATTCGTCCGACTACTTGAACCAGATCCACCTGCCTTTGAACCAGATCCTCCGCAAGTTCCATCTCGAGACTTCGAGACGTTTAATTAACAAAGTGGGAGTTTTTTGTGGAATGTACCTAGTACATCCTAGTACCTGGTGCGCCTTATTGCGCTTCTGTGTTGAACAGGACCGGTCGTGGCGAGATCTGATTCCAGGTGTGTTTCACCGGGAGGGACCCGATTTCAGCGCTGAAGCACGCGGGCGCAACGGGTCACAGCGTTGCAGGATGCTTTGCGACAGATGCAGCAAGCAGAAGAGCAAGCCAGACAACAAAGAGAACAGCCTGGAGTCTTGGAGCCTTCTCGCATCTTTTGACTGAAGCCGCTAGTGCCGCTAGTGTTTATTTATATTTATTTGATACTGTACTGTAATTCTTGCCCATGTGGTCAGAAGGAGGAAGCAACAAACATGCCAATCAGTTGTTGCATGTCGCGAGGCATGGCAGAAGCATGTGGGTGCAACGTGGGGTAAACACGGCAGACTAATCTAGAGAACGAAGGCTGGATGAACTGAAAATGATGGACAATGATGCCCACAAAGACCAACCAACTGAGAGCCTTTGCTTTAGTGGCACCGTGGCACATGCTTAGCAAGAGGTTTCACGCGGCATGGAATGCCACCAAGTTTATTTTTTCAAAGCTATCGCCTCAAAACATTGTGTAGTGCTATGCTAGCAGCTATACTGTGTATTTGATGACTGAAGGTAGTGTGTTCAAGCACAGTTATGGAGCTGAGGCTGTTTGCATCCAGTACCAGAATGTTTGCCACACAATGTTCACAAAAACATAGTTTTTTATGTTTTTCGGTCAGGGGTGCTCAGAAAGCTGGCATTGTCACTCCAAGCGGCCAGATTATAGCCCTAGCTGAGGTGGGACCAGATCTATGCTCAACACTTTGTGGCCGGCTCGGATGAGTCAAACGACTCAACCCTATTTGTTCCACATGACTTTAAATGCTTTTACGTTCAAAATGTTGGCTTGCTTTTGTTCCCTTGCGGCCCCATACCATGTTTGTCATTACCGGTCTGTGTTCAAGCTGTGAAGCTCTATTTCCTGCCCCTTGGATTGCGATCCTACGCAATAAAGTTCTGTTCATGGACGTTCGATGAAGGTTTTCTCGTGTTTGAGCCGAGGCCTGGTACCAGCAGCAGCAACAGCAACAGGCAACATCCTCGGGGGCGGTAACATGACATTGTTATTATATATTATATCATATAATGTTGTTGTAATATATAATATATATATATTTTTTGTGATTTTGTGCATTACAGTATGTTATTTTGTTGTGTTGTACATTTTGTTGAATACCATACTCATTGTTCGTCATAATCCTCAGAAAGCCGAAATGTTGTGAACCAGGTGTCAGCGCCAATGACCCCAGCAGCCTACTATATACTGTATTTCAGCGTTAGACTCATGGTCGCGGTCGCAACAAAGAGTCAGCTCATATCTATGAACAAGACAAACCGGCCACATGGCATCATGGAAAATAAATATTTGTTGCCTGTAAGATGAGTTTGTTCGATGATCCTTTTAGATCCACTCGTCCATTCAGTCATTTATTCATGAACCTGTCCATTTCCATCTATGCCAATGCGTGAGAACTTCTCCTTCGCCTGAGTGAGTGGTGCCCATAAACACAGCACGACGTCTTATCACCGGCCTGAAATGAAGAATGACAAGTGAATCTTTCCATTGATCAGCAAGCCCAACAGGCACAGGCTGCTGCCCAGCAGGCACAAGCTGCCGCAGGGTCCACTGGGCCAAGCCCAGAGGGTGCTGCAGCGGGGCTTGTACGGATGCCGAGGATGAACGGGTGAACAAGCGGTCACAAGCCATCAGATTCAATGTTGGAGCAGTGCTGAATCATTAAAACATGATTGGTTTATATTGGTTGTGTAACTCCATTGCAAGGAGTTATGGTTGATGTATTTGTGCAAACTCAGGTGCCACCCAGCTTGCATGCCACGATGGAGGACATTCGCCAGTGGCATGCTGCCCAACCCGGGCACCGTGGCGGTAGGGTGAGCGTAAGGATGCGTAAGGCATCGCACAGCTCCAGGAAGGAAAGCATCAGAGTGACACTACTGGCTTTTCATCGATGTTCGCGGCCTGGACCTGGCAAAACCAATTGCAAGAGCACGCCCTGAACTTGCCAGTTTGACTGGAGAGCGCAGCTCTCCGCAATATCTCAGGGATTTGAGACCATGGACTCCATGTGAAACGAAAACGAGCACAACATACCGGAGTGTATTTTCAATAGGGAGACCTCCCTCCAGCCACGGCGATCGGTGTCGCTGTTCGTCACCCGGTGCAGGAGCAGATTGCTTTTGTCGGGGGCCGCAAGGGATGTTCAGCACCTGCGGTATTGAAGTTCAGCACCCGCAAGGTTAACATGGAGTGGCACGCGCTTCTTGAGGGAGAAATGGGTGGCAAGCTGTGTAAGTGGTTCCAGGATGCTTGATGTCGGAAGTAGACATGCGCAATACATGTGCAACATGCAAATGAGAGCAATGTGGGGGGCAGGAGCCGAGCATTCGCCGGACGTATTGACCTTCCATGGATTCTTTTCGCAATGCAGTGCACGTTTTGACAGCAAGATCCTGAGGAGAGTCTGCTCGATCCAGATAGCAGATAGCCCTCACAAGCAAGCATTTGTTCCACCAAGTGGCAGCACAAGACACACGCTATACCTATACGTGCGTATGACATGATGTCACCTAAATGAAATGATTGAGTCCAAACGAGGAAACTGCACCCTGCTTCAAAGGCCATGAAGTGCAGTGTCGTGCAGGAGATGGAGGACAGATCCTTTGATTGGTTGCGGCCATGTGGTTCTTTTTCAACAGTGTGGATGTGTTAAAACACTTTAGTATGTCGTGTTGTTTTTGCTACTTCTTGCTTAGATTCCACGAAGATCCAGGAAGTGTATGACATTGATACAGTATCAGCATTGATATCCTGCGTTTGTCGCAAAGGAGATGATCAAGAGAGGTGCCTCTGTTGCCGACCGGAAGAAGGCCCTGATGGATGGTGAGCCTGTGAGCTGACATTCCATTGGTCAACGGACGCAACACAACCCGAGACTCCGTCGGGCGTTCGGCCAGGCTTTGAAGGCTTGGCAGATCAAATGGCATCCAGACAAGAATCCCGACCAAGTGGAGGCGACCTGGGGGCCCTCGGGCCGCGCCTGGGGGCCGAACCTCGCACGCGTGCACCGCGCCAAACCGCGCGTGCAGAGCTTGGGCTCGGGGGCCAAACAACCAGTTGGGGGACCCACAGGAAGAGAGGACATCTCCGGGAGGACTTCGGTGAAGCAAACGGACCACTACAGTGGGACTGTGATGTTGGTTTGCAAGAAGCACGAAGGGGACTTCTATAGCTTGTCAAAGTGTTTGTGCTTGTTGATAGCGAGGCCATTTCCTTGTCACTGTGAGGCTTTTGTTTTAATTGTTGTTCACTTTCAACCAGGTGCTTTTTAAGACAGCCTGAAATCTAGAGGCTTTGCCTAGTCAGCCCTTGGGATGGCCTTGAGCAGTTGCCGAGTTGTCGATGGCGCCAAGGAAGACGTGTCCATGTGTGTTGGAAACCCTTCCTCAAAGGCTTGCAAGACGACCTCTAAATGTATCTTTAAATTTTAAACCGACACAATTTTTGTAGGCTCTCCCAGATGTAAAGTTTCATGGGTTTGGGTTAGTTTGCTGTATGTTATATAGTTTTTTTTAAAAAAAACAACTATGCAAGCTGATTTCTGAAGCATGTGTTTACTCTCATCGATGGACTTGAATGACTGACACTCGCAGTGCCCTCCCGTCGTGCGCCCAACCCGCCCGCACGTGGCTTAGACAGTCGACTTGACCATCCGCCCCCCCGGTCCCGCATCCCGGCCGCGCGGAAGTGCGTCGGGTGATCACCATGCCGCCCAAGAACGCTGCGCCCAAGAATGCCGCGCAGCGGCAGACACCGCCGCCTGAAGGCCGGGCGGATCGCCGATTGGAGAAGAGTAGCTTCTTGTTACTAGTAGTACGGCCAGGAGCTACCAGTAGCGTCCTTGCTCCTAGTATCGATGCCCTTTGTTACTTGTAGCTTCTTGTTCCCAGTAACTTGGAAAACTGTTGGATGTCATGTTCTTCTTTGGATGAGGGGCACGGGCAAAGTTGGGCACACTGTGGATGGCTTCGAGGACGATCTCTATGTGTGGCCCCCCTTCTAGAATCTAGAACAGCTTTGGATTTGGGGTTTTGTTCTTTTGCGGCTGGGCGTTTCAGTAACCTCGGAGACATTTTTGGAGCCCTTGGAGTGCCTGGGAAGACTGGTACCAACATCCTAGTTTGGGCAACCCGGTTTTATGCCTACATTGTTTTCTTTGCTGCATATGTATCCCATGTTTGCATCCGCATGTTCTTCAATTTCCAGGGAGAGAGGGAAACTACATGGACGGCGAAGACAAGGGTATCCTTTGCAGAAAGGGTGCCATAAGTTCTTTATCAACATTCAACTGTAGAGGGTGGACCAGAAAGTTTGCCCTCGACAAAGCTGCATACCCTGCTCGGCACCATTTGGCTGAAATCCTGAAGTGAATCGAGGGCATATTGTTTATATACTCAGTCTGAGTTTGGTTGAGGGTCCTGACTGAATATGACATTTCGGCCGTGCGAGTCGCAGGTGGCGATGCTGCAGAGGAGCTTGGTGATGACTATGACATGCCTGTGATCGTGAAGGTGAATGGGACAGAACGGGACATGACAATCTCAAGAAAAGGCAGAACACTTCAGGAACGACTGGAAATCATTGGTGTATTTTGATAAAGTTTGAGTTGATAGGTGTACTGTAACTTATACAATATGTCAACTATATAGCATTATGTAATAATATATGCTATAGTATATAGATCCAAAGCAGGCTCGAAGAGTCTTGCAAGATTCACACTGGACGTTGTTTTCCGTTTGAGCAGAAGTTACGGTTGAGAGTTGATGAAAAAGAAAACAACCTCCTCGACTGCTAGATGCTTGTCAAATCTGAACAAGTATTAGTACATAGGCATCTCACTCTTTTTCCCCTCTCTCCTTGGTGTTGGGTATCATGTTGATGTTTTTGGTATATGTAGAGGTGTGACGATGTTTGAAGGCGAAAGTGTGCAAGGATTTCTGTCAGACGGATCCGGAATGATGGAAATAGATACTGTATGATGCTGTTCCTGGCTTTTCCTGGGGCACCACCCCAGTCGACGTCGCTCAGACACCAAGAGACGTTCGGCGGGCAGGTGCGGCCAGATGATCAGCTCAACATCTCTCCAGAGGAGCGATATCCGACCGACGCGACGAATGGAGACGGACAAGCACCCGGTCATTTTTTCAGATGCACTAGGCCTCCCCCAAATCATCATGGAAGTGGATGGCATGGCCCCTTGAATCACCATTTTCCTCGACAAACAGGTGGTTTCACTTGCATGAATGTTCCAGGAAGTGTAATTAGTGATCGTGGCTCACCAGAGGGAACGATTACGGCCTTTTGCGCCTGACCCGATATCTTTTTTGTACCAAATGGTCGAACATGCTGTGTGAATCCTTCTTCTAGCCACTCAATGAGGATGCGCACCTGCAGACAAAGCAATTGGAGTGTGCATGCCATGACAGATTGCACCTACAGAGGAAGCATGCCATGCCATCAAATGACTGACTGACTCATAACCCTCGGGGGAATGATGTGCGACTGCCTCGTTTACTGTCATCGGTTCGGGTTACGGAACGGTCCGTGAGCTGGGTACCTGGCCTGGAAGATGGAAGCGGTGGTGAATCACCAAAAGGGAACTATAGAGTGGTTTTCTTGGGTTGCCCATTGACGAAGAGAAGCAAAGAACAGCAATGACACAAAATTGCAATGCCTCAGGGTGAATTTAAAATCCTTCTGGGCTGAAGGACAATGCGGCCAGAGTCTACTCCTGGAAACTAAAGAGCCCCCGTGGCTTGGGTAGGTGACATTTAGTGTTCCGGCAGGTTCTTGAGGCCAGGAGTTTGCTGTCGGCCGTCCTCTTCTGGGCAACGTCGCCCCGTCCATGGGGATGGGGCCAAAGTGTGCATATGTAGGCATCCCATCTGTGAAATCTTCACATAGCGCCATGATATGCTGGCACTTGGGGAACCACCAAGTTCTATTACCAATTTCCAAGGAGGCATAACTTTGCATCACCTCGACATGTTGAAAAGCCAGGACTTGGAGAAGGAAGTTCCACCTCGAGTGCTTTATCCGCTGAACCCACGGGCAGCGCATAACACCACGCAACTCGGCCCAAGTTCGAAAGACGCGCTTGCGGGTTAGTTCACCCTCCCTAGCCCTAGCAGAACAGCGGCAGTCCTGTGTGTCTTTGTGTGTTGAATCAGCTTGTTTTTCAGTAATTATGTTTGTTTGTTTTGTTTGTGTGTGTGTGAGGGCTCTTATTCATTGCACAAAATCATTGCACAAAACCGGTGGCCTGCATGTGAACTGACAGGCCCGACTCTTTCGGCTGCTGCAATGGTAGGTTGGGAAGGACCCCTGGGCCCCGTCGGTTTTCCTGGTTCCATTTGGTTCCATTTGGTTCCGATGTTCTCGAGTCGCATCATGTGAACGCACTTCTTGGGGTGGGCAAGTCCGATTCTTGGACTTGCGGAGGGCAAGTCCGGTTTAGAATCAGAAATAGCTCTGCCCGGTTTGGAATCAGAGCATAGTTCACCTACATCATATAGCTCCTTTCAGTGTCCTAGGTTAAGCATGCGGGCACAACTCGTGTGTTGGGGTCTTCATCCTGCGCCAATGGAAAAATCCAAAGGAACAGGGCTTGACACAGGAAACTGTTGTTTCTTGCTTTTCGATCTTTTAGGATTGCAGCCCTCCCGAATCACCCCAGGTTATATATTTGGTCAAGTTCTATGTTTCTGCGCCGTCGATTGATATTTCCATGATATATACTTTGCACAAGAGGTTTCGCAACTCGCAACATCAGCTTGAATAGTCTTTAATTCTAATTACATGCGTTCCCATCACTCAGCAATTTATTCAGTAGCAAACTCAATGACCTGGTCCTGTTCAAAAAAAAATGACGGCTGAGGCAGTACTCCTTCAAAGAGAAGTGCTTCAAGGTGGATGAGCAGGCGGAAACCTCCCTGAAGATACTTCACCGAGCTGTCCGTGCTCAGACACGACCACGTGCCTGGAGATCCCCCCAAATCCGAGTTAGGGACATGTATATATTCGAAGATCGAACCAAGGTGTTTCTTTTGGGATGCATGCTCCGTTGGTAGCGATGCCCTTTTGTTACTACTAGTATCTTCTTGTTCCTAGTAGCAATGCCAGGAGCTACAAGTAGCGTCCTTGCTCCGTTCGTAGCTTCTAGAATTGCTACGTGATGTGGCCCCTTGGCCGGATGTGGCCATTTTCATCCATTTTCAAATCTTAGGGCGATCACTCTCACTCGGGCCGTCTCCGGCGAACCCCGTTTTGCAGGTAGATCAAGTGGTCATGCATTTTGCAATGGACGGCCTGATCTTATTAAAGGAAAGCCCAGAGGCCATGGATCAGATCGAGGCCTGATAGTCTGGGCTTTGATCAGGTATCAGGTGAGTGCCAGGTAAGAGATAAACCAGTTCGTAGGAGTTTTGCATCATGGTAATTGAATGTAATTAATTAGAGCAACAGTTTTGTCATTGTGTGCTTTCTGCACCAGGGCTGCCAAAGCTTTTGCTTTTGAAAGTTTAGGGACTGCTAGTGCTGCAGTGGAGGTTGCAGGCTAGTCACACCTCGAAGGCCACCTTGACAGATTCAAGGCCGATCATTCACGTTGGCAGCTGCATGGACGTCCGGTTCCGTGGCATTGTCGGCATGTCATTGGCACTTTGATCATGATCTGATCTGGGCATGGGGACCAGGTCTTTGAGAAGAAAGAAGCGGAGCAGAATGAGAAGGAAGAGGCTGAAGCCATCGACGAGGATTTCGACCCGCCAGAGAACGAGAAGGAGCCCCTGACACCAATCCTTTGGTCGATTGCTGGGCATGCGTGTGCTCAAAAACCAAATCGAGCACAGAAGCCGACCAGCAAGCATGGTTTGAGAAGATAAGGCATGATAAGGCCATGTCTGCGACGCCTAGGATGCATCAACCTTTTTTAATGTCGTTGAAAGCAACCCCTGGCCACGTGGCAGCTTGGGAAGGTGCTCATGGATCGCAGTTATCGGTCTTGTTTTGTGTTCCTTCTGGAGCGGTATTTGTGCGGCGAATTCGGAGTAAAGGAGTTGTTTGCCCGAAAGTTGTGCTCTATTTACCAACCTCAGCATGTCCAGAACCTTTGCAATCCTCATGTACCACACCCTAAACTTTGATTTTGTTTTGTTTCTCTCCGGCACGCAGGAGATTCCGGTTAAGAATCCCTTGCGTCCATGGGCATGCATGTGATGCCACCGGGAGCTTGGGGGGCGGAGAGGCTCGAAAGATTTGCTGGTCCGCCGGTCCGCCGGTCCTTATTTAGGCGTCGAGACCTTCAAGACCTTGCTGTCGGGGTAGGAATTGCATCCTATACCACTTCCTGTTGCAGACAGCTGTGTGGTTCAACATGTGTTTGATCAAGAACATATAAGGCCTAGAAGGAGCCATTGTCCAACAAAGCTGGACTGGACACAATAAGTCTCGTGCCTGGAGCAGAGTCCCGGCAGGGACAAAGAATGACAAAGATTTGGTCCCAGACCTGTTCGTGGGAACTCCATCCTGTTCGTGGCATTTTGTTGGTCCACATTTTGAGGGTCCAGGGGTCTTTGGAAGATTTCCAGGACCATTCAGTCAAAATGCGTGAGGTATATCTTTTGTTGCGGCGGGCGAGAAGCAAGAACGAACAATCATACTTTTTGGATGTCAAACCACAACCGAATACAGAGAAACCAATAGGCAAGTGACCATCTCCATGGATTTGCTCATCGCAATTGCTAAATGGTGTCCTCTATAGTCAGTCACCACATCAATCTTTCAGATGTTCTTCTCCCGCACCCCAGCTTGTTCCAGATTGTTAGGGAGCACCCGCTGCACCAGTTCCTATATCCGCTGTGGGCACAGTTCCAGCAAGGGAGTTCAACTACACCCAACAGTCCGAGTTGGCGAACGTGCCAAGGCAATCAGTTCAACTTCAGCGAACGTGCCGCGCAATCGAAGAACGCCATCCTGCGTGAACGCTCCTGGACGACCGAGCCTCCGCCCACGACCAGGCGTTCGGTATAGGGCCGGGAGCGAAGCAATTCCAAGAGAGAGTGGCTGTCCATGCACGCATATCCACTCATAATGCACGTGTTTGGCAGCGACAGTGCTGGTTTGCTCGTTTCCTGTCGATGTGGGGCTGTTTCCTGTCATGATTGGATTCTCATTATGGGTCACCGGGTCACATGCCATTTTAGATCAATTGTCCAGCCATGATGGCAGGAACTATGGCACGGTCACGCAATGGGAGATTTTTGATCAGTACATGGCGGAAATCGAAGCTGCCAAGGCGGGAATCAGTATGGGCGCGTCCTTCGGGCAGGAAGGCTAAATGGCCAAAGGGTTCAAGACTCGGACAATATTTCGACAAAGAACATCCCCAGAGAGGGACCTAGACCAAAAAGTAAAGGCTATAGAAGGAAAGCGTCAAATGATGAGGCAGGCTTCTACAGTTGCTGGCGTTGCGCAATGCATACTTTGAGAATCCACAAAGTCCTACCCGAGCTGATATGGATTGAAGACACCGCAAGTACTTCAAATGCCTGGAACAAAGCACTCCACTTTCACAGTGGAGTTTGGCATAGTTTGCGTCCAGGGATGCGCAATGCGCACACACAAACTAGCAGCAGCAGGTAAGGCTCCATTCCCTGGTGCTAGGAAAGGGAACTCCCCTTTTATGAAGTTTTGTTGTGGTGCAGGATAACGTCCGGCATACCATTTACAGCATCATGAGCCGCTTGATCATTTGCAAGGGCACCATTTACGCCCCAGCCTGAACCTCAAGAGTAAGAAAACAATTAAGCAAAAGAGACCCTGAGGAGAGAGAAGCACAAACTCAACGTAGACCCCTGGAAGGCAGTGAAGCTCATTGGCCATGTGTTGCTTTTTCATAGCCCATCCTTCGCCATTTCGCAGGAAAAGGAGAAAGATGTCGCTCGGCTGAGTTGCGGAATCGACGAACCCGCAGACGTTCCAACGGCCCGACACCGGCGACACCAACAAGAGCGATTGCTCCTGAAGAGCTCAAACCAGCTTGAAACCTTTAAAACCTACTTCAAGTCGTCGATTTTGAGGAAGATCGATGTTTTGGACAGCGACCACAGTGGCAGGGTCCCGAAACGCAGGGTCAGGATCGAACTTCCTGTGAAGCGAGCTCGTCCATTCTCAGGATAAGAAGAGCGGAAAGTCCGCTTACGACGACATGTCGGAAAAGAAGAAGAAGTCAGACTCGGATCCGACCTACTCGGAAAACATGAAGCTCTCCATTAAGATCATGGAACGTGTCTCGAAAGCAGGTGCTGAACAAGGGCCTTAAAAGAAGCGTCTTGCTTCCAACAAGACAAAGTGGTGTGGAAAAATCGCTTTGGCGTTCCATCTCACCACGATTCCGCTGGACCGAATTGACTTGCTTCATAGTTGTTAATGTTGTTAACATATGTTTAATTTATATGTTTGTCTTTATCATTTTGGTGTGTGGGGCCTGGAAGTCCTTGCCGTAAGGTGGATACTCCCTCTTAATGGACCTGGCTCATGTTGATGGACCTGGTGAAGCATTGCCATTTTGAACTAACTTATCCTTCCCAAACGGATGATGAAACTTGTTTAGCCCGTCCCGGTTGGAAAAACATGTGTAATGTTCAATCGGCTCTTGGCTGGCTTGACCCATGTATATATATATATATATATTTGGTTTTTGGGCCAGAAATTCTGGGGCAGGTCGTAGGAAGTAAGATGTGCAAATCAGCCATTCAGAATCTGCCCAGGCATGGTGAACCAGAATGCAGAGAACGAGGTCTACCATGACTTCAAATACTGGGAGGACCGCAGTGATGAATTTCGTGACGGCAGCTTGGGCATCCAATCACATGATTCATGAGAACAGTCCAGGCATTGGTGCTCCCATCCAGGCATTGGTGCTTGTTTGTCCAGGCATTGGTGCTGTCAATACAGGATCCAATTCCAACACCTTTCGAACTTTCCTTCGTCATGGGTCGTATGCTCTTTGGTTCTTTTCTATTCCAGTGGTGCACAGCCGTCACAGCGAATCCTTCTCAGGTGAGGGCACCCTGCTGCCCTTGTGGCGCTTCTCCTCGGAAAAGGCCAAGAAGAAACAGGCAACTGTGCTGGGAATGGGGTGGTAGTGGTACCGCCACAGGCTTTCCACCTTAGGTCGCAGGGTACCCGTTTCGACCTTCCTTGGGTTCCGGAAGGTCCACGTCCGATCCACTCCGCCTTCCAAAAACACCTAAGCGTGATCCACCGCCTTCTAGGTCACTTGTATCAAATGGAATCCTCACTATAGCGATCTGTGCGCCGTGGGCTTCGGATCCTACGACTTCATGCGGCAAGGCACGGGTGTCATTTGCGCCCCGGCGGGGAAGCGCGGAGAGCAGAAGCGAACGGCGGCCGGTCGCCAGGTGCAAATGAGACCCATGGGCACCTCTACACCCGGGAAGATTAACATAGAACCTGAAAACCACTGGGTTGTAGAGGAAAGTAGTCTTCCGAAGGTCCATTTTAAGATTCCATGTTAATCTTCCCGGGTGTAAAAGATCTTATAATATCTTATACATAAAAGGGAAACAGGAGCAATGCCATCCACAAAGCCACCTGGCAATTGGCGCAGTGAGAACTAATTGTTCCACAACCCACAGACGGGGTGGTGTATGGACACTGTCAACCACATGCGGGCAATAGACATCCCGTATTTGTGGCACATGACTCGACCATGTCATGACCGTCGGTCCAGCCCAAGAGCCACAGAAGTTTTGCGAGCGTTGGACGTTGGAATTTGCGAGCTGCGAGCTGCTGAGGTTGCTACTCTCTGAAGAACACACGTTTCCCAGAGTATGTCTTCAACACCGACGCGGGCGTTTGCTCACTCGAGACTCGACATGACTTCGCACATTGCTTGCGACGTGCCAAGACGGTTGATCCTGAGACATAATTGTCGCCTCCTCCTTGGAATCTTCATTGCAGCAGACAAGATTTGACATGTGGAATTGAAACTGATGGAAACCCACAAGTATTTGAATGGGCGGAGCATCACTGACCTCAAGCATTCCTTCTTTGAGGATTGGCATCCTGCACACCCTGCGGTCCTGGCCGTGGGCTTGTATGATGGCACCGTTTTAGTCTACGATGTGAGGGCCAGAACGAAGAAGCCAATCTATCAGAGCACTGTCCGAACCAACAAGCACACGGATCCCGTTTGGGAGGCCGCCATGGACCGGTGGGGAACATGGAACCACTGCGTATTTTCCGTGTCAGGTAGCTAGAGATGCAGAACGTTCATGAGCTTTAATAATATACATAAACCAAACTAACTAGTGAATACTGTAGTAGGTTGTGGAGAACCTTAGGACCTAGGAACATCATTGCAAGCGGAAGTGGGGGTTTCTTGCACTTCAATCATGTTGGATTCAGTGTATGGAGATCAGGGTCAGACGTTTGGGATTTGGCCGGGAACCGCGAACATCCTGCTTGCTTTGAAGTTCAGATGTGTAGCTCCTCGGACCTCGGCGTAGGTCCGATGGAACAACGATGAGTCCACTGGAGCTTTGAACTTCTACTCGATCTCCTCAGATGGCCGTGTCTCGAACTGGCGCTGGCCCCAGCCATCCAAGAGTCGCGTCCTTTACAAACCCGACTTTTGCTGGTGGGATGGAGCAGGACTCAGGTCCACTGTTCAAAAAGAGATTTGAAAGAAGAAACTAATCAAAGTGGTGTGAGGATGTGTGAGGTTTCATCCGTGGGGAGACTTGCTCATCCGCTATTTTTGCTCCCTCACGGTCCATGACTCTATGACACTGAGGTTCTTGCTCAAGAACAAGTTGGAGAGTGAAGAAGTCATGGAACTGTCGCTTGGAAGAGTTGAGCCTGTTGGGCCCTGACTCCCTGAAAAAAGCTCTGTGGATGAGTAGACAGCTCTCTATCGTTGCATTCTTTGAAGTCAACAGGGAGAGACCCGCAAGGAAAACACATAGAACAACAGAGCTTTAGATAGAGTTATGTCGGGCACGCCAGCCATAGATACAAGGAGCCAAAATAGTTTTATAAAGCAAAAACAAAGCAAAAAAAAAGCAAAAGGCAAAGCAAACAAAAAAGCAAAAAAATGTAGCTGTGCGTATTTGTCGCTTGTTTTTCACTTTTTTTTCGCTTTATTTTCGCATTTTTTTTCGTTTTTTTTTTTTTTTTTTTGCGCTTTTTTCCTTGGAGGGTACAGCAAAAACATATTTGTCGCTTTTTTCACTTTTTTGTCGCTTTATTTTCGCATTTTTTTCGCTGTTTTTTCGCTCTTTTTCGCTTTTTGTTTTGCTTTGTTTTTGCTTTTTGCTTTGTTTTTGCTTTGTTTTTGCATTTTCATTTGCTTTTATTTTGCTTTTTTTTTCACTTTTTTTTCACAAAAAGAATATTTGATGGTTGGCCATGTATGGCTGCCATCGCCCAACATAAAGATAGAGAGTTCGATGGGTTCTGGGGTGCAATTCTTAGACCACCTTCGAACCAGGTGCGAAGTACCTTTGTTTGACCACACGAATCACACGACGCCCATTTTTGGGTTCATGAAGAAATCCCGTTGCTTCCTGTTGCTGTTGTGGTGAGACGTCATATGCAGCAGGTGGGTTTTAAACCATCAGATCAGCACGAACAGTTCTCATCCAAGCCAGGGCCCCCGCCAAGACGCAGTCGCTTTCCGCCGGCTGAGCTTCCGAGGAAGCTCATGGGCAGCCCTGGCACTGGCGAAGAGGACGAGACTTCCTTGGCCGGGCTTGCAGGTGGCCTTTGCCACTTGTCTGGATGTGAACATGTGACTGCAGGATGGTTTGCTGTGGTTTGCCGCCAGGATCCGCCAGAGTTTGGCCAGAGTTTTTGGGTGGGCCAGAGCCAACCCCATTTGATAGCGTCTATAATTACTTGAAGAAGGGCCTTGAAGAAGCGATTTGGACAAGAAAGGCTACTAACTTACCCATTTTGAATGTTGCGGGTCGCATGTATCGTCGATGTTACTGTTGCTACAGGCTGTTTGTCATGCAACCACTCTTGCATCAGCAGAGGGAATTCCAGCCATTCTTCGATATAAGATGCTATACATTTCCCCTGAAGAAACAAACACCTATCAAAACGTAGGTGCTCGTACCATGTGAAAAGACTAGGTTTTGCCAGAAAACCCAGGGTGTTGATTTTCAGATAGTTTCGCATGTTGTTGACATAGCACAAGACTAACATGTATTTTGTTTTGAACATGTTGATGAGCGTGCCAGCCACAGAGATTCACTGCAAAGCTGGGCAAGCCCTCAGAACCCATAGATTTTCTATTGGTTTCTGCGAGTTTTCTACGGGTTGGCAAAAGCCGAGTTTTTCTGAGAACCCTTGTTTTTACGGGTATGCACCGGTTCGCCATGGTTTGCCACGGGTTTTCTACGGGTTCGCTGTTCACAGCCTTAAACATGCATGCATGTGTTCTTTTTAAATGGTGTCCCAATATCATAATGGGTCACCTAAACAAAACAAAGTTTTGGCATAATGACGGAACACCTGGGTGGGACATAGAAAATGCATGTACATAAATGTCCAAAAACCTGAGGTTTTCACTGAAGAGCCGAGGTTTTGACCAATTGATCCAAAGTCGAGGTCCTTGTTCAGAACCTACATTGTACCTACATTTTTGAGTGGGTTAAGCCACATGTACAGGGTTGCCCACTGCCACCTGCCACGGCAATGGCCAGTCATTTTTTTGACTTGATGGCTCGTCAAGGTGGGCTTCTCATATAATGATGGCTCAACAAAGCATATACTGCATGTAAATATAATATGAGTAAATATGTAAATATAGAACACGCCGCGCCCTTCCATCTTCGTGTGAACATGCTTGATTTGCGTCCCATGGGTGAGTGTGCAAAGCACCCAGGGCTCCCTTGATCGGTCGTCACCGAATGGTCGCCAGGTGGGGCCAAACTCATCACGCCACGAGGGTCGGATCGCTACGCCGACCAAGGCTTTGACTTCCACTCGCACAGTGACCACAGCCATCTTTTCCTGGTTGGCACGGAAGAGGGTCGCATCCACAAGTGCTCCAAGGATGGGCCTGGGATTCTGTGATGTTTCTGACTGAGTGAAACGACCAACTCTGCAGATCAATAGGATCAAGATTCGCACATCCAAGGCTCCTTTCCTGGTGGGTGTGAGTTCTTTTGTTTGGTGTTCGAACCTTTGCGGTGTTGGTGCTGCGATCGGAAGCCCAACAACTGCATCTAAGAACATGCAGCTTCAAGGTTTGACCACTCTACAGGGGAAGCTCGTGCTTAGGCCGCTTGCGGTGGAGGACACAAGCCCTAAAGGATCCTCACGTGTAGCCCTGTTCCATGTGTTTCATTGTCACCCCAGGCATTGAATGATGATGCTGATGTTTCCGGGTCCTCTACCCAGTTAAGAACGTACAAGTACAAACCTGTGAACAAGTGCAGTGCATGTCAATCCCTCTATTTCCTGAAGCACCCGTTTACTGTACGCAGTTTGTATAGGTTTGGAGTTGCTGCAGGTTTGGAGTCTCACGGCTGGTTTGCACCTAGAGCGATGCGTCAGCGCAGGCCTTCAGTGGGCAATACTTGGAGACCTATGAGGGCCACACCATGGCGGTGTACAGCGTGCGTTGGAACCCGTTTTTCGGCGGATCTCCGTCGGAGGGGACGGAACCCGTGAACCGCTGGTTCCGAAGCGATCCTCACCAGCTTGACTAAGTGACCCAAAGAACACTGCTCATATGGAAACATATTATGGAACAATCTTTTTTTTTTTTGGGTGATTGGTTTATATTGTTTTTTCCAACTCAGATCCAGCAGTGTTGTGGAAGTAAGGTGAACCGGTGATTTTCCAACTGGCAAGGTCAGCGGATGATTCTGGTTATGGCGTGGAACTGTGAAGATGGACCTATGACCTTTATTTGGAGTATATAATGTGAGAGACCAGTCTGAATCTGTGGAATAAATTGTTCCTCAACCGTTCAAGATGAGATCACCCCAAAAAGAAAAACACAAGGGTTGAACTTGAATCCAATATGTGTTGCAGCCGAATGCGGATTTGTGTGGACTTGATCAGCGAGGTTCCACGAGAAGATTTTCATCTCGGCCAGCGCAGATTGGACCGTGAAGCTGTGGAATCATGAGATGCTCGTGCTAGACTTAGGCGGCGTTTGCATGTTTGGGAGGTGTCTTTCGTTGAGGATGCGCCGTTGGATTTGTAGGGGTGGGAAGGCTCCCAGAGAATTTGAAGTGGAACCAGTAGAATCAGTAGAAGTGCACTGGTAGTATGTTCCAGTAGGTGTTGTGACCTTTCTTAGATGGTGGTGGCAATGGTGATGAGAAGTATTGTCTCGAACAACTTCTTCCACCAAAAGTACTGTATCCAAAAATTGCATTCAGCTGGGCGGTATTTGTCTTATGGATGCCAAGAATTATATGTGTTTCTTGAACACCTCCCTTTTTTGTGCTAACACTTAGTCAAGCCGACAAACCAGTAGTTCGACATCTTTGAACATGCCCATCATGGTATGGATGTTTTGGCTGTGAGTGGTTGCAGTGGAGCGATTCAAGATACATTGGACGCTTGAGCAATTCAAGGCCCAACAGATGTTGACATCCTGCTGTCCAGATGTTGACATCCAGATACCAGCATAGGATGCATAGGTGTGCCTCAAAATGGATTCTTGAACCCCACGGGTGTGGCTTCTTCACTCACTTTGGCGCGATTCCACGTGGCGGTGGAAACCGAGGAATCGCTTCGCCATCCTGTCGTTCGATCTCTCACAGGTGCGGTAGAAACTGAAAGGGTGTCGGATATCCTGTATCCCTGGTTGCCTTAGAAGCGTGGGCACTGATCAGTATGGTCTTGTAGCTCTTGGTATACTTCCAGACCAGGAACCCACAAGGTGCTTGTTCCCTCGCCTGATGACCGAGAGGCTCCGCCCGCTTTCACCGCTACACCAGGCCATTGGAGACGTCGCTTGGGCGCCCTATAGCTCGACCACCTTCGCAGCGATCACCTCCGATGGTGCTGGGGGATCCACCAGTGGCGTCGTGCACGTCTATGCACCTTGGAGGAAGAAGGTCGGGTGAAAGGCACCGTGGGACGGGTGGAGTGGTGGGAGGTGACGTTGAAAAGGCCAGCAATATGTAAGCATGATGAAGCTATAAAACGAAGGAATTCTTGCAAGATTCGATCATGCCGAAGCTATCCGAAGCTGGATACACAGATGGCCCCGGCCAGGCTTGAAGAATAGCACCCAGGACCCCCCCAGGTTTTCAGAGGACCTTCCCCTTTGACCAATGCCATGGTACATCATAGTACTCCTTTGATTCCTTTGGAGCCTTTTCTTCGCCAACGGAGAGAAGTTGCTTGACACCTGTCATCGCGGGATCGCCAGACCTAGGACCTCTCAGTGAATCGAAATGATCACATTTGCGCTCAGAAGGCGGGGCCTTCCTGTTGCTCCACTTGACGCCGAGCCCCAAGTTGCGGGAGGTGAGATCAGGTATGACCGGGCCAAACAGATTCACAGATTGGCTGAATATCATGATTTCGGTCATTAGTGCACCGTAATAATCCCGATAGACAAGCAGCTGCTAGGTGTCTTGAAGCCTGAGCTCGTTACCACAGTTCTTGAGTTGCGAGCACATCATATGTGGGGTTCGGACTGCCGTTCCCAATTGCCGTCCTTGCATGTCCGTCACCACCATCCTCGTCGCGACTGCCAACGTGACCGCGTTTGGTTCCACAACGACTCGCAGGTGGTGAAGCGCGCCAAGCTGACGCATGTGGCCTTCAGCAAGTCTGAGCCCATCATCATCGTGGGCGACGATCGGGGGGGGAGCCACCTGGCTCCGTGGTTCGAGACGGAGAAACGATCCATGAGAGACGGGACGGCGCTGTGGTTCGACCATTTTACACTTATTTTGTTGGGGGGTGGCAGTGAGAATCGCACTAACATGCACTCACTAATTATAGTCCGTAGAGTCTATACAGTATATATAGTAATTACTATAATATAGTTATATATATTGTTTAATTTACTACGCCTACTATACATGTGCACACTGTGAAGAGATTGTTCGCACTTTTATGGTTGGTACGGTCAATGACATGTGGACTTGTTCTGACACAAGCCGATGACATTGAACATTTGAGACAACCCCACTTGTAAGAAGTAAGAGAACAATACACTCTCCGGTTCAAGACAGTCAATCAGACTAATAGACTTTTGGAAACTTATTTTTCCTTCAGACCTGGGCTGTGCTTTTTTGTCGTCGGCGTCCAGGGTGAGTCTCCCGGTGTAACTGTTCGCCGCAGCGACCGACCCCTTTTAATTTGGTGAAGGTCATCCATTGAGAGATCCCAGGCTCACTCATTGAGGGCCTAGACTTAGATCACTAAGACGTGCCATACCATTCCCACCATGCTATCAGAAACTTCACCGTGGATCGTGGATCTCCAGACAAGACACGTCGAGGCCCCAGACCACCGACCTGTCGACAGGAACCTGTCGACAGGAAGTGACCTCCTCGGACCTTGGAAGTCCTTCACCTCCTGGGTGGCACGCTGCACGCTGAGGTGAACACGCTGAAGTTGTCGCCCAACCTGCGAATCGACGTGGTTAGGCCGGGGTCCCGGAAGAGCATGGAGAGGTCGACACATATTTGACGAGCCCGGACATGAGCAACAAAAACACAGTTTTTTGTAGTTTTTTAGGTTTTTTGCATCCAGAGTGGTAGAGAGAGGGCATATTTGCCATTCTTCTAAGTCCTTTTTGAGGTTTGTTGAGCCAACCCAGCCCTGCCAATATAAACGAAGCTGGTGCACCTTCCCACCTTGGGCAGGATGGCAGGTCGAGAGAGACCAGGTGGACCCTTGAATTCAGAGGATCAGATTGTTTTAGATCGTTGTCTTCATCAAGCCTGAGCTATCCACCCCCCAGATTCTTGAAAGCCAAATAAGTCGTGTTGCTTGCAAGTCCTTCCGCTGTGACCGCTCTTCGAGAGTTTGAATGAACACATCTTCAAAACGTGCCTGCACGAGCACGGCCTGAGACTGAGAAGCCCAAACAGTGTGATCTCCTTGGTGAAAGGTGGGACTGACCATACCGGTGAGATCCCTTTCCAGTTCCTGAAGGAACTTGTGCTTCCATCAAACAAAAACTCCGGTGTGTTGGATCTCCAAAAGCAAACCTCTCCACACTGTGATGCCAGATCTTGAAGTTTCCAAAGCTTTTCCCACCCGACGGACCGACTCCTCACTCACCTGGAACGCCACTCCGGCGGAGTGTCCCACGGTCGCCGAAATCGCTGGCGAGTCGAAATCGCTGCAGGACAGATGAAACAGATCAGAACCTCACTGACTCTCGTTTGCATTGGTTGTTAGTCGCTCAGACTTGGATGGTTTGTTGATTATATTTTGTATTAATACAGAAAATTTACTTTTTATAAAATCCCTACCCCCTTGCCCATGGATTTTGGGGGGGGGGGCGTCAAAAATGTAACTTACATTTTCTGCCCCCCCCTTAGGTGTTTTTTCCCGAATGCGTAGCGAAGGGTTCTCGTTTAACTCTTGGGGGTCTGGGGGTGGAGCCTTGTTCGCGACCCGTTGTTTCTATGTTCGCAACCGTCCGCAACCGTCCGCGGTAGAGCGCTAAGGCGCTGCCATTGGGGGAAGCTTTTGCAAGTGACCAGGCATGGATGTGTCACATGTCAGTTTGCGACGCTATTCCATTGTGATTTGCATGAAAATGACATGTCGCGCAAGAAACGTGATGCATTTCGCTGCACAGGCGCAGCGTTTTGTGAGATCCTCAGTTTGCTACGCAGTTCCATTGGGATTAGCGTTTGGAGAGTCGTGTTTTTGGGGTGTTGGATGTGGCCGTGCCATTGGGATTTGCGTTTCAGGGTGTGGCATCGAAGCTCTGTTTTCGTGACCAGTCTCAGCTGAAATGGCGATTTTGGTGGATGGGAGTGTGCTCAGAATGGGTCGAAATCATTCCAAACGTGTGGTGTGGTGCAAATTTTGTTGAAGCTGACATGAGATGATATTGCCACTTTTCGTGGCAGGCGCAGTACTTTTGTGGGTTTTGAGGCGTGGAAGTGCGATTCTCGTGGCAGGCGCAGGGAATGGTGAGGTTGCGAGGTGTGACGGAGGTGACATTTCGTGGCAGGCGCAGTACTTTGTGCGCGTTAGACGTGTGGATGCGGAAAGATTCGTGGCAGGCGCAGGGAATCGTGAGGTTGTGAGTTGTGGTAGAGGTGAATGTCGCTGTACATTGGGATTGGCGTGTGTGCGGATGTTGTTTGGAGGGGCTGGAATCGCGAAACTGCTTGGCAGGGCTGCGTGATGTGTGTGCTCCGATGGGTGTTTCCGCTGGACTTTTGGAGGAAGTCTCGTGCGAAACGTTCGTTTTGCAGACTTTGACATGTGAGTTTTTGAGGAAGTCTCGTACGAAACGCTCGTTTTGGGGACTTGACATGTGACTTTTGGAGGAAGTCTCGTACGAAACGCTCGTTTTTGAGACTTGACGTGTGACTTTTGGAGGAAGTCTCGTACGAAACGCTCGTTTTTGAGACTTGACGCGTGACTTTTGGAGGAAGTCTCGTACGAAACGCTCGTCTTGCAGCCTCGCAGCGTGACTTTTGGAGGAAGTCTCGTACGAAGAGTGTGCCCTACAGGAATGTCCCACAAGAGTGTCCTACAAGAGTGTCCCACAAGAGTGTCCTACAAGAGTATCCCACAAGAGTTTCCAACAAGAGTGTCCCACAAGAGTCTCCTACAAGAGTGTCCCGCAAGAGTGTCCCACAAGAGTGTCCTACAAGAGTGTCCCACAAGAGTGTCCCGTATGAGTGTCCCACAAGAGTGTCCCACAAGAGTGTCCCACAAGTGTGTCCCACAAGAGTGTCCCACAAGAGTGTCCTACAAGAGTGTCCCGTAAGAGTGTCTCATAAGAGTGTCCCACAAGAGTGTCCTGCAACCATGTCCCACAAGAGTGTCTCACAAGAGTTAAGAGTGTCCCACAAGAGTGTCCTATAAGAGTGTCCCACAAGAGTATCCCACAAGAGTGCCCTACAAGAGTGTCCCACAAGAGTGTCCTACAAGAGTGTCCCACAAGAGTGTCCTACAAGAGTATCAAACAAGGGTTTCCTACAAGAGTGTCTTATAAGAGTGTCCCACAAGAGTGTCCCACAAGAGTGTCTTACAAGAGTGTCCCACGAGAGTGTCCCGCAAGAGTGTCCCAAATGAGTGTCCCACAGGAGTGTCCCACAAGAGTGTCCCGCAACAGTGTCCCGCAACAGTGTCTCACAAAAGTGTCCCTTAAGAGTGTCCCACAAGAGTATCCCACAAGAGTGCCCTACAAGAGTGTCCCACAAGAGTGTCCTACAAGAGTATCCCACAAGAGTGTCCTACAAGAGTATCAAACAAGGGTTTCCTACAAGAGTGTCTTATAAGAGTGTCCCACAAGAGTGCCCTACAAGAGTGTCCCACAAGAGTGTCCTACAAGAGTGTCCCACAAGTTTTTCCTACAAGAGTGTCCCACAAGAGTGTCCCACCACAAGAGTGTCCCACGAGAGTGTCCCACAAGAGTGTCCTGCAAGAGTGTCCCACAAGAGTGTCCCACAAGAGTGCCCCAAATGAGTGTCTGACAGGAGTGTCCCACAAGAGTGTCCCGCAACAGTGTCCCGCAAGAGTGTCTCACAAGAGTGTCCCTTAAGAGTGTCCCACAAGGGTGTCCCGCAACAGTGTCCCACAAGAGTGTCCTACAGGAGTATCCCACAAGAGTGTCCTAAGAGTGTCCCACAAGAGTTTCCTACTAGAGTGTCCCACAAGAGTGTCCCACAAGAGTGTCCCACAAGAGTGTCCCGTAAGAGTGTCCCACAAGAGTTTCCTACAAGAGTGACCCACAAGAGTGTCCCACAAGAGTGTCCTACAAGAGTCTCATTTGGACATATGTAGCTTTTTGAAGGTGTTTGCATTCGGGTTCGTGGGCTCCATCTTGTTTAATTGTAAGTACCCCCCCCTTGACGTGCTTTGTTGGGGGGGGAGGGGGTCCTCAAAAATGTAACTTAGGACGTCCGAGGCCTGTACTTACATTTATCACCCCCCCCCACAAACCACTCACAGGGGGGGGGTTCATAAATGTAACTTAATGAGATTAAAAGGGGGGGCAGAAAAATGTAACTTACTACCTCCGACGTGTGTAGTTACATTTTCAACCCCCCCCATCAAATACTTGCAGTGTGGCACCTGGAAGACACGGGGCGGTGCACTCCGACTTTTCCGGGCTTTGAAAAAAAAGCCGCTGATTCTGCTTTGACATGTTGAGAAATGCCATACTATTCAATCAAGCCTCAAAAATGTATACATTTTTGAAAAAATGTAAGTTACATTTTTGAGGCCTGGGGGGTGTCTGACCCACCTTGATGCCTCAAAATTGTAAGTTACAATTTTTGAGGTGGTTTCGTAATTGTAAGTTACAATTTTTGAGGTATCAAACCTAGGAAATTGTAACTTACAATTAGGTGACGCCCCCCCTAGGTAATTGGTAGGGATTTTATAAAGTAAATTTTCTGTATTAATACAAAATATAATCAACATATGTATTGGACCCCACTGGGCAGCATAGCGACCAAGTGGCCAAGGACATGGACATGCAGCTTCAAAAGATGGAGCACTTGCTGGAGATGGTCACGGAGACGAAGACCACCTGAGGAGTTCGAGCTGTACAATACGCGATGCGCGACGTGTAGGGGCCGGAAGCACGATTTGTTTCACAGGCCAGTTGGGTCTGGCAGGATCAGTTTGTGGAAGCCACAGTTTCCAATAAGATGCTGAGGACTAGAGGAGATTTGGGTTTCCCAAGATGCTAGAGAGAGGTTCTTAAAGAGACATCATCACATCGCGCATTTCTTTTGTGGGTTGCGGATGTTCAGAAGAAGCAACTTCTACGATGAGGAAACCTTGAGGAAACATGTTTTCCCGCACAGGGATGGCGCTCAGCCGTCCGAACTGCAAACTGGCCCGCAGAGGGGAAAGGGCCATTGTGGCGGGATGTGAGGTGTTCTGATGTTTGGCTCGCGTTGGATGGATGAGACATGCCCACGATCACTGAAATGCAGCAAGAGCAGTGTGTATGGTGATGTATTGTGCTAAGGCATTTAATTGTATATAATTGTATAGGTACCTCAGCCTGAAGACTGCTTTGACTCTTCTCCGGAGTCTATATAATGAAGAGGTCTGTAATCTTTTTCTGTTGCGAACTAACTGCCCCTCTTCAGCTTCATGACTTGTGATGGCTTGCAGATTTGCAATATATATAGACGCATATTCTTGCATCGGAGAATCTACATCCCACAAACCACACCAAGGGTGATCAATTCCTGGCAGTGTTTTAGAGGTAAGGATTTAACTTGAATGGACAGGAGGGAACCTCACACAGACACATACAGACTGAAAGAGAAACTCATTAGCAGCCCAGCTCATCGTTTGGTCCGCCACTTTGGTTTGCCGGGGCCGTTCTTGGCCTTTTGCGTCTCACCCTCGGCGGCAGAGCTCTGCATGGCGGAGGTGTTTTCAGGACCGGGACTGACTGGGGGTGATGGGCGCAGCTCACGAGACTGTCATCACAAAAGAAGAAGCTTCACCATCCTGCCACTTCAGGGGCAGATTCCTGGCCAGACGTTGTTCTAGTGGAGACAAGAACTTGGTCATCAATATGGGCTAGGGATCTTGTGTTTCATGTGCATATGCCTCGCCACTGGAGAGAATTGGAAGGGAGCATGAAACCATGAAGGCAGGCAGCATGGATCCACTCATGGATCCATGCTTCTCGCTCCGTGACAACTTTTTGCGTGAAGTTTCCACAGTGAAAACCCTTTTGCCTTTGAATCCTGCAAGCAGCTTAATGTCACCTCACACTGTTTCATTCCAAAACTTGTTAGATGTTAATTATAGATTTAAGAGCTGGTGATAACTGTCCCACACTGGCCAACAACGAATTGGACTTCCGATTCGTCGGCTGCCACTGATCCACAAATAGATGTTGGTTTCGACTCGGTAAGAAGAACTGGATTTTCCTCCTGAGGTATGCAACAATGTTGTATTCCCAGGGTGTAAGTTGCATCCTTGGACCCTGGAACAAGACACTTTGGGCCAGACACTTGGGGCCACAGCGACACGTTCACATCCCTGTTTGCCGCTAGCCCATCGTTGGGTTTGATGCTGCAAGGACCTTGCTTCCCAGTCGTGGAATTTGCCTGCAATGCCAGCGGCCATGAGCAAAACAGCGGCGCCAGCAAACGCTCTTCAAGAAGTTCTCAAGCTGCTCCAAAAAAGTCTTAAAACATGGTGAGTCAAATCAACAGTATTTGGACCCCCCCCCTTTCTCAACAACCTAGAAATATTTATATATAGTCTAGACGCTGTCAGGAAGGATTTTTTGCATAAGCAAAGGCATTGAATAACGCACTTGTTTCCCAAGTCAAACAGCCCGCGTCGCTGGTCGAGATTCGTCCAAAGGGACTGTGTGCGGCTTATCGGATCCCAGCCACGTGTAGTCCAAAGAGTGCCGTAAGCCTTGTGTTGAACACTTATACTTACGGTTGTCCCCAACGAGACTGAACCGATTCCATATACAACAGTATATAGTATACTGATGTATACTGTGTTATTAAGAACCTGTAGTTGGGCCAACCTTTTCCTGCTGTGAAGATGCTGGCTTCTTCATGTCCATGATCCAATCACCACATTTGCTGGCAGGTGGCCAAGAGTTTGCCTAGGGCCTTGGTTTGCTTGGAAACGGGAAGGGGTTTCGTGCATGTTCAAGAGACAGCAAGTGACAGGAACCTCTAGCCGCTGAAGCTTGTTTCGCAAACAAGCTTTCCTTGAGTTTAATGATTGGTCTATGTGTGGCCCATGCATAGCCCCAGGGCAGTTCTATCATGTTCTATCCGCATCTATCCCATCCCGGAATTGGTTTGAGGGTACATCAACACAAAACCAGAGGAAATCCATAGTTTTTGGGTGAAAACGGTGAAAACCAGATATTCCCTTTTGCCAATCCCCACGACCCGCCGCACCCCGCTGGCCAATGGGCACTCCTCAGGTTCCAGTTCTTGGCCGAGAAGAAAAACTGGTTTTGCCAGGATCCAGATGCCGATGGCAACTGGGAGGAGCGGGTAGCACCTTCAGTCGGCTTGAGAGAGAGAGAGAGATATATATATATAGAGAGAGAGAGGCGGTGTAAGCAGTACACACAGTATTTGGGTCTACGATCAAAACTGCGGAGTCTTGTGGGCTTTCCCATTTCAGAACAAAGACACGCGCGTGCGCCAGGATATTCCAGTGGATGCGGTGGACTGAGGGCCCCAAAGGTGCGGTGCCCACCATCTCGGAGTGATCTCTCCAAATTCCTCGGGCTTTGGATGGGGGTTGGTGCATTCACCACATGTTCTCCTCGGTTTGGTCACCTCATTCACCTCATCTTCACCTCAAATGATCTCGAGAATTAGGTCATCGATCTGCGCGCCATTGCGCGAACAGCACGTGACGGTGTCGTCGTTGTCCATCTTCGACCCGATTTGAACGGCTGTCGACGCACAGACCGCCCAGTGAAACATGCTTCATATCATGGTTCTGACCTGTCTACTATACTTGGAATTGCATATTTACATCGACTCTGGTTGACAAGTGAACCCTTTGCCCACATACAGTGAGTCAGTCAAGAGCGCAAACCATTGCCTTTGGGCCTTTAGGCACCCAAAATGCGTATTACAACCTCAAGCTCATGAACCACAAGAAAGGATGAGACAGGCAAAGGTTCCTCATTGCACTGTAGCACAATAACATTTCTTGCCAAGAAACCTGTAACTATAGATGCTAATCCCAAGACATCCCGGGCACCTATGAGCCCCCCCAAAAAAACTCACCAATTAGATCCAATTAGCCAATTACAAGAACTAAATGTCGGAACCCCAAGATCATGAGCGGAAGGCTTCCTGAACGCTCGTTTTCGCAGTCTCGCGTGACCCTATGAAGCTTCCACCACTGCTCGTCCAATCGATGGCCCCCGTTGCTTCCGTTTTTTTCTGGACACACCTGGTGGCAAGAGCACCCCGGGTGTCACAAGATGCGCCTCTGGGACTTCGACTTGAAGCTGTTGAACGGCATGTAGCCTTGGACTCCCTGAGATTTGTCCACCTGCGAAGCGAACACATTGCAGCGCAATATCGACGTGCGATGCCAGGGCGGTGCCAGTCGAGGACGTCACATGAGTCGGGCGGTGCGTGGCCCAGGGCGCCACTCCAAGAGTTGGACGGCCAAGCGCCACATGTGTCACCATCGCAGGGGCTTACGAGGGGAGGTTCCATCGAGCTGTGTTCACCGGGCCATGCACCAGTCGGATGACCACCGGGCCATGCACCAGTCCAGGATCGTTCGCTGATGGTATACAATACAACTCTGAAATGTTCGGGGATCCCCCCTCCTCGAAAATGGAGGATCGAGGGGGGGGGTACCTTTAGGAATTCCATTTTAATATTCCATTTACACAGCCAACATGTTTCCAGTTTTATCTCCGCGTGGCCCCGAGAAATTTTGTCAAGCGACGCGGTTGAATGGGAAAGAGGCTTCAGCAAGCTCACTGAATACAAGTCTGAGCATGGAGATGCCAGGGTGCCCACCAGGTTCAAGACTTTTGATGGCTTTCCGCTTGGGCAGTAGATTAAGACACAGGGAAAGAAAAAAAGTGCCAAGATCGTGTGAACCGCCTGAATTCACTTGACCATGCTGGCATGATTGAATATGATGGTCTTGCTTTGAATGTAGCCAAAAATCAAAAAAAACAAGGAGCATCGCTTACGCCCCGCGGGCGAAAGCGACGCGACCTTTTGGACGGCACCGCGGTCCCACTGCTCGGATCTCCCTGAGGGTCCGCATCGCTTACGCCCCGCGGGCGTAAGCAACGCGTCCATGCAGTGTATTAGGCAACGCGTCCACGCAATGTAAATCAAGGTCTGTTTCTTTGATTTAAGGCTCGATGTAACAAGATTTGTACAACCCAACGCTCGCTTGCTTTGCACCTCGAAGTACCAGATACCTGGACCCCTATCCAATGCTTTTTTGGTTCTCGACCAGAAACAGGACGCAGCCCAAAAGAGACCAAACAGATGACGCCAAAAGATCAAAAACACAACCCAAACGATGCAACATATGATGCAGAAAGTGCAAAACAGGTTGGGTAAGTGCAGGCTGGTGCTATGGACGACACTGAATATCACTGGATCTAGACCGTTGCTAATGCATCATCAGGGTCAAAAATGGATAATCCATTTTCTGTTGGGGGTCCGACCCCCCCACCCCCTGGGGTAGCAGGGATGTTCGGGGCGCAACCACCAAACCTGCCATGCCGAATGAGAAGTGTCTCCCTAGCCTGATAGGGGAGGTCGATAGATGTACGGAGGGCTCCCATTAACTATATTCATTTCATGCTGATCGCAGTGGTTCATTGATGATCGTTGGAAACTTTTTGTTCCTGCTGCAGCATGGCAAAACTTTATTGTTTCCCCTTATGGATCTTAGGATCCCATAGGGGCCCTAGGAGAAAAGCGAACCTCTACCCAGACAGAAAGCCACTGCATGTTTGATAGCCACAAGCCATAGACTCAGGCTTCGGCAGAGTGAAAATACCGGCCCCATGTTTGGGGCAGGTGATTTGGGTGAGCAACCGCCAACAGGTTCATGAATAACCGCTTTATAATGCATCGCGAATCAATCTTCACGTTGCAAGACTCAGTTGTGATGCGTTTTGAAAGCACCGGCCGCAGCATCGTATCGTGCTTTGGAGAGCAACAAGTGGAAAATGGACTCAGGATATGTCGGGATGGCTCTGGAATAATGGGAGGGGCGGCGAGCAAGTGACAAAGAACAAGTGCTGCAACTTGCCGCCACCACAATCAGCAGTTCCTTTACCGATCTTTGCATCCTTTCCCAAGTTCAAGTGGCTCTCCTGTTGCAAATTGATATGCATTTGGTCTCAAGCAGCTTGGTGCATTTTTAATATACATATATGCCTCAGGCACTCCTTGGCAAAGCATGCAAAAGCAATCCCCCTCATCCACCATGGTCCCCTTGTGGAGTTTTCTTGCGACTGCGATCTCCATCTTGCCGCCGCACCGGAACGCGGCTGCAGCGGGCCTTTTTCACGTCCGGACGATTTGTTCGGCTCAAAGAGAGACGGGTCGAACCGAACAAAGCTGCAAGACCTCCAGATGTTCGAGGTTAGTTTGAAAGCACATGAAAGCACCAATTCCGCTGATTGTTCCTTCGAAGATTTTCTTGTTGAACTCCAGTAAGCAGGTGATCAGGGGGATCCTCGGCCAGTGTCTGACAGTCGCTGATGGGATGCGCACATGACAGTCGCGCGCAGAGGCCCGGAAGATCGCTCGGGCGGACACCCGGCTCAGGAGACCCGAAAGGCCCAAGGCTCCAAAAGGAGACCCTCAGGTGGCGCCCAAATCCGTGGGATTTGGGCTGGAACCTGGACATCAGCCTTTTCAAGGCAGGGATGGTAGAAGCAGCCTTCAGGCCAAAAAGCACAATAAGGCATCAAGTGTTTCTGCACATTCTTCCAAATCTAGGGCAACACAAACAATCGCGAGCGAAGAAAAGAAACAAACACATGGAATTAAGCATGCAATTTTTCCCTGCATTTCTGTGGACACTGTTGCGGACTTAGTTGCAATCAGGTTCTGTCCGTGACCAGTAGCCAGTTATGCACTGAGTGGTTGCCATCCTGGCTGTTTTGCTTCAGCGTTGGGCGATGCTTTCAGTGGGGAACCCGGCCATGAGACACCCGGAACCGGTGCAACCGCGCAGCGGTCCGCAGACCGGTTCCGACCGGGTCGGTGACCCAGCGCGGAACCATGGGGCGCAGCTTCCTTCTTCGCTTTCTTCTCGGACTCGCCGTGGGCGATCGCTACGAAGAACTGAAGGAGGATCCAGCCCTTTGGGGAGAAGGCGTGATGCTGTGGGAAGCGAAGAGGAAGGTGTTTGAAGCACGGCGTGCGGTGGTTTCATGGTGAGGGTGGTTTTGCTTGAAGAGCACGGAGTCGAGCTGAAGAGATGTGAATCGCTCAATTTAATGATGACTTCAGGAAGCTTTATGGGCTCCCAGTGGTGCCAGTGTGACAAACAGACAGAAGAAAACAGTTCAACCTTTTGTTTCACCTCCCAAGCTGGCACGGTCAGCACTTACGCCAAGGGTCAATCAATGGCTGTGGCCTTCTGCTTGAAGGCCGTCTCCCCACGTCGGGTGTCATTCGATCCGACGAACCGCGATGCCGGCGCCGAACGGGTCGCGCCCCAGGTTTCCAAGTGGTGTCCCTGCCGTGTCGACAACGCGAGTCCTTCGACTTTCACCGGTGCTGTGCAAGTCACTCCATCGACTCCTCACAGCTGGAGGGATGCTTCCGTGCCCGGGGCATACTGGAAAAGTTATGTCATAAAGGGAACGAAGGGGAGGCAAAGCTGGGTCATTGCATGCCATAAAGGCATTCATAGGCCAAAGTTTGGTGCTTTCTCCTGTGCAGTTTCTACTATAGTTCTGCCTGAATCATGGTGGGTGGCAATGGGTTTGTAAGAAACATTTAGGAACTGTCAATTGATCTAATTCAGCATCAAAAGCGCAGCGAACTTTCAAAGAAGGACTTGGAAGTGAATTTAACAGTTTCACTTTGGCGAAGGGTTTGGGTGGAAGTGAATTTGGAGAAAGAACCATTTTATGACGCTCGGAAGTGGACCTGACGTATTTCGACCATTTGCCGCGCAGTACTCTGTTTTTGTTGCTTCCGGAATGTCTCCCAGTTTCGTCCCATGGCAGATCCATTCTATCTCAGATGTCGAGAACGACCGAGGCACACAGAGTGCTGGAGGCATCAAATACGCCCAGGAGCATTGCTGCAATGACCGCGAAGCTGTTCTGATGGCAAACAGCTTGTCCCTGGATGGAAGAAAGCAAACAGTATTTGTTCCGTATTTGGTAAAGCAACTTATTTGGGGTGTTGAGTTCTAACGCTACCACATTCACCACCAACCAACACTAAACCAAGCGTGGAGGGTTTTTTGAGTTTGCAGTTGCAGTGGTCATTGTTTTGTTTTTAAATGTGTTTTTTTTCACTTTCCAGCTTGTGGAATTTTGTCACAGCTGGCGAAGGAACATGAACTTCCTGCACTTTGCGGAGTGCTTGTCAAATTGCACCTGCATCAATCAAGACTTGCCTCCGGACTGTGGCTGTGAGAGGAGATATGTGTCAAGAGCCTTGCAGGCGGGGGTTCCCCAGCTGGGAAGCCATCAGTTCTAGAAGAACCATTCTAATTCTGCATCAAAAGACTGCAGTTTAATGCAGAGAAACTCCAGAGCGAACCTCTGATTTTGTGCAACATTGCAACATTATGCAACAGACATTGTTCAATTCCAGCTCCAGTCAGCGGGGTGGCTTGCCACTCAGGGTGCCATCGAAGCCGTTAAAAACAACATGTTTCAACGTTTAAGAGGATCAAGAGAGCCTAACGTGCCACAACCACAACTGAGATCAACTGAGTGTAGTTCGGAACACAGATCGTTGCTTGAATTTCACTTGCTGCTTCCGCGGCATTCACAAAGGGAAAAGGATGTGCTGCGGCACAAGCTACAGGTGAGTCCATACTCAGGAAAAGTGGATAACCTTCAACCTTTTTTTGGGGAGTGAATGATTGGCCCATGTCGAACAAGGTTAACCTCTATTTCCACGGAAACTGAAGGACCTTTGTAGGAGTCATGGTGTTGACTCTCCAAATTTGCACGTCTATCCCTGGGCTCTCCCACAGTCCTCACGACTCAGTCCTGCGGGAACCGCAGGTGGCCCCTCTACCAAGCGAGTGGCGGAGCGAATTCTCTGCATGGTTACTTGGGAGACGTCCCCTTTTGGATGCAGATTGGAGACTCACATGGCCAATGAACACGACTTTTCAAACTGTCCTGAACACGACGTGACGACTATTGGTTGTTTGCGAGTCACTGTTTCCCCCTGTTTTCCGCATGAGCTGCGCACCTCACAATACTGTTGAACATTGGCCACGGATGGCCGGCGACGCCTTTTTGTTTAGCAGGGCCAAGCGCGTTTGAGCACTCGTTTGTAGCGGTTTTTTGACGGCAGATCTCAACCATGCAGACCTTCCTCTCCGGCCCAGGAAGAGAAACACCTCCCTCCGCTGGTGCCATCAGGAGAACCTCCGCCATGCCGCAAGAGTGCTGGAGCATCTCTTGGGATCTCCTCAAATGGCAGTGGCACCAGAAGTTGGGCAAAGGTATTGACCTAAGTTGTCGGTTTCTGTGAACTCTTGGTATCCCTGGGTGAAAACTGAATGCATGAGAGGTCAGCGACCTCGGACAAGGGCCCTTGGAGCTCCACCTAGGTTGTTGGTGTGTGTGTTTTTTGTGTTTTTCGGTCGGTGCCCAGGTTTGAGGGGCCACACCAGCGCATCCCCCTGGCCCATGCCTTTCATCAACGAATCGCACGGATGCAGAAACGGCGCAATGCAGCGGAGGTGCATTCGGGAGTGATGGGTGATGGGTCCCTGGATCCCAGAAAAAGACATTCCACTGGCATAAGTAGGCTGTGAAGTGTATAGCTTGGCTTTGAACAGTTGACAGTTGACCCTACATGATGGATTGACCCTGAACATGCTGGAGGATCCTTGCGACCGTTGCATATGTATAGCTGGGCCATGTTCCAGCAAGTCCCTTCTGGCTGGAAACTGCTGAAATCACCTTACAGCAACCCCCCAAATCAGACCACTTCGACTGCCACCCAACAAACGCATGCAGCCCTACCATTAGGATATAAAAATGCACAGGATTGTGCACGATTGACCTAGCCAGAGGTCACTTCACTAGGTGCAGCATATTCAGACACATGTATACAAAAATAGTCCGTTGTGGCTAGTGTATGTTTGACTATTTTGAAAGAACCGGTGACAGCCTTTTAATCTCAGAAACTCTATATCAATATCATGGACTCATTTTTAAAGAAAGTTGATAAACAGAAGATCATGCAAGAGAGACGATAGAGAGACATATGCCGTATGCCCCATGCTTCCGAAAGACCTTACAAAGGCATTTCAATTCACCTGCGGTTGTCGTCGCCCCTGCCCCTGCCCCCCCCCGGGGCGGCCAGGTGCGCCGCCTTTTCCGCCCGGCCGTACTGCAGAGCGCCACACCGAGGGAGGCCGGTTCGGTGCATGTGGCGATGATCGCGTCCATCGGGCAGCCGGTCTATGGGCGCCAGGCGCCGAGTCCGCGGCGTCCGCGTCCACCGAAACCGCGAGGCGAAGGACGTTGCATGGAAGTGATGGAAGTGGTGAAGACGGAAGCTGTTTGAGCAAGGAAAGTCCTCTTAAATTCCCATAAAAACCATGCCACTTCCATGTTCTTTGGAAGAATTCGGGAGACGATTCCGAGATCGAAAGCGGGCCAGTGTTCCTGCAGGATTGGCCAATTTATAGAAGATCCACAATGACGGTGGTGTATTGACAGTGGTATTTTCTATGGAGGGAAGCTGGAAGATGGAAGTTTGCACCCACTATGGACGTTTGCACCTGTCAAGCCAGTTCCTCATGTGAAGACGACCAGGGCTCCTCCTTCCAAAGTTGAACGGATATGACCACCACCGAGAGAGAGGGTCTTTTGGGTGTGTTTCTTTTTCCGGATTTTGGCACACCCAAGCTGTGGTTGGGGGTCGTGGGTTGTGTAGATTGATCCTTGGAGGCCCTGGCCACGATTCGCTCTGCCTTGTTTCATGCACATTTGCTGCCGCTGCACTTCCACATTTTCGTGGACACCGCTGGGCAAGAGGACGTCGCCCATGTTTTGGCGGAGGCCCTTGGATCGGTTTTTCCATTCGGGATCTTATGACTGTATGAGTTGTTTTACGCGGGGCCACCATTGACAACAGGTGAAGTACTTACTCATTTGCAGTCATTTTGCAGTCAACTTGGGCGTATCGGCGTATTAGCTTCGAACCTGAGCGGCTGGGTAGGTTTTGGAACCTGAGCTTCTTGCACGGGCCAGCGCAGTGGACTACTATGGTCCAAAGCATCTCAAGAGGATTTGGCCCCTGCTTCGCCGGCACGTCCCATTGGGTTGCATGGCTGGTGAACATCTTTCTGGATGGTCAGGAGCCGGATGTTCAAGGGGATACGAGCTACAGATCTGGCCTCTTCGGACTTAGCACCATGGCACAAACGCCTCCACCTCTGGGATTCAAGCTATCTTAGCAAGGACACGCTTTGCAAATCAATGATAGTAGCTACTGATGCTGGCACTTCAAAGGCGATTTGCTCAGCTAGGGTGAGGTACCAAGCTTGGATCATTTGAGAAGGTTTTCCTCAGGAGTTTATGGTGCGCCTGGTTGGATGCGGCTCTTTGCAGAGGAAGTCTTCGCTGGCCAAGAGATTGATCACCTCATTTGGGTGGATGCTGGCCCCTAGGATTTGTGGAGCAAAACACATGCGGAACATCGTGACTGGCACACACACACAAGAATGGTTGTCACATGTTGTCACCATGCTCACACACATGCCTTTCACACGCGATTTTGAATTATATAATACTTGTGACTGTCACCCAAAGCTGCAATATAGTACTGTGACATAAATTTTGATTCATGACTAATAACACGAGTAGCATCGAGTAGCGTGTTTGCTCATGACTCATGCAGTGCAGCCTTGCGGGGACGAACCTCAGGCGAAGTGCAGTTTGCTTTGTTTGCGTTGATCCTGATGTCGCCACTGTCCGTGTTAGTTGGTCATGTCCGACCTTTGTTTCCATCTCTTGGCAGGATCTTGATGGGAGAGTGGGCAAGCCACTTAACGATACAGTAACTGCAGGGTTCTCATGATGTTTGTCCACATCATGAGACACTCACCGAAGTCCTAAGTGGCTCAGAGTGCATTCCCATGTTGGTAAGGCTGGTGGGTTTGGTGTCTCCCATTGCATTGGTCAAACTGGAAAGCTCCCAAGCATATCCGGGCAGGAGCTGCAGATGTGACACACAGTTTCTCGGGTGTCGCAGTGACTGAAGGATTTATTGCCATTGGTTGTACTTTTGTCACCTCGTGTTCAACTTCCAGATGCACATGCGCAGGCGTTCACACTTGAGGTGGCACGTCAAGGGGAACATGACTCAAACCAGTGTACAAGGTGTCTCCTTTGAACAATTCAGATATATTCAGATTATAACAGATTATATATAGTTTACATAATGTAATGTAATGTGATATGTTTCTTACTTGTTTCTTTGTCCTGTCAAATCTCACCCCCAAACCAAGAGGTTCGTTGGCACCCTGTGCGATTTGTCCAGGTGACTTTGTTTTTTTTCTCCGACCCTGCCACGCTCTTGCACGAGCACATCAGGGTCACCGAGATGAAACCAGGAACGGTGGCCACCCATCCGACACTCGGGAGAGTTTAGAGGCGAAGACCGGCAACACGTTAGCACTCAAGATATATACACTATAGTACCCCCCCTGTGTCCTGGGGATGGGGGGGTGAACATATATTTACTCTGAAGATTTGAGTCCTTTAAAGCGCTTTAAAGCACACCAAATGCAAAATACCTTGTCTATACCCGTGAACATTTCTCTACAAAATGGGTGACCTCGAGGCCACTATAAAAAGTAAATTCTGCATAGAGGGGATCCCCTGGAGACCCCCCCGAAACACTGTCATTTTGTAGTAAATCAATGGTTTGGAGAGATGATATAGATGTTTTTGTAAGTTTGGTTTGGGCCAGAAGAATAGTCATTTTGCAGAGATTTTTATTCTTCCTGATTAGTCAAGTATGTTAAGTATGTGTAGGGTTGTGTAAACACAATCTGTAATGATTTAACAAGAATAGGGGAAGCATTTTGTAGTGAGCATCTTTGTCTAAGAAATCTATACATTTTTCTTGACTTCTCATTTTGTAGTAGACAGTTATGATCATCCTAATATTAGTTTGTCCGTTATATATCAATGTATTGCTTTTGTGAAATTGCATGGCACGTCATTTTGTAGTAAGCCTTTTTATCATTCCTTGTCATTTTGTAGTGTTTTTTGGTGTGAAGATCGATCATTCTATAGTGTTTTCTGCATGCTGCATGCCTTAGAGATTGTAGCTATAGAATGGGGTGCACGACCCCTCCTATGGAATATGAACGGATATCCTTGTCTTATATGTTTTCTCAGGCTGAGTGCTTAACGCGCATTGAAGCACACCAAAAGCAAGAAGCAAGATGGCACGAAGCAAGATTGCGGAGCATTAAGGGAAATCAATCTTGCTTCCATGGCTTTGCTACCTCTTCCTGCTGTGGCTGCCGCTTCGGGGTCATCATCCGTAACATGGAGGATGGAATGCTTCAAGTTCTGAAAAGCTTTCACTTGAGACCTCCATCCCTGCCAAATAGGTTTTGAAGCTGTGTCGTGGATGAGGCCTTTGCTCCTTTGCACCAGGCAGGTCCTATTGGAAAAGGCATGCATTTCGGTGCTGGCACGGCTTCCAGGATATCATGTATGTTTTAGTTTGCTTTAGATTGGAAAGATCCACACTTTTGAGGGCCAAGTTGTGTTCTAGACCTGTGGCAAAACTCTGGAGAACTGTGCGACTGGGCCATGAGGAATTTCCTCTAGGCTCTTGCACAGCGTCACGCCGCAATCTGCAAAAAAACACTTGCATCTTGCACAAGCATCTCTGTTTGCTGCATTTGCTGCCTTCACTCTGTGTGCTCCATCTGTTGCCTTCCTTCCTCTATTCCACACAAACATATTTGTGTGCTCGATCTGCTGCATTGGTTTCTTCTCCATGCTTGCACCTTTGCTAGTCTGCTGCATAAAACGCCATCCACCACGCACAAGGCCCATTTCAGGACAAAGTTGGTACATGTTAGTACATCACACACGAAAATGTCGGTCTAGAGGGGGTGTAGCATATGCATATTATATATATATAATACCACTCACAGCATGCAATGCAAAATAATGTGTTGTTCATGTTTTTTCCACAGCTTTTAGGTGTTTAAATGAGTTGATGAGCTCTCACTGTCATATATATATATATATATATGTATAAACTTGATCCTTCAGGCAGAGTCCACCGGTCGTTGGAGCGAAGCTCCTTTTGCAGGTCCTCCTCCCATCCTCCACCGCACCCAGGAAGGGAAGCCCTTGGGCATTGCAAGTCTTCAGCTTCAAGCTCATGCGGCAAGCACAGTGGACCAAAGCAACCTGTCCAAGTCGGCAGAGTCTACGAAAAGGTCGGTGGAAAGAAAGATGACCTTTGGTTGAGAAATGACATTGGAAGCGTGGGTTCTTGGTTTTCCCATTTCCCCGGTTGGAAGTTTTTGATTTCCCAGCGACGAACAATGGAACCTTTTGGCTCAGGCTGCTCGGACACCACAGGAAGCACACTGGAACCCCGAGTTCAAACTGGTTCTTTGAACCGAGTTCAATCTGGTTCAAACTGGAACCCCCTTTCCACCTGAAAACCTTTGCACTGTGTGCGCTTTAACTCGTCATCTGTTTTGCCTGAAGGCTGCCGGCCAAGCGGCGTCGACGGAACGGAACGAAGCTTCGTGTGACAGGTCTATGTGCCGGTATGGTTCTCATGCTCCTAGCCGGTAAGGCTTCGTGTGACAGGTCTAGCATGGTCTAGCCCTAGCTGCAAACGAGAAAACTTCAGGCTAAGAGCCCAGCCCTTCTCAGAAGCCTTTGGACGCGCATGTCATCTACCAGGGTGTGAGGAATCCTTTGGCCAGGTCTCCAGATTCGATCTCCACAGGGCTGCACCAGTTCCATGTCGGAGTGCTGAACTTGGAGGATAGGGGTGTCCAGAACATTCACATGTTGGATGGGACTATCAACCATTCCTTTGGACCCCCTGGTGCCTCAGGTTGTCAGTAAGCTCATCCGGGTGGAGTGGCAGACGAACCGCACTGGACCTGCTGGTGGTTCTCGAGAGGCTCTTTGCTTTATGGGTGCCTCAGCCTTTTTGTTGGGTGTGTCTCATCAAGTACGCCCAGACACTCCATGTATGCAGTACATACCTACATTGGGGTGGTTTGATGGGCCGGGAGTTGGCTTCCCCTATATACTAGCACGCGTAATTGTCACGGGGAATCTGAGGAAGTCATGCTTTTGGTGCAACGATCGGATTCGGATGAACGCAAGCAACGACTCAACATTCGATGCATATGGACCAGCCTAAACATAGTTGTTTTTTTTAACCAAAGGAGCTTCCCATACTTGTATGTTGCCCAGTTTGATTGGTCAGTACAGTTTACGGCTTTTGGGCGGTTTTTATGTTTGGGGATGTTGACTAAATAAGCCAACATCGTGGCGTCATAATTGTTCAGTCGATGCCAGAAAGCATGACCTTTGACCAAATATGACTGCTTTTGCGGATTGCCCTGCCCGCAGGCGCCAAACAAGTTTGTCACAGGATGGGTTCCGAGAGGCAAGAAAACAAGCATTAAATATTTGAAGAAAGTATCATGGCATCCTTCCATAGCACTGAACTACAGGTATCCCTAGAGCCGATTGGACTTCAATGCTTTCCAGAATTTTAGAATAATTTTGGACACCAAGACACATGCACTCGCAGTCAACATGTCAAATTCACCGACCGAGGTGAAGGAATGTTCATGATTCTGCTGAGTCAACATCATCCAGAGCTTTTTGGCACCATCTCGCAGGAGTGTGGCACAACCCGGTTCCTGTTATGGTTTGATTCCTTGCGACGATTCAAAGTACTATACCCTGACGATCCATGACCACACATAGGTCACAAATAGAAATGATCTCAGGATATGCATATGTTTCTATATCGTTTTGTTCGGCCACCATGGCCTCGCCGAGACCTCCACAATTCTGCTCGGTCGCCGGGGGCCCGGGATCTCGTCGCTGGCCCACAGGAATGGGCCCACGAACCGCGCTTGCCCTTCTTCACGGGCAATTTGATGATGCCATGGTATCTCGGAGGATTTTCGGATGCCCCAGAGATCTGGTTCAACCGCGAGCATCCAGGTGCGGGATGCTTGCAAAGATTGGGAGAGGGAACCTGGAGACTGGGCAGAAAACATGGTCAAATCTTTTGATCAAAAGACGTAAAACTACTGTAAAGATCTGTAAAGGCCTTCTCAGTGGCCTTCTCCTAAAAAAACTCAAGATGTAGTTGCTTTACTCACTTCTGTAGCAGCTATCATCAGCTATCTACAGACAGGAAGTCTCGCAAACAAGGACCAGGCAGACAGGTATTTGTGTTGTCCCCCCATAGGTTGAAGAAAGCTCTCACTTCCAACGCATGGCTTGCTATACTCGACCTCGAAGTCGTTCCCGAGCTCGTTCGCGCCAAGAACGCGCGAGGCCTGGTGGACTTTACCGAAGCCTTCACCTTTTGCCCGACCTTCGATGAAATCATGATCCACAATTTGGCTGTGTCACCCATGACCTACCCCATTTTTGTGGTGGAAGTGGCCCAAGTCTTGTGCCGTGGCAGGAACATCCTTCTCAGTTCTTTCTTCGAAATCCCCGTCGGGATTTGCATTTACATGATAGATGCCTATGCCCTAAGGAAGGCCAAGTGAACCCACTTTCACATGGGCCAAATCCCATGTCGGTTCTTAGGGATCAAAGGTGGCATCATGCTTTGGACTCCCCTAGACGTATTCCAGCCTCGAGATTCACTTTCCTCATTTGTTGGTGCGGGTTCTGGGTTGGATGGGACAAGCATATTTGCTGATCAGCTGGGGTGGTTTCAGGGGTCAATGTAGGCGTATTGTTATTATTCCATACATGGAGTTTTAGGTTTGAGTGGAGCGCTACATCCAAATTATGAACATACCTTGTCTCAACGAATGGACTCCCGCCCGAGTGCTGAACTTACTGGTTGATGACCGGAACGAACATTCGATGTTCTGACATGTGCTGACCAATTCCTGAAGCCATGAGTGTGGCCACGTGTTGTCCGCCAAAAGGCCAGATTCTGAAGGCGTTTGAAGGTTTATATGGTGACCTGGATCTTCAACATCCAATTGTGTAAGACTAAGATGTCGAAATGCTTGGTGCCTATTTAAGCTATTAGCACTACGTGAAGTGCCTTCAAATTTTGTGATGATCACGATTGCATAAGAGCCTAGCAGTATTTAGCGTTGGCATGCTCCAAGCCATGGTAAGCGATAGGCGGCTCTCAAAAAATAAACACGATACCCTCTATCAAGGTTCCCAAAACGTTGGGAATTGATAGGGGCTTACTTAAATAGCCAGGTTAGCCAACCCTTGTCCTTCAGATTACTGTATAATTTGTATGTGTCCATCAGTTTCGCAGGAAACCCCTCTCCAGGGCGTATGTGTAGTCCCTCCATACCATCACGACGGAATGCATGGCGTTTCAACCGCGACGTCGCGACTCGACCTGGACCCGGTCACACCAACCGCGACGTCGCGGGTCAGACCGGCTGCGACCTCGCAGGCACCGTGCGAGGTTGGAGTTCGAATACATGGCCATGGACGGCGCTTATGCCGAAGCTCCTGCCTTTGGGCGGCAGGTCTATCGCTGTGGGAAGCCGGTGCTGGGGATGCACTTGATCCGGCAGTTTCATGCCTCTTGGCAGGAGATGTTCTTGCAGCCTGGAGTTGAACGTGTCAAAGCATGACTCTTGTGGTGGGATTCTTGGCCTCACTTGGCCCCCATATAGAAGAACCCAGCGACACACAGCTATATGTTGAGCAGCTTCGTGATGATGTACGCTCAGCGGTGCTGAGTTTCGGAAGCTCCATTTTTGCAACAGGTGTTTGGCCTTGAGCTGATTGATGTTCTTTTCCAGCATGTCCAGCCAATCTCACTCAGATCTTGAGACCCCTTGACACTTCTGGCCGATACCGTTTCACATGCATGGCCGAGAATAGATTGACTAGTACGGTATACGGGATGCGGCTGAAACCATTCTTGGGGGTTGTAGCTAGTGATGGTTTTGCAATCATCCCACCGGTTGGTTGTTCAAATATGTTTTCGGGACTACGCCCTAGAATCACCTTGAATGATCCTCTTGGGCGCAGGTGCAATACCCCTTGTAGGAAAATGCCTGACAGACTCCTGAGCACTGATTGAATCCCTTCCCTTTAAACAAGTGTTTGAGCGGTGAATCTTTGCAGTGGGCCCCGAGCGGGGGGTTTATTCTGGGGAAAGGAATCAGGAAAGCTGACCCAAAACCTGGCTTCATGATGGCTGAAGAGAAAGCATTAAAACTTTCAGTGTCCTATTATATGCTTGCGCAAGACTTTTCAGCAGGGTGGCCGATCCTTCCATTTATCTCGCACTTGATGTGTTTTCCGCATGTTTATTCTCCCTCATGTCGGATCACTTTTCCGCTTGGACAGTTTCAACCACCCTTCTTTTGAGGTCGACGTGCCCTGGAGCATTCGGCTTCTGGACTTTTGGAGCAAAGCCCAGGGTCTTTGGGGTCCAAAGAGATCCGTCAAGCGTGACCTTCCTAGACGCTTGGATATCGTTGAATAAGCGCGTTTCAAGGCGAGCTGGTGGAATGTGTTCTGGCCTGGCCAGATAGATCAATCGTTGCTCCGCAGAATGGACCTTGGGCATCCTTTTTCCTCGTTGATGGCAAAGTGGCAAAGAGATGGAACTTGCAGGTCTTGGACATGAGCAGATGTTCCTCTACCCATGGGGCGGGTTTCGTGCATGTTTGTTGTCTATAATTTGTTTGTGGGATGTCTCTTCAGAGGCGTGACAGAAACTGCCGCGGAGACCAGGCACCCTAAACCGTACACCAAAAAAGCCTGCCTGAACCTAGATCTTCCCACATCAGGTTGTCATCTTCCCCATGAACTGTTCGTCTTCCCCATGGTTGCAACTATATACCCTATACATCCCTATACTAAGGGCCTACATGTTCCCTCATCATGAACTAGTCTTCTCGAGATTATCATGTTGACTTTGCAACTCATTGTGGGCCAGACCGACCTCCAGGTGCTGCTTGGCCGTCGCGGAAGCAGGTTGGTTTGGGACTATAGGGGACTAAGTCGGGCACTTGAGTTTGCCGCAGTGCCTTGTGGACCAGAAGTTCATGTTGGGATCCTGTATATTATATGAACTTTTGATCCTTTTCATATTGCCTTATAAAAACGCATTCATCCTATATATGGGGTCAATGCGTTTGGTCTGCCCACCGCAGACCGACGGCCCTTCCACGACTCCCTGGGAGTCATCGCTTCAGAGTCTTGGAACCTCGGTTTCGACATGTTTCGATCGACACCGTGACCATCACCACATGTGTGATCCACATGCTGATCGCTTCCTATGCCTATTTGAGCGGAGATGCTAGAGACCCTGAAAACGAACACATCACATGGAAGTAGTGAACAAACCCACCTGCTTTGTAGCGGAAAAGGATCTTCCCAGTGGCCATTGCCCATTTCCATGTTAGTGAGTCGGAGTGTACTGCTAAGTTGGCATCAGGGGATCCGACGTGCCGCACGGCAAAACAAGCCTCAAAGAGATCCAAGAGTAAAGAAGACCAAGACAACACACGCACGACAACACAAGCAGCAGAATGAACAAACCCAAGATGGCCCAAGTCCCAAGGCCAAGTCCCTCAGTGCAGGGACATTTGTTGACATTATTCTGAGATGGATTTAAAACAACATCAAAAAACAAAGCGTTAACCAAAAATGAGTTTGTATTTGACCAGACAATCAACAATTGCAGTTCAAAAAGCAAAGCAAACCTGCTTCCTTTGACCAGTGGCTTTGAACATTACCCTGGCCTCAAGAGCCATGGCATCAGCTACCAGTCGAGGCTATTTAGAGTCGAGTGTGGACTTGATATCGCCCACCTCCAACAGCCATACAGCCAGTCACATCAAGATGTGGATGGGGCTTTCGAATAGACCAGATTTGTTGCATTCTGTCACTGAAAAGTTCTGTCTTGCGCAAGGAAAGTATTTAATTGGCTTTGCGTTCCACCCAGGTTTCTTGTGTTGTTCGTTCCTATGGGGTTCTGAAGGGCCAAAAAGACATCCCCCCTTTGCTTTGGCGCCTCCTTGTGCGCACCACTTGTGATGGCGCAGCTCCGGGGGTGACCGCCATGCGCTCATCTTTGCTGATGGCTGTGTGACATGGCTGGTTTGGGAATGACAGTCGTGAACGAACCCGGAACGACGTGAGACACTCAGAGCATCTCAGTCGGGCCTAAGGGAAATCCAGTTCATGCCCCATAGAAACGAGAGAGGTTTGGGTGGTTCACACTCTTGAACAGAAAGCACAGCGAAAGGTCCAAGAGATGAACATGCTGACATGTCCAATTGCGGTCAAGTGCTGCTAACTCATCTATATAAGTACTATAGTCTTATTTAATCCTATCCACCTATTAAACAACACGACGCCCCCACCCCCTATTAAGTGAAACTTGGTCGCATGTTTTCAAAAAAAAATATAAAGGGGGTCCCTGAAATCGGGGGGGGTCCAAAAGAGGGTCACCTGGGAAGAGCTTCAAAGCCCAAAAGTAATCCATAAAAATTATATATACATTCCTCTATTAAACTCGTATCAAAAATTCAAAAAGCCTCCAGATCGAAGGGTCTTCCTTTTCCCTAACAAAACATTTATTGGAATAGTGATTCTTGATTAGACTAATAACTATATAAAGCTTTCGAAAGGTAATGTCGCTGTGCCATGCGGTTTTGCGTGACCTTGGTGGAAAGTGCGTTTGCATGAGTCCGTGCCGTTGGGGGAAAGAAGGCCTGCTGGTGTAAACGCGGCGTGCCATGGTGGATAGACGGGGTGGACAGATGTAGGCAGTTACGGTTGTTTTTGGAACTTAATTAAAGAAACTACCCCCAAAATCGACCATGTTGGTAGTTCAGTAGCGGCTTGAAAGGGCGGTATTTAAAAAATACCGAATTTAGGCTTTCGGACATGGTGTTTTTCATTAGGGAGGCTTTTTAAATAGGTACTCGGGACTATGGCACTCTTCAGGTCCAGGCTTAACACATGAGTTGAAACAAAGAGGAGCAATTTGGACGCCACATGATGCCACCATGCTTCTCTTTGCCTTGCTGATTCATCATGTTGGAGGATCCCGGCTTACAGACACCCGCCGACCGCCGTGCGCACACATGTCCTGATCATTCTGGTCATTTTTAGACACCTGGGTCCTTTTGGTGTCCTTTTGGCCTTTGCTGCTTGGTCTCAGAAAAGTGCCCATTTTTCTCACCAGGAAGCTTTAGTCCCATCGACAGCACTAGTCCCATCGAACGCCAAGTCGACAGCACTAGTGGGATGCCGAGTCCGTCCAATCCTGAGGGGCTGGACGCGAACGTCTGGCTTGGACTGCTGGACGGACGGCATCACACGGGGCCAGTGACTTGAATGGCATCGCTGGGGTGCGGAAGGGGTTTTCTAACTGCTTGGGGTCTCATGGTCCCCATGGACCTGCGAAATGGCAACTCATCCCACCAACGGAAGTCTTTTTGGGCATGCTCAAAGACAGTTGAAGCATGTAAAAACACCCCTTTTTGCCGCCCTACTACCGTATAGGTGATGTGCGTCCCCTGATCCATCACCCTATTCCTACAGTATATATTCCTGTAGCGTTGGCATGGGCCCATCTTCATATTCTTCCCTCAACTCTCCATGACGCCTGCCCATTGAGTGGAGATGAGTGGATCCTTGTGTTTTTTTTTGTGTGGGAGCATTGGGCTGGGATGTGGCTGCTCTTGATGTTGCGGTGGTTGCGGAGGTGCTGCAACGCCATTTTCGGCCGAGGGGGCAACTCCCACTGCAACTTGGCTACAGTTCCTGGTCAAGGTCCAAATGCGTCCAAAGGTCTTGTCTGACCAGCCCGCCCCGAGCTGCTCAACGCTTCCAATCTTGGAAAGACCGAAGGATTTAGGTCGCTTGGTCATTGGTTTGAGCCACCAGTGTCATACAGTCTCCACTCCACTGGACAGCGCAATTGTGCGGGTGACCGACCGAAAGGCCGGAACGGCTTCCGAAGCCGCCAGGCTGGGATGGCCAGCAGTTTACCTTCGAGAGCTGTTGCGGGGAGCTCTCCGGCGAGGATAGGGTGGTTGGTGGAGGATGTTCGCTAAGAAGATGCACAGGGTGTAGATCCCCTCCCAGCCTGATGCGCCCAATCCAAGAGGACAGGTACATGAACACACTTGCAGGATGAACCTGCAGACTTGAGAGGGAACTTGCTGCTCGCAACATGTTCTGTATGTTTTTAGTTGGCGAGCAGGGCACAAGAATCGTCGCTGGCTCCGGGACCATCCTTTTGAAGCAGCTGCAAACAGCTACAACAAGTGAGTCGGAGCCGTGCATGGGGCTCATGTGGCACATGTCAATTTGTCACCCCATTCTTAAGCCTCGAAGATGGGAAAATGAACATGGCTGTGGATCATAAAACCATGGCCAAGCAATCCTGGTGGACCCCGGGTCCCAATGAATAAAAGCCAACCGAAACCATCGAAACCCCATTGCTTTATGGGGGAGGTTGGATTCTGCCACATCAAAACCATGGAACCCCCCCCAGGTCCTACCACGCCACAGACTGTAGCGCCTTTGTCACCCACTTCAGCTTCAGCGTGGTGGGATTCAGCGTCTCGCCGCAGACCGGAGCTGGGGCGGCTGAGTCATGTGGACGTGTTTGGGGTGCGCCGGTCCAGCGGAGTCCGGGGCTCGTTCCGTTCATCACCCGCACGAACGTGCGGGTTTCAGGAAGCTTCACCAACCAGGGCGCTGTCTCAATCAATCGCCCGAAGCCACGATGGGAACATGATGGAACATGTATACTCGTTTGCTGCTAGTCATTGCACCATGATGAAGTATCTGAACTGGGTTGGAGTTCCTAGGCTTGACGTCGCATGACTTCTCCCCCCCACCTGCTTCATGCCCCAGGCCCCAGCGACCCCTCGCGCGCGGGAGACGCTTGGGAGCGCTGCGCCAGCGCCATGGATTTGGAGCCTCACAGGTCGGGTGGTCTCACCTGAGAGGGGCGGGGAGGCAAACGGTGCCGGTGAAACCAGCTTCAAAGCGCTGAAACTGCACGAGACTGGCATTCCACCACGACATGGTGACCTTAACCACGACCAGGTTACCTTGTTCTGGCTGGTTTGCATCGATCGTCAGCTGCAGACAAACCACCCACGAAGGAGTTTAAGAGCGACCATGGAAGCTACTGAACGTCCAAGCGCTTTTTGGTGTACCTGTACCTGCTAGCTGCCATGGTATAGCCGTGGCTTCACGGAACAACAAGCATTCAGTTACGTTGGGGTCTGTATAGCTTGGTGGATGATATCTTCCACTACTTACCCGTATTTTGGGGCGCTTCCATGGAGTGAATGCAAACTCGGTCATGGATGTGCTCATGTGGGCACATTGGGGGTCATAAATTACAAGAGTATCACAATTACAGCCATAGAGATCCTTGAGTATCTAAATAATGAACGCTTCTGAGACGGGATGAAAGGAACATGCATGAAGAAGCTTTGTGAAAAAGGATGATGACCAGAACGCACGTCTCTTTTCACTAGACTGCCAGGTGCAATTCCGTGAATACAAGCACGCGGACGTGTCCGGAATGTGGCAGGCTCTCCATGTACTTGCCGTGGCTTGGCCAAACGAGCCAGCCAAAGCCCATGGCGCCAGGTGTGCAAAGTGTCATATGCGCCAGGTATTCGTGCGCTTTCGTCGAGAGAAGCGTAGAAGAAACAGGTGTTCGAGGTGCTTTCAACATGTCCAAAATATGTGTGGATTCGATGCAGGGAGAAACGGCAGAAACGTGTGCACGTGTGTTTGTGGAACTGAAGTGCGCAGCGCGATTTGTGCTACTAACTCTTGATACAATGGTGCAACCAGGGTTGGACACATAAACATGCTCACGGATTGACACCGTTCACAGCCCCACCAGTCCCTCAGAACGGAGGGATTGGTGAGAAACCCCAGACCCCTTGATCCTAAGAGGGGTCCGATCCCTCCATAGGTTCGGGTCCAAAACCGCGCGTCTGGGTGGGGCACATCCATGAACCTGTCAATGGATGGATTACAAGCCCTCACTTGTTCCACATGTCTGACATCGTCCTTCTCAGGCACTACATCCAATGTGCCTGACACCTAGCTCCCGACACATCGCCGATCGACAGACGACAGTGGAAATGAATCCCCAAGACCATCCAGCGCCCATACCTTCACTAGCGGTCCAAGGAGTAGCCCTGCTCACAGGTCCGGTTCGCAGTCGGTGCAGTCCATACCTTTGAGGGTGCAGTGGCAGATTTGGCTCATAGACTCATGGACATCCGTCGACAGAAGGCAATTTCCGAAGGGTGTATCCCTGCAAAGCGTGGCCTCCCTGCTTACCAAGCTGTGATACAGTGTTTTTGGTTGGACCCCCTCCTTGCTGCAAGGAACAACGATATCAACGCATGTCATGTCAACGCATTGGTCGCACATTTTGTGCAACACAATATATTATATAGCACCGCTCTCCTTACAACGTGCTTCATGTTTTGATTGAAAGGACTTATATTTTCAACGTCCACCCACTGCTGAGCGGTAGAGTGCAAGCTTTCCACTAATTTACATCAACTCTAGCCATCATGTACTTTGCTATAGAAGAAAACGGTCCTTAAGCGTTTAACCGATTGTTTCATATTGTTTCCACAGCCAGTGTGGTGTCCGGGCAACACTCCGGAGTCCGGCAAACACGGCAGAAATATCCTGTTCGCCCGCCATGGGAGTTTGAGACATGGATCGATACCGAGTGGTGCCTGCAGATGGTGAGCCTCAAGTCCTGGAGACGGTGGCGAAACAAGCAGAGCGCCAGTCGAAGCTCCGATTTTGCTGGAAGCAAGCGTATAGCTTCACACCTTTGCTGCCTCCACAAAGTCTAGAATGAGTCTAGAAGAGCCAATGTATTATACCTATAGACCTAAACACCGCACATATACGCACACACAGTCACACACATATATATGTCTGTACATACATACATACATACAGACAGACAGACAGACAGACATACATAACATAGAATATAGTACCTAGTGAAGGGTAAACCATTATTGGTGAGCCCTCAGATGGGCTGGATTAAAAATGTAAGTTTCACTGACCATACATGTTGGTCAATTCCTCCACTTCTTGGCCCTTGGTGGATGAGCCCTGCTCGGCCCTGCCACAGCCAAGTGCGCCCCAGGAGCTGGAGAAGGGCATCTCGTTGGCCGATGCTTATGTCCAGGTGCCGTGCCCGGGCGGTTTGGCGCGGTTTAATAAAACCAGAGTGGTTCAGTGGTTTAGCAAGTTTAGCATCTCAATCAGCTTTTGTTTACCAACCAGTCTACATCATGTGTTTGGTGATCTTTGATCCTTGCTGATCCTGACATCTCCAGTTGGCCTCTTTAGTGGGTGCGCCTCCGGACGGCATCACGCTGCTGCTGCGCAACGCGCCCAGCTCTGCACTACCGGTGCTGAAGCTGCCGTCCTTCCAAGAGGCCAAGTGGTCGCTGTTTCAACCAAAAACACCTGGGCCACAAGACTACAGTGCTCTACACAACTTTTTGAGTGGAAGAGGGCCGGGTGAGGAGTTTCCAGACACACACACATGTTTACTGGAATTGGAAGCTCCTCCAAACCAGCATATTGGAAATGGAAGCTGGTCGGAAGCTCCAATGTGTGAATTTTGCTCTTAAATTATCTAACGGCATTTTCATGGAAGCCAGATAATCTTGCATTCATGTTGGTTAGCTGTTAGCAGCGTTCTCAGTCGATGACCGTGCCCCCATTGCTGCCGGCATCCTTTCAAATCCGGATGTGATTGAGAAGATTTGAGGTGAAGTGGAGTGAGGTGTCAATAGACTCTAAGAAGTACTCTAAGACTGACCCAAATACCTGCAACAAAACATACGAACGGTGCATCGTGTTGCATGCTTCGGTTTCCACCGGAGACGAGCCGAGGCTGGGGATTCGCCACTCTGGCAGCTGGCAGCACCTGGATCGGTCACCCGGTCCGCGAGCGTCAGACCCATGGGATTGGCCCAAATCAGTTAGGGGGGGTTCAGGGTTTAGGGGTCAATGTAGCTAGAATGTCTAGAATTGTTATTTGAACTAGGTTTTAAGACATATCACGAATTATCAATATATAGTATAATATCATATTATATAGTTGTATATTATATATAATGTTCGGGCCACGTTCGGGTCGTATGGAATGTTTGAGATATTGTCCCCTCTCAAGCAACTCTTGGGACTCATTTATGGGGTGGCACACTGATTCACACCATCTTGAGAGGCACGAAATCTTCCAACAAAAGGATACAAAAGGGCTCCCCGACCATCACGAAGGCCAACATGTGGCTGTACCGGATAAAGAGATAAGCACTCTTTTCTCCTAAGTCCACGTCATCCCCGCAATGGTTCAGTGTTAGTACCCTCACTTGTAGGTTCATGGTATGCCCTACTTGACTCATTCAGGTGCTCCTCGTGGAGTTCACTCCACACGCCGTTGTCTCCACCGTCGGGCAGCCTTCGGAGCCGCGGACGAAGCCCAAGAAGCCACGGAAGGATGGGGTTGAGTTTGACCAACAACGGTTAATAGTAATAGTAGGGGGTTGGGGGCATTTGTTGGTTTATTGGTCAAGCACCTACTAGTCTCTGTTGTTGGCCTAAAGTGTTCTCATGTACATGGAGCAAGGCCATGTTGACAAAAACACAAATTGTTCGTTGTGGGAAAGGTATCGAAAGGTCTACGTCGAGTCTACGTGAAGAAACGAGCCGTCAGCTCAAGCTTAAATGGAGGCCAAATGTTTTCAACAGCTGAACAGTTGCCTTGCGATTCCTTGCAAACATCGTGAGGAGAACCTTGCGTTGAATGGCTTACGCAACCTGGGGAACACCTGTGACTCGGTTGGCAGGGCAGGGGGGCAGCCGCGAAGCCCCTCCCCTACACAGTGCGAGCTGGAAGTTTGACATACTTTGACCTGCTCACAAGCCCACAGCGCCGTGAAAGTGTTCAGACTCCAGACTCTAGACTTTGGATCCCAACATGCTCAGTGCTTCCATTGGCTCATTGCTGGCCAATTGCAGCTCGGATAAGGCAACGCCTTTTTGTCCACAAAGTCTACCCCGAAATGAGCTAAGTAACTGTTCAACTGCAAACATCCCTTCATATAGATGTATATGTGTGTATGAAAGAATGAAGAAAGCAAGGCCATTGAAGAACAGTCCCAATGCCACCATGGAGCATCTAGAATGAAAGAACCAAAGTAGTGACGCCAACCTTGTCTTCAGGGCTGCCATGGGGCCACTTAAAGCCTCTCAGCTGAGGCTACCTCAACAGTGCTCTCCAGTGCCTTTCGCAGACCCCGCTGCTGCGCCGGAACATCTCCCAGTGCTCCGAGGGTGGCTCCACCTGTAGGCCAAAGGCTTTTTCAGGGTGCGGAGGGCTAGGCTTTGCTTGAAGAATGGCCTTGGTTCATCCTGCCTGGAGATTTGATATTTGGCTTAGGACCTGCAGCAGGTACTGATCTAGAACCAGTAATGACTAAAAGCTGCTCATCAAAACTTTTGGAGTTGGGAGCATCCAATGCATTCTTCTGACGTGGAACGCTTCAGGGTATTTATCACTCGATTGTCCAGGGCATTTGTGGAGACCTTGCAGCTGTTGGAAGAAGAGGAAGTTGTTGCGCCAGCGCACCTCAAGGCATGGGGAGGCTTTTGTGTTTCTATGTGTTTCTTATCGTTCTTGTACTTTGTCAATTTGTTTCTTTGCTAAATAGTGTTAGCTTAGTTGTTAGCTATTGTTTCAGGGTTCCAACTCCTTTTCGACCATATGCTTTATCTTTGCTTTAAAGGAGTATTAAGGAGCCCACCTTTGAAATACAGGGCCGGCCGCACAAGTCGCGTATTTGGGCGGATGTTGCTGAAGCTGGGCAAGCAACTGCTCCGGTCCAGGATTGTTTGGGGTGCTTGAAGTTTGAGTCAAAGGATCGAACCGCTTTGCAACATAGTCCTTATCCCCCACATATACAGTAAATATATTGCTCCTGTTCTGGAAATCTTTTAGTCCGTCAACTGCTTCAATAAGCCAATTTCCGGCAGTTTCTGGATGATCCAACCAGCCGGGTTGCTGTGAAGAGCTTTCATTTTGGAGGCGTGTGTGGCTACGCACAACAAGATCTTCGCAGGGAGTGGGCAGCAAGATGCACAGGAGTTCCTGAGAAAGCAATTTGTTGTTCCTAGAAGGGTCGAAAGAACGTCAACACCCACGGCAAGTTCTCAGATGTGGAGATGCAGAAGCATTTCTGAAAGGTTCATGTTTCAGTCGACAAATATATTATAAGCAAAACAACAGATCCATGAAGCTCGGTCAATGCCCTGCGCTGAGGTTCCTGCAGACGCTGCTGGAAGCCTTGCACCAGGAGTTGTCGAAACCAACAGCGGAAGGTGCTGAAGGCTGCCAAAAGCGTCGTTTCTGGCTTAGTGAGAGAGATGCGAAGAGATTGGGTCCAAATTGGGTGTGTGGTTTGGTATTTGGTAATAGGGGTGCGGGGGAGCATGCGAGAACTCATTAAACAAACGCTAAGCTTGTGTGGCATTCCAATTTCCAGAGGCCGTTTTAGCCCGCTGTCGCCCACCCACCATCCACGTTGAGAAGGATTTGTATTGTATATAGATGTATTTAGTGTGGACTACCCGACTCGCGGCTACGATTTATGTTTTCAAGCATGCAAATCCCAAACAGAAGGCAATTGCATACGTACCTTTGGCATCATGCAACTATCAGAAGGCACTTGGCACTTGTCTGTCCAACATGCAATGAAGCTCCGGATGATAAACATATATTTTATATGTACAATTGTTTGGTGCCATGGCCTTGTTATGGAATTGATTACTGAGCTGACAGTAGCCTGTGTGGGAGGCTAGCCGTGCACTGCCGGTGCACTCCCGTACTATACCGTTGTTGCTCCCAAATGCACTGCAAAATGGTATGCGACCTGTGGATCAGATGTATGCAGCCTTGGGTGCTTTTTCATGTCACAGTCCACTTTGAGGCTTCAGAAGGGGAAGAATGCTGGGGCCCTGGGGCACCCCTTTTCGAGCAACAATCTCCAATACAACGTTGCTCGCGGAACGGCGCCCAAAGGGCACCGAAACGCTATTGGAAACATCGGTCACAGTGGTGCCACGACGATGACTTTGACTGGGTGGTTTCAGAGACCTTTTGGTCAACTTTTAAATTGGCATTGAACCCCAATATTTTCGAGTTGAAACCACTCACTAACTCGTTGAAATGAATGGGACTCCTTTGCCATTGTGAGGCTGTGGAGGTTCTCAGCGATAGGGTGCCTAGGCTCCGATCCAGTAGGCCTCCACTTAGGACCGGGTAGACTTGGGCATCATACCAAGGAAAAGCGGATACAGCATGATACAGCCTTTTTGGGAAAAGTGGTTTCCGAACTCAACAAGAACAGGTCGAAAAGGTGAACCTTTCTTATCCAGGGAAACGGCTTAGGAGTCAGGCATAGACTTGTTCCTCCACTTCGCGTTGGCTTCATTCATCATGGCACCAGTCATGCACAGGTCCATCTGTCGTGACGGAGCTTTTCGACGGCCAACTGCGCTCCGAAGTTTGCTGCCCCTGCAGCCCGGCACGAATTCCTCCAACTCCAAGCCTAGTTTGTGTTTTTGGACTCCAGCTCTGAATTTAGGATAATTTAGAACCAAACTAGGGAAGACAAAGGCATATGCCGCACTGAGGAAAATCTGCTAAATTGAATGTTTTTTTTGTTTTTTTAAACGTGCATGCACTGACAATCCGTTCTTCCACCAACCGGGGATTGATTCAGAGCCTGATCTACATCCTGAGCAGATCACTGCGGGCTGGTAAAGATGATTGATCAAATGAAAAGCGTTTGTTGCAAGCCTAAGGGCAAAAAGAATCAGCCACCTACTAGGTGCAGGGAAGGTCAAAGTTTGAATCACTCCTTTTGCGCGTGACTCATGACAGAGTCCTGCACCGACGGACGGCGCCAGCCCCGACCGACTGATGCTGGCTCTGCAAGGTGAGAAGGCCCCGGCTCGTTTCGTAGCACCAGATCGTGAAGCGCCCCCAAGATGATGCGAAAGATGAAACGATCCCACTTCAATTAGACCAGGCCCAGGTTCGATAAGGCGCTTAGGCGCTTCCTAGTTGCTCTGGGCGCTTGTTCCTGGCTGGCCCGCTGGCCAAGTCCGTGACAGGATGGCAGGCCTGTAGCCCCCACCGCATGCTTCCAGGTGAAAAAACACGCTAAAAGATTCAAGGTGGATGTGCTTCCAGTGCGGCTGCAGCCAAGTGTCTAAAGGTGTGGACGTAATAGCTGGAACGCAGAGCTTGCAAGCCTGCTCAATGCTGGTAGAACTTGTTGATAAACCCCTCCCGGAGATTCTTGTGCCTCATTTTTGATGAAACTATCAAACTGTTGCGTGCAACGCCCAAATCAGCAAAATGTGGGTGTCGATGTGATGCGTCCGGGTGTCTTGCGATTCCGGTCAGACCAGTGCGGAGTTTCTCACAGATGTCCGGCCACGAGATTGAAAGGGAAGCAGTTGGAAGAGTGCCTAAGCCAGGCAGGGGGTCACAGCGCAAGGCTTACCTGCTGCCAGCTCACGTGGAGTCAGCAGATGTTTGGAACTCATCTCCAGACGACGAAAGTGGTTGGTCGAATGACCAGCGCCAGTCCGCGTTGACCAGCGGTGTCCTCGATTCCTCACCAGGTCGAAGACCCCGGCGCGGGTCTTCGCACAGACTGGTAGTGGTTTTCACAGCCGCAAGCGCGGCGCGCTGTTTCCGCGCTGAGGTGGTGCCCGAGAAGTGTCTGAAGACCCCTTTTGGTCACTCCCACTTCCTTTGCCGAAGACGGAGGCGCCGCCGGGTTTTTTTGTGTGGCAAACGGCCGCCAGAGTCTATTCATATCCGCACCTGGAGCATCTTAGAGGTTATTTAGGTTAAGGCCTGGTAGTGATTCTCTAGCAGCACTGTTTGCTCACCAAGTCTTGGACCTGGACCCTAAGCGCTTCATTCATGGCACATCAAACGTGGCTCAAAGCTGTTGATCCCTCTAGGCCATCATGTGCAATCCTCGGCAGTGTGTTTGAGCCATAGGGAGGCATCGGCCCTCGAATGGCGACTGACATCATGTTGTTTCTTTTATGATTCTTTTCATCCAGTTGTCATGGGCACGGCCATGTGGAAGTGGGCAATCTTTGCCTTGACATGCCTTGACCATTCATTTCGTTCTTTTCACACGTTTTGGCAGACGCTGGGAGGGAACCTGGAAGCGAGGGAACCTGGAGGGACTCGGGACCCCATTTCGACCCTGTGAGGCCAAGCTCTTCGACCTCCTCGAAGCCTTTTGTTCCCCCGAAGCCCTGGAGGCCGAGGGTTGCTGACGGAGCCGGAGACTCGAGCTGGGTGGTGATAGAACCAAGGTGTTCGGAGCGAACATGAGTCTCAGAAGGGGTTGGGAGGAGTGGAGTGGATTGCAAAGAGTCATTGATCTCATCTTAGTGTTTATATAGTGATTTTGGTGGAGTTGAAGTACAAATTACACTCCCCGCAACAAACAGGGAAGTGGAGCCCCCCCCTCTTTGGCAGAGGATTGCATGGTCTTTCCAGGGGTCATGCATGGCCATGCCATCCACTTCCAGGATTCTTTTCAGGGAGGGTAAGTGATTGGATTGGGGCGACCATCCAAAGACCTTGAGGGACAAGCGGTCCACCTTCGTGCGGCGAGTCCAGGCGGGCGAACGGACGACTCGCCTGCGGTTCAGTATCCCTGAGTCCTCGGAGGACTCGCCAACATGGTCTTATGAATGTGTTTCCGAGAATTCAGACCTTGAGTTCTGGGCATTTTCGTTCATGGTGTATTATATATAAAATAGATAGCTGATAGCCTAACATTAACTATATAGATATATAACTCTATATGTGCATACATTATGCACATTGATTTACAATGGTGTATACTGTGGGTCATCAAGAAAAAAATACATTCAGCAGGTGAGAATCTCCACACAGATCTCCAGTTGCTCCAGCGTTCAGGGCTGGAGCTGTTCCAAATGCCAAGACGGCACTGGGACCACTCGACAATTGCGCTTGCAGCGCTTACCCCAGGCACGAGCTTGAGCCATTTTGAGAGAGACATCCAGAGTCTATAGATTCAGAGAAACAGCTTCAGCTTGGATTCAATCAATGTTCCATAAATGTATGGGACCCCTTAGCCCACACAAATTTGTTCCAAAAAGAGTACAGTACCCTAAGTCAACGTGCTCATGCTTTGTGTCGTTGCTCTTTAACATGCACAAATGCTGCATCAAAACGAGGTTGACCAACGCGCAGGTACTCCAACTCCATTTGAAGCGCTTTGAATGGAGAACACCTGAGAAGCTCCAGAAGCAGTCTCGAACCAAGGAGGGGCGCTAATCAATGATAACGATTGTCTTGCATATTGAACGACAATTTGTGCAAGCATGTCCCAACATGCAAACCCGCAATAACCATTGTCATGCTCAAAGAAGGTTGGCGCAAACGCGGGGCGCAGCTCAGCCCGGGGGGGCGCCTTGTACAGAGCCCCCTTCGCGCAGTGTGCGCAAGCGCATGACGGATGGCCCAGCTATGTGTGATGCCGACAATGCTGTGGCCAAGGAGGCGGTAGAGAAAAAGGAGGAGAAGCTGGCATTGGCAGAAGCTTTCCCAGAAGATTCCAGCATGGGAGAGGCAAATGTTCAAGAAGCTCCAGATGAAGCCACAGATGAAGCTGCAGACGAAGTTGCAGTCCAGGCCGCAGATGAGAGCATGAAAGGGGTGTTTCCTGGAATTATATAGCTCATCGATGTTTGTATGTTTGCCACCGGGAGAACCACCTGGTAAGGAATCTCATAATGTTGCTGGACAAACTCCTAGGCTTCCTCAAGATATCCCATGCACTGGAAACACATCGAAACACAAAAAACACATGCAATAGGGAATTCCTTTTATATAGATTCATGGCAGCGTTCTTTTGTCAATCAAGCAGAACTTCAGAAAGGTAGTCTTTGTGGTTTGAAGAAGTCCGGCTAGTAGGCAGCCTGTTTCTGTTGTAAGCATGAGTAAACATAATCTTCAGCTTCTTGCTATTTTGGCCTTGCTTGTTTGAAAGCAATTCAAGGTTCGTTGGCCAGGAGATTCCCCAATGCCTCGCCGAGTTACAGGAGGCTGAAGAGCAGTTTGGTCCAAATCACCTGCGCGTGGCTCGGAGCCTGCGGCGACTCGCTGCGTTGCTCGCTGCTGAAGGACGACCATCTCAAGCAATACCACTCTGGACCCCTGCGATTGCGACAACGTAGTTTTTGTTTGTTTCTTTGAGTCTCTTAAGTGAAGCCCCTTCCTCGGGTCTTTGGAGTCGAGAATGTCAGTCTACAGGGATTCAAGTGTCAGTCTAAATGTGGCCCAGACGCCCCATGGGACTGGCATATTTACGACCCCATTGGGGTGGTGGTTTGGAGTCAATGGGGCGGCTTCCTATTCCAGTCCCATGGAGTGGTCCTTCATGGTGCTTTCTCCTTCCCACTCGTTTCTTGAGGATCCGGGTCCTGGAGATCGAAAAGCCCTGGCTTGGACGTGAGCATGAAGATGTGCAGGTCCTTCAACGGGCGGTGCGGCAGCAGCTTTCAGAGAGTGGTTTGAGCGAAGATGCTGTAGCTGCCTTTGAGGCACGGCTATCCGACCCGGATCTTCCTCAAGATAGCCATGCTTTAGGTAGTACCTGCACAGGTGCCTCCCAAGTGCCCTCACTTGCAGTATCCTCTGCTGCAGCCTTGGGCAGTGCTGTGGTGGGGGGGCACACTGACTGCAGGAGTTAGTGCCATGTCCTCCACCTGTTCAGTACTGGGTGGCGTTGGAACCTCACTGGTGTCTATGGCGGCCAGGCACAGCACCCGCGCCCTGCTGGGAGCCACGGCGGCTCCCGACTCCTTGGTGGCGGCCACCTCAACGGCCGTGGGCTACGCCTCAGCCGGTGCTTTGAATTTGGTCCAGGGGGCAGCTGGGGTGGCGCTGAACGCCGCCTCATCTGCCAGTGTCTCCCTGGTCGCATCGGCCACCGGTGCGGCCATCTCCTTTACAGGGCACCGCGCTCTGGACTTTTTCGGCACACGCGAAGCGGCCTGTGCTGATGGGGAAGAAGAGCAAAAAGAGATATGTGATTCTGATAAGTGTTTTACTTTTCTATTGCACTCTTCCAGCACCTGAAAACCAACGAGGTTGTTGGATTACAATTGGCCTGCACAACCTCAGCCACCTAATTAGAAGCATTCAGCAGAGTGTTTTGTACCCCATTGCCGCAACCTCTCCACCCCATGGGCCAGGAGCCATCGCCTGCGGCAGCACCTGCGGCAGCGCCTGCGGCAACGCCAGCAGCGCCGGTGGCGCAAGCTGGAACGGTGCTGGTAGAGGCAGTGGGGCATGGCTGGGCTATTTGGGATGAGGGAGGTGGACATGTGATTTCCTGTGATCATGCGATGTCTCTATGTTTATGTCGGGCACGCCAGCCATAGATACAAGGAGCCAAAATAGTTTTATAAAGCAAAAACAAAGCAAAAAAAAGCAAAAGGCAAAGCAAACAAAAAAGCAAAAAAATGTAGCTGTGCGTATTTGTCGCTTTTTTTTTCGCTTTTTTTTCGCTTTATTTTCGCATTTTTTTCGCTTTATTTTCGCTTTTTTTTTTCGCTTTTTTTCGCTTTTTTCCTAGGAGGGTACAGCAAAAACATATTTGTCGCTTTTTTTTCACTTTTTTCGCTTTATTTTCGCTTTTTGTTTTGCTTTGTTTTTGCTTTTTGCTTTGTTTTTGCTTTGTTTTTGCATTTTCATTTGCTTTTATTTTGCTTTTTTTTCACTTTTTTTTCACAAAAAAAATTATTTGATGGTTGGCCATGTATGGCTGCCATCGCCCAACATAACTCTATGTCCCTGAGTTGCTACATAAACTTGGTGATCCGATCCTTCACGTGTCAATGGGATGTGTATCCTTTGGAGAAAATATAAAGATCATTCTTTTGCGGGATGGCCGCAAAAAAGGGCACATGTGGCATAATCAGACATGTTGTCAAATATAAATTCATAGGTCAAAGACTCGGTGTGTACCTTTGGATCGCCTGGGACGCCAGGGCGATGGGAGATGGGAGGCGAACGTTATCGCTTCAGAATGGCTCAAGTATACGGTGCTTGGTTCCCCGGACTGGCGAACCGGCGGCACCCATCGTCACAGCGAAAGGCGTGGGACGTAACTGGCCTCAGCTTGCTGTCCCGAGTTACCAAAGAGTGAAGACGACACCGCCCATACTATTGGAAAGTGTAGGACTAAGAAGGCCATGTCATAACCATGTTCCTATCTCTTTGGCGTGAAATCTGTCGTCCGCCCGCTGCGTGCCCTCCGCTGGCTGGAACATGGCCCTCAGCCATGGCTTGGCTGGCATGGGAGGGGCGGCCGCCGGGGCGGCGGCTGTGGGCGGCTATGTCTACCTGAGGGGCGTGGCCGAGAGCTATAGCGGCCGGGACAGATGGGGTTGGCGGGACGCAGTTGACGGTGGAGGCATATATGACTAGTGTTATCATCCAATGCCTTTTGGATGGGCTGTTTGGAGCAGGAGTGATGAGTAGCGGCGCAGCATAGCCTGTGAAATTGCGGCTGCTGCGTTCGAATTCACGGCAGGAGTCTCCAGGACTTGCTTTTTAGGAGTTGCTTGGGCCAGTGCGTTCAAACATCCCATAAAGGTGAAGAGTTCTGCAGGCTACATGGAGGCGGCTTCCATGCGGCCAGATAGCAGCACCAAGCGCATCGTCTTGCTATGCCGCTATGCAAGTGGTACCCTTGACAGTCCTTCAATTCTGCTGAACATGTTTAGCACCAGGTGGGTACCTGAGCATGAGAACAGGTTCTTGCATGTTGGGAAGGAGTTTCCTTGGGAAGGAGTTTCCTGGAAACCTCAGCTTTGCTCCAACACAGCGACTGAGGACGTCGATCGATACAGCCACCCATTGACCGTCAAATATCTATGTCATATAGATATTTGTTGCATTCAATAACAGTGACACCCCCACCCAACCAATGAGCTTCGGTTAATATATGTTTGTCATTGTGTGTTTAGATGTGTGGCCGATGTTCGGCCTCACCCACCATTCTAATGCAATGCGACTCTGATGCTTCTTGGATCACTGCACTTGCTTGTTCCCATTGCCATACCATATACCCTGACCTTTCACTATGACCTTTCATGCATGGTCACCATCCTGTCACTGTCCATGCACTTTGCAGTGATGCTGCCCAAGTGCGTTGCACGTGTTAAAATATAGAACAACTTCCCTGGCCCAACCACCAACTGCTGTGTGCCCACAATATTATGATCCCAGACGAGGCACCACACCTGCCAAACACGGCCTTTTGAGGTGACGAGAAGAGCCAAAGGCGCTGCCGCGCGGTGGAGCAAGCCTTGAACCGCACGCTGGGGAGACGCAGCTTGCCACTGCCCAGCATCAGCTGCTCGCAGCCGTTTTCAGCGACACGACGGGTGGAGGGGTTCCAGAGAGAGGTGCTAGCCTTGCAGGAGAGCTTTTGACAAGGTAGGTCAAGTGACCCGTATGTACTCAATTCCTATGTTGGTCTTCAGGCTCCGCTAGTGGTTTTGGTTCAGGGTGCTTGATGTTGGAGATTGTGGGAGTTTCTTTTAGGCCAGGACCGAGTACTCCTGACGTTCCTTTCTTTTCCTTTCTATGATTGCGAGTTGGACTAACTGGACTAGTCAGTGTAGGAAACTGGTAGTGAAACTGGTGGCTCCTCCCAAAATGGATTAGCTATAGCCTAAAAAGATGTTGAAGGGTTCATCGTTGAAGATTGAGATATTTCCCACCAACCAAATCATTCAACCTACACCACCAGCACATACCAGCACCATCCAGACCCCCCTCCTGGCTAGCCACAGCAGTTCCGGCTGTGTGGCACCCGAGGCTCTGGCTGCGTGGCACCCAATCTGGAGCCCTTGCAGTGCCCCACACCTGTCTTACAGGTCCAAGCGGCGCACGAGGCCATCGTGGACTACCAAACACGCCGACGCCCCTTTCCGTGAACTCACAGGATTCCGCGGGTAGTTCACTCGCGGGAGAATGGGAACCGTTTCAGGATGTGTTCAGTTTTTTAATCATCATGATGCTCACCCAAAACATTAGGACAGCTGTGGCATGCTGCCTTGGTGCGGGTGAAGGAATGCATTGCTTTGAGGGGTTGAGGGCTGCACCTTTCTGGTCTAAACATTCGGGAGGCTAAATCAGTGAAAGATAGTGAGTGTGTTGCCAGACACCTGGCAATCAAATTGATCAACAAGCCAGTGAGTGTGGATGTTTTTGGGGTTCAATGTTGCACAACTTGGTGGTGAACCATGAACTCCTGCCTCAAACAATGGAACTTGAATACGATTTGCTTGCAGAAAGAGCGATTGAAACATCCGTTTAAACTTTTGAGGTGATGGTAGAGGTTTTTTTTCCGACTCAGAGTACTTGGTGCTTGGTGCTTCGGAGCCATGAGTATAGCCATGAGAAAGCACAGCAGCCATGGCCAAAACCTATCAATGATGCCAGTGCGAGAACAGGTTGCTTGTCCGCTTTTCCACTTGTCCCACAGAGTTGGTCAATGTCTTAACTCCAACTCCAGGTCTCCCTAACTCCAGGTCTCTACGTACCATCATCCAGGTCTTCCTTCACAGGGAGCCCATTCCCTGCCCGGAGACCGAGGTAAAGATGCCACCAACCCCAAAACCCTGGTCTGCGAGCTCCTGAAGACTTGGCTCCGGGAACACGCCATGGATCGCGAGATTGCCGCGAAGGAGGCCATCCAATACCTTGCGGCGCGGTACATGGTGGGCTACCCCACGTTTCTCCCATTTTACAATAAAACAACACCTCAAACTGACATCCACAGGCTTCACCCCTGTCCACACCAAAAAAAAAAAGGCAACACATCGGATGACACGACATCGGCCACGCGGCCAGTATTTGATCAGTGTCTCAGGTTTCGACCATGTTCGGGTCTGTCGAGTGGGTGCTTGTTGACACGAGTGGCTTTGGACATCCCGCAAGGTCCAAGCATATCGCGACTTCTGCCGGGAGATGATCTATGATCTTTGGCACAGCCTAGGAACTCCAAGCGTGTGCAAAAGTGGAGCCTGCAGCCTTGTAAAACAGCATGGGATAACGACCTCACAACATGTTCTTGGTGGATTCGTTCTGTCTAAGGGTGATGCATTTCGACCCAAGTCTCGCATGTTTGTGATTAAGCAGGTTATGTACATTCCTTCATCCATGTGTTTCACATGCGCGCATTTGTGGAGTCATGTGGGAACGCTCGGATCACACAGCATCCCTATACCGGTCGCATGTTCTGACCGGTCGTGTGAGCGCGCACCCTTTTGGTCAGCCCCCCCACTGGCCTCACGGGCTGAGCGGTTCCGGCGACGGAGCCGAGCCGCACAGACCCGCTGATCGGTCTTGGGTCGCCCAGGGGATCCTTTGAGTGGGTGGAGCAGACAGTATATTATATAAAGTGGTACTGCTCCACCCACTATTATATAAGTGGTACTAGTACCTTATTGATTATATTTACTAGTACCTGAGGATGTTGGATCGGGTGACTTGGTGAAGTGGTCCATTTTGCAAGGACAAAGACCCCTGGAGGGGCAGCTGGTTCGCGCGCTGCCAGTTTACCACCATGCTGGCCAATGTGCAGGCGGGACCCAAAATCAGCTCGGTGGGTCGCACTGGAATGACATGATGAGGTACGCAAAGGTGACCTAAGACCAAACATAGACCTCCCACTGGTGCAGATTGTAGAGATCCACATTTCTTAGGTTAACGTGTAGAAGCCAGTGATCCTGAGGGCACCAGGCAGACTGTCCATCAGAGTTTATTATAGACGCTTCGCGACACACGAGGCCGAACTGGACAGGCTTTTGGCGGTGCGGCTGCGCGACGCAGGGGATGTGAGGAAGCTGTTTGATGCTTTGAAGGTGGATGCCTATTACTACCTGCTGCTCGTGCTTGGATCTTTTTTAATGACTTGGGTGCTGTGACTCGTGACAAGGCAAGCGTCAAAGGAACCCGACCACTCGTCTCGTGGCCCCGCCGACTCGAGGCTTCGTGCAACACAAGTGCTGCTGCTCTCCGCGACCACTTTCACGGTGCCCACCGCAATGTATTCTACCAACTTGGGGAGCTTGAAGCATGCTCCCACTTGCTGTGGTAGTTTTGATATGTTTTTTCCTTGGGTTTGCTTTGACCTCTCTATTTGTTGTATGACAGGAACTGGAACCCTGTTCGCCCGAGCTAGCCCATGTGTACAAATTGTGTTCATGCATTATGTTTTTTTAGTTATTGTTTTATTTTTATTTTTATGTGGACCGCGGTGAGCTCATACTGTTTCTTTTTCAGTGAGATAGTTAAGTGATATCAATGGGTGTTCAATGGTGTTTTTGAATCATTACAGAAGGCATCAATTACCTCGTCTCTGAGGCACAGCACCATCACGCCTGCTTTGCTCAAGGACGCCTCTGAAAAGGACCTTGCGAAGGAAGTCATCAAAACCTGGCAGAGCGATGCGGGACGATTGATCCGAGCCTTCTTGGAACAAGCGCATGTCGTGGCCTTGGTCTTGGAACAGGACGGGGTGGCATCGGTTGCAGGGTGAAAGCCGTTGGGTTCAAACCGTTGGGTCCGATGTGGCCAGAGATGCTCACCCAATCTTCCTCGGGTGAGGAGAAGCGGAACAGCGGAATCACGGAGAATCTAGTGAGTGGAATCACAAACACAACTGGCCTCGACGTTTGTGTTGGTGTTGCGTGTTGTTGTTGTTGTTTGTTTGTTTGTTTGTTTGTTTGTTTGTTTGTTTGTTTGGTTGTGTTGTTGTTGTTGTTGTTGTTGTTGTTGTTGTTGGTATTGTTTTCCCCTTTGACTTCAAGTGCAATGGAGAAGCTGCCGTCAGAAACCGAAATACGAAGACATAGCAGTTGGGTCTCGTGTCTGACAAGGAGGGGCACAAAGCAGCACAAAGCGTCTTGCCACACACCACGCGAGTCATTGAAGTGCTTCGGGCAGAAAATCTACCAAATCGTCCCGCCGGCATGGACAAAGTGGATCCATTTGCCACTCAGCATGCAAAATGCCTGACTATTCGGTTGAGCTGGTAGACGCACTTGTGAAAACTCCATGTGCCCCCCCTATGCATTTGCTTGTTGCAGTCACGGGGAACTCAAATTGCACACTGTCACAGCTCAATGATGCACGTGCCTTTATAACAATTGCAGACGGTCCAACACCATGAATGTATGCGCACAGGGTTGAACACTAGGCATCGAAGTCAAGGCAAATTTGGAATATCGTGGCGTGGGGGGGCCGACAAAGGGGTCAAAGGTGCTGTAAGATGAATGCTATTAGTGATGTTAAGCCAAAGCCATAACAATATAGAACAATCATGTCTTAGCAAGGTATCTTTGGCATTCAGTTGGTACCCCTGGAAGATTTGACTGTGGGATGAGGGCATCGGAAAATCATGGAACCTCACTCTAGCTGGTGACGTGACCTGGTGGGGGTTGCTGGCCGTGTTTGGCGGTGTGCTTTTTCAATCGGGGTTTCTCATGTGTGTTCCGCTGTCATGCCCGTCATGTCCAGGCTAGTTTCCAGGCTATGGTGTTTCTCCATCAGTTGAAGAGATAGATGTGGGTGAAGAGAAGAGGGCTCAGATGTGGTTGCAAGAGATTGCAAGGGGTGGGTCCAATATCCTTGTGGCCAGGCCCGCCGTGCCAAAAAGCTCGATATCACGTATCCGTATTAGTATAGTGATGTTCACTATAAGATATGACCACTGAAAGCCTGAGGTAAAGGTGAAGTTGAAAAAGAATGGTGAGACCATTTGGGACGCAAAGACCCACACATTGGAGAACTGCAGCTCACCGCAATGGAACGAAGCCTTCTTCTTGGATTTGCCGATGGAAGGCGGGAGTGTGAATTGGGGCACCGGTGATCCTCAAAAGCACTGCGTGGTGATTGACATGGTCATGCAGGGCAGTTCAGGTTTCATTTGGCAAGTGGACGAAACTGATCGATCCCACGAAAAAGGGACGGACACTCTAGGAGTTTGGCAAGTGGGGTGTGCAGGCACAAGTTATGACAAGTGCCGGACACTCAGGATGCCCTATTGACACCCTTTAGTTGTGGAACCTCAGGCGGCTGCGAAGTGATCCTGGAGGTGGTGGACGACAACGGCGGAGCCCTCCTAGACACGGTCTTTGCCAAGTCGGAACCCATCAGCTTTGAGGAACTGCTGCGCACCCAGGCGCTGCCGCGCAGCGCCAGGGGCCGAGCGGGCGCACGGGGCGAGCGGGCGGTGGCAGAGCGCACCGGCGTTCTTGTGGAGTGGACTGTGTTTTATTTTTGCACGAGGGAGGCATTGGAGGCGTAAGGTGGCAGGGAGAAGCATTGGGAAACTTGTGAGAGGTCGGTCAAGATCACACCACGCATACGCATAGAGAATTCGAAGGTCAATGACAGCAAGCGCACCAGGGCCAGCAGTCTAGGATCCATTTATATCCATTTGGATCATTTTTTGGGGAGCTCAAACCCCTCCATCCCACCACGGTGCTATCCGCGGGAATGGGTGGGCCGTTTCGTGGAATTTCCATGGTCTCTTGGACCGGCGGGCGCTTTTAAGCCCGGTCCTGGACCAATCAAGAAGTGACTCAGACTCAGACACACTCAGACTTTTCTATGACCGCATATACGCAACTATACACGCAACAACACGCAACACATGATCACATGCCAGAATTTGCCACTATACAGTAGTGCATACTGGCGAAATCAACGGACTGCTTGCAGGAGCATGTGATTTCGCCAAAGGCCATTTAGGTACGGTACACGTGATTGTTGTAGCATGCTCTAGCGATGGCAGCCATGAAGGCCTAATGGAGATTCAATTTGCAAGCAAATCTGTCAGCTTGTCGTTGGACGATGGGATCACCGGTGGTCAGCTCTGAATGATCAGCGACCATCTGAGAAGCAGGAGGGAGGCTTGAGCTGCTGAATGAGCAGAGTAACTATGGGAAAGACTTCGAAAGAATGTGGGTCTGAGGAGCCTGTGAATGTATCCTACGTTTACTCACCCACCAGCTTGCCGGAGGCCTGCAATTGCGTCCAAGACTCTGCAACGGGTAGTGTTTTTCGCTTTGAAAGGCGCAGTTGGAAGGGTATAGCCCATTTACCAGTGCTAAAGGAGCTTCCCAATAGCCTCCACGACTTCCAGTTCAGTGCGAATTTCAACCAGCTTTTGGAAGAAGTGGCTGGGCTCGACAACCTTGACATTGAGAGTCTCAATTTCTTTGGCAACTTTAGCCAGCCTTGGTCATGGCTTCAACCAGCCTTAGGGCCTCAAAGGCCTTCCAAATTGATGACTTGCTTCGGCAGGCAATCAGTTGTTTTGAGCGTAGAGGCCAGGGATTCGTAGTCATGTGCAAGAGGCAGTTCGTCCGAGGCGAGCTGCGTGTGATGCCTCTTGCCGCTGAACAGTGCAACCCTGCAACCGGACTCGCGAGGGACAAGTCACTGACAGGAAAGCTCAGTCATCATGAAGATGTCCATGGAATCAGCACATCAAATCTGGCAAAACCAGTCTGCTACGGCATAGGCCACATAGGCATGTTGCCGCGCACGACGGTGGGGGAAGAGGAAGGCGAGTTGTTCCCAGCTACGGAGATTTGGTTGACCAACGGCCCCCTTAGTTGGAGTCACGGTAGCATATTCTTGAACAGACGTACATCAAGTCATATCAAGTCCCTCAGAGTGAGCCCAGCTCCTCGAAGGTCTTATGGACTCGTGATGTTCACCCCAGCTCCTTCGCTGTGACGAACGCTTTGGCGCAGCTTTTTTCGCGCGGCGAGGTCACACGGTTTTTTAGAAGAAAGGACTCCCAGGATCCGAAGAAATGCAGGCACCCTCCGACCAGTCAGGAAACGACCACCCCCGTAATACGTCATCAGGAGCCCCTTTCAAGAAATGATTTGTTTTCAAAGTCGGTATACAATAACACGTCACGGTCATCCCGGTGGTGACTGGGACCCCGTGAAACATGTATCCAAGTTTGGCGTTTGGTGCACTCCAAGGCTGTGTATGTTAAACCATGTTAAAACAATCTGTGCTTGTTTCACCCTCAAAGGGGGGGGCCAGGGCCTTAATGACCGCAAGACTTGAAATGGACATCGTGGCTTATACCGATCCCAATGCGTGCATCAAAATCAATGGGTGCAGCGGAGTCACAGAGCTCGGGGCTAGTCCAGTGCATGGATGTTCTGGGCACCCCGATCCGTTCGTTCGAACCGGCACCCCCTTGGTGACTGGACGGTCGAATCTCTAAGACGTCACCCTCCCTTCGTCTCCTGCCCCTTCTTCGTCTCTGGCTTTCGTCCAGCTGGTGATTGCAACAGGACCTGAAAGTGATGCTGCAGCCCAATGGAACCTTGTGTCGAGATGTTGCTCGACACGATTTCATGACCAGTAAGCAGGGCATTGACATATTGATCACTTATCATATTACTCCCATGACCGGGAAGAAGACCACCTAACCACTGAAACCCACGTGCCAATCTACTCAGGTCAGAGATGGTCCGAGACCGCAATCGTATTCCAGAAATATCTTGGAGGTTGACTTGATGCGTTTATCAGTTGAGTGAATATAAGTCGAAGATCCAGTATACTCAGTAGAATTCAGTAGAGAGTTGGATCGACCTAGTTTTCCTCGCGAATGCATGGGCTGGTAAGGTGTCATCCTCACACTTGGAGCTGCGCTTTCGGGCCTTGGACTTCTCGCAGGAACACAGGGCGGTCAGAAAATGCACAGACAATGCACAGGATGAGTGAAAGCTGCCAGCTCTTCGGGCTTTCTTCTGTAAGATCTGTAAGGCGCATTGATGGAGATGCACTGTATACGTCAATAGCCTGCCTAGGGCAGTTTGATTCCGATGGCGATAGAGAGAGAGAGAGAGAGACAGAGATTTGTGGCGTTTGTCTCATTCAGTCACAGTCCTGATCAGCAGTTGCTTTAAATCCCTTGATCATTTACCCAGGCTACAGCAACAAAGAAACCCCGAGCAGGGACGCCACGCACTCCCTTGGAGCCCTTTTCTCGCTCAAGGGGCGCGAAGTGTCGCTCTGCGGTCAGCAGACACTTTTGTTGTGCTTGGAGCCCTTCTTGATCGGAGTATGGCATCCTTTTGGCAAACCCACCATTGTCCATCAAACCTTTGTAAGGCAGAGGGTGCCTGTGTTTAGTTCAGTTGCCCCATCTAAATACAGCGTTGCAGGAGCTTCAGGCGGTGTCCTTAGCCACCGCCAAAGGCTTGAGATTCCCAGAGCTGGGGCCGATGCTGAAGGATGCAGCCCCTCGGAAGGAGGACATGTGCAAAATCCGGTGGTGAATCCACTAGCAGTTCTGCAAATCAGCTAACAAGTTTGCATGCTGTGGTCGCATCAAGCTTGGCAATTCCAGTACTCCAAATATATGACATAGAGATCCAGCATACAGATCAGGTCAACTTATCAGGACCCTTTTGTTCTTGGGTCATTGGGTCGCATTGAAAGCTCCATAATTATCTATCAACCGGAGTCGTCCATTGTCGCATGACTCGGACCGGCTTCGATGCTCGCACCGCCTTCGAATCCAAAGAAGTCTCGGAAAAGCAGCACGGGAAAAGCAACCCCTGAGAGTATCCGTTAACCTGTTCTTCTTCTTCTTGGTGTCCCAGAACCCGCGTGCCGGGGTGGGGAGTTGTTCTGGACCTTAGGTGGAGGCTTTGGACAATGCCGCCTACTTCTTGGATGTGGCACGCCAGGCCGCAGAGCTGACGAAGCTCATGGGTGACATGGGCGCAGTCTTATTGGAGGCCCAGCTGCAAGAACTGCTCGGAGAGCTGGATGACAAGGTGCCAAGCAGCACATGCGGTGGTGTTGTGCTTTGTTTCTGAAATCGCCGGTGGTGCTGCTATTTGCTTAGTTAGGCTGTTGCAGGTGCTTGCGCTGTGGTGTTGCTATGTTTTCTTGTTTGGTTTGGTTCAAGATCGTTGGATTATGTATGATTATGTATGATTATGTGAAGAGTGTCGTGAGTCGTGGCTTCACGCCGACTCGATGTTTCATCACGTCGAATAGCGTTGTCATCACCTGAGGCTCACGTCCGACCCCACAAGTGGGAAGCAAACATTCTCAGGGACTTTGACCAACCAAAAACGTGTTTAGTGTTGAACTTAATTGGTGCCAGTGTCGAACTCTCCCATCAACAGATATGTCAGATTATGTCCGGCACGTATGTCCAAATACATCCAAAGAAAACATCAACACATCATAAACACATGCATCAACACATGCATATATGTTATTGTTTGTGTTGTTTTGAATGGCCGATGGATCCTGCTGTTTTCCAGGTGCAAAGTTTCCAGTTGAAGGCCACCGCCTTGGAAGATGCCGTGGCCGACCACGTCATGGGCCACGAGCGCCGCCGCCGCTCCTCGCTGGACGTGGCGTCGGCGGCGCGGCGGCTCTTCACGTCGACCAGCAGCACGGACGGTCGGGCCCGGCAGAGTTCGGATCAGCTGCAGCAGATGCAGGTGGGGGTGGGAGGAGGAACTGGGGTGGAGCAGGAGGTGGCTTGTTGGGTTGATGGGGTGGCTGAGCACGTTCTTGTGAGAGTTTGGGCGGTTGAGGGGGTTGGAAGATGAAAATGGGAGCATCACAGCTTCTTGCCGCGCTTGAGGTGAAGATCGACCAGACGGTGTCAGAGCTCCGGAAGGAATTGAAGGCCTTCAAGGGCGTGAAGGACGGGTCCAGGGCATCCTGCTCCAAAATGGCTGGATCCATTCCAGACTTTGGCATGGCCCAGGCCGCCTCAAAGGGGAAGGCGGTTGCACTGCCCTAAGAGTCGCATCATGACAATATCCTATAGTGTGTTTGTTGGACGGAGCCGAACTTGACGAGTTGCGGTTCTGGAAACAGCGATGAAGTAGAACCGAAAGGACAGAAAACCAAGCTGGGTTTCTTTGCACCGCTTTGAGCGCCAATTGCCTGTTGTTGGAAACTGGAACCGCTGCCCAACATGACATAGGTGTCAAATGTTGCAACTCTGGAACTTCATGGGATCAAGGTTCGGCAGGCCGGAGGGGTTGGTTTTCCAAGTAGCTGGACGTGTTTCACTTGAATCTGGATTGGTCCGTTGTTGGTATTTTTGAGGTGATATCAGTTGGGTGTATTGGTCCAACTTGGCCTGGTATGTTTGACAAGCTGGGGGTCTTAGATATGAGAAGCTGAGGGCCCCAACCTCGCCTGTTCCCGCCAGCGGGCCCCAACCTCGCCGTTCCACCCACAGGACACCCTGGGAAAAGCCCAAGAGGAGGCACAAAAACTCTTGGAGCGCTTAGGATCTGAGGAGACTCGCAGACGCAGTGGTCGGCCGAATGCGATGGTCCAACCCTTGCAGGAGCCCCATGTGCTTGACCGGCGTCCCTATCCAGGCACTCCATGTATGGTATGTATGCCTACATTGACCTCTGAAACCATCCAATGTATGGTCATACATGGAGTGTTTGGGTATGGATCCACCAACAGGAGACTGCTATACGTGATTTGACAAGTTGTGTGCTAGTCAGCTGGAATGTGGTTAATATCGAGATCGAATTTCGCGAGCAAACGCAGGAGGGTTCTATGAAAGCCTTGCCAGCCGTGGCCACCCCTGCCTACACTGCAAGCGTGAGTATGGAGATCTTCCAGAAGGGAGACCAAGTAGCACCGGCTGAAATTGTGTGTTTTCTTTCCGACCCTTCTGCTCCGAATGGACCAGCGGCCCTAGCCCCCCAACGGCAGACGGTCAGGAACATGGTCCCTTGGATCCCCCGACAAACAAGACTTTGTCTTCCGAATGGTAAGTCGGGGGGGGTCCCATCTTGCATGTTGGTTGGAGTCCAAGTGCCAATGAACTCAATGGACGGGTCGATTCTGTTCAGCCTTTCTTTTGATCGTTCCGTTACGATCGATTCCCTTCGATAAGCCAAATACAAACAGAAAGAATGGGAGGAGGCAATCAAGCAGGGGCCCATATAGTATTTTGTAGGTGAAATTTAGACAGACCTGTGAGAGCTTCCCTTCAATGGCCCTCTCCCTGTTCCCCATCTTCCTGAGGTCCAGGTGCACAGCGCGGCGCAGAATGTGTGGTTCCCCGACGGCGTGGTGGAGGAGATCCTGCCTGAGGATTCCTCTGAGGGCCCTAAAGGCTCCATGCGCGTGCGCTACGCGCACGGGGAACGGCAAAAGTGGGTTCGGCCTGAAGAGGCCGCGTCCATCTTGCAGCGCTTATGATGTCCAACCCCAGGCAACCTGGAGGAGGGAGAATCTGTTTTTGTCTAATGTTTCAGGTCCTCGTCCACTGCTGGGGCCGCAGTTGCATTCTGAAGTCTGAAGTCTTGTCCTCTCCCGCAGTAGTGACTAGTGTGCAAAAAGTATAGCTAGGCTTTATCAAGGAGTCATAGGCAGAAAACAGACCAGGCACGGGTGGTGGGACAACAGACCAAGTTCTTAAAGCCAATCGTTTTGAGAAAGACAGACCTCTTGCGATCCCAGCGGTGGATGAAGAAACCGTCCCTTTTGAAGTTGGAGATCCTGGAGCGAAGTTCCTGGAGCTGATTGATGTGCAGAACTGGCCAACTGGTTGGAAGTACGCTGGCCTGACTGTAACAGATTACACCAAGCTCACTTTGATGATCTTTAATTTATGTAACGGTCACGTGATTTGATGGTACTGCGGTCAAGTTATGTCAAGTTGCTCCAAGTGACAAACTCCTACCAAGGGGTTCGGGCTCCATCCAGTGACAACAGCAGATAGACTCTATTGGCACCTTTGCGTCAGGCTCTACTATATATATATATATATCGAACCTCTCTCTATATATATTATATATATATTACATAAATCGATACGATATCTATATAGTTGTGAGATGTAGACAGGCGTGTCTATGCTTTACATGTTTTCAGAATGAATAGACTGTTGGTCTTGTGACTTGCTGGTGGCACTCCCCAACCATCCCCCCAAGCAGCCTATTTCAACAGCTTCCTCAAGGAAGCGCCGAGGGTCGACCATGACCACTGGTCGTGCGGAGAAAAAAGTCCCGACGGCCGCCGAGGATCAGGTCCGAGGCGATGAGGTCCGGTGCGGTCCATCGGCAGGACGAGATCAAGGTGGATCGACCATTGGTCGCTGATGACGAGACACCATCAGTGACTTGGCGAAAATCATTTGGTGACACCATCTGTGACACCATCTTTAGTGTTTAAATGTTGGACATGACGTGAAACAAAGACACGCTTGGAGAATTTCACAAGACAAGGTCAACTCCGGGTGAAAGTACAAGCATTTGGACCCGAAGTGCGCCAAAGTCACGTGCAGTCACCACGCAACCTTGGACATGACGCATTCTTTTCGTATCCTCTTTTGGCGATCAGCACGAAAGGCTTGTCTTTTCGCTTCCCCACCGCAGATGGCTCAGGTGAGCCTCGCCCTCGGTTCATGCACGGCAGGTCTCAAGGGGGCGAAAGGGATATGCTTTTAGGTCCAGGAAGGGGACATTTAAATACGCATAGAAAGCTGTCAAACCTAGGACCATGGGAGAAGCATTGACCCTTTAGCACGCATTGCTCAGCTACCATGGGAGAAGCAAGAGGTGCCACTTGGTTTCTACTCTTGAAAAGTCGGGGTGCATGTGAGGGCAAGAGGCTATCGGGTTCAAAGTCGTCAGAGTCGTGTGGTTGCAGAGAGTTGCTGACACACAACTAGCTGTCCATAGGCAGGGTTGCCCTTGGTCTGGAAATCGGCCTTTTGTATGTCCCGTGGCAAGCTGAACTTTGTTTGAGCATTCTTCGGACCTGTGAAACATTGGCTAACGGTTCTTCTTATGACCAGGAGACATCGTCAATAAAGTGGGTCATAGAATCTCAAGATGCTAGATAGCACGCCCACGGAAACTCAACAAATCGACAAAAAGCTACTAGGGGCTCCTGGCATCGCTACTAGGAGCAAGGACGCTACTAGGGGCTCCTGGCCTTGCCACTAGGAGCAAGTAGCTACTAGGGGTTCCTGGCATCGCTACTAGGAGCAAGTAGCTACTAGTGACAAAAAGCTACTGCCCATGGCAACCTGAGGATCTACGTTCTTTTGCTACGGGTGTTGCAACGGATCCGTGACCAGCCACAGGCGACCGATTTGCAAACCGAACGGCGGCAGGTACCGGGTCAAACTGCCCAAAAGAGGCAGTGGGGTTACAGAGGTTCTGTGGCAAGAAATATGACCACGGTGTGGACCCTCAAACCAGGAGACGTCGCATAAACAGGGATCAAGTAGCTTGTGAAGAGACACGTCGACAGATGAGTGCAGACGTCGCCAGTGCTTGAAGAGCACCCCTCAGACCGGAGTGATACTCTACATGACTTTCATCCATGGACCTGTTGTATCCTAGGTGTTTTTTGGAACCGATGGGGCCATGGAGATCTCACATGGAAACAAAGCTATCCCAAAACTCCATGTACGGTATGTATGGTATGTTTACCTTGGGCTGGTGTCACGGTGTCAGGGGGCAATGTAGGTATATATATATATGATAGATATGGAGTGTTCGGGTATGGCCGGTATGACGTGTGCAGTTCCGTTTTGACCTCCTCGTGACTCGCTTGGTGCGATACGTCTGGATCCGTGCGGAGGGCGATCCGGGATGGGCGAATCGGGGTGCACCTCAAGCGATTTGAATCGAGGTTGAAAGTTTGCCAGACAAAACTGGATCGAGCAGGAATCCAGTTGTGAGTTCAGTATTCATAGTCATAGACGTAGTGACCCATGATCAGCGAGCAGTTGTCGACTCGTGAACTCCAAAAAACACTCAAGAGCCACAGACACGTCGGCCCCTTCGAAGGGATGTCCTCAAGTTCCAAAGTCTTTTGAGACTTACCCATCTCCTCCTCCTCCTCCTTCTTCCCCCATGTCATGCTATTGAATAGGAGAATGGCGGGGGTCAATCACATCCCCTTGGGACACACCAATTTTATTGGAATTTACCGATCCTTCCCATATCTCCCATCTGTTTTTACCCCCCACCTGCGGTTCACTTGCGCGCCCAGGAGCCCAAATTCCGTGCTTTGCAGCGGTCCTCAGCGAAGCTGCAGGAGCTGCTCGAGGTGCGTGGAGGCCCTGTGGGTGTGAGTGAGGGGATGGTGGTGAGGGTGGCAAAAAGAAGGTAAAACACACGCGCATACAAATCGATGTTCACCTCCAAGCAAATTCAGTAAGGACTACCCTGAAATTCTATAGGAATCAAGGTTCAGTCTGACATTACAGGGTTGCAATATACACATATGTAACATATGTATATATAAGAACATGTGTACATGATGCCACCTTGGCATGAGAGAAGACGGAGCAAGTATTTGCTGAGTCAATGTCCTATTTCGCCTATTTTTGAGCTTCAGAGATGCAATCATTCATATTCAGTCAGCATCATAATATACATATATATGTTACAATTATGTATGTAATATTTTGTAATTTTAAATATATAATTCTTGTACCAATACATAATATGTTATGTGTATACAAATCAGGAAACCCCTGGGAAACCCTGTTGCCACAGACCCATGTCCTCAAAACCTTTCTATTCTAGACCTCTCCAAGCCTACTCTAAAAAAATAAAGTGCTACTCTCTCTCTAATCCACTCTAATTTTCTAGAGTGGATTAGAGAGGTTTAGAGTAGCGCACGATGTTTTTATGTTGTTTTTCCAATGCTTTTAAAGATAGCTTTAGAGTTAAGATTTCCAACAGATGTCCACGCAAGGATGTGTGTTTCTAGTGGTTTTAGAGTGGTTTTGAAAGGACTAGAGTAGTTTAGATAGGTTTGGAGTATTTTTAGACTAGGTTTAGAGTTGTTTAGATAGGTTAGGCAACAGGGTCTCCCAGATGTTTCCTGAACATATATACATGATCATCCCAAAAGTTTCATTTAGATGGACCACCTGCTTCAAATCCAGCCTGTCGCTGCTCTTCTCACCCATCCAGGCGAAGAGCTCCTCCGGTGGTGTGGCTTCCAAGCACGGGAGTCCCGCTATGAGGCCGACGGCGAGGGTGACTTCTTCGGCTCCCGCCATGACGAGCTACAGGCCCACGCCATGCGACACCTGGCGAAGATGGAGACGGTGGCGGCAGGGATGGTAGGTGGATGGCCATCCCCAAGTGCCCCAGAGATCGGTATTTCAGTGTGAGCTGAGCTAGGGGAGGAAGGTCTGTCAGCAGGGAGGATGGCGGTGGATTTCTTCAAACATCACTTTGGCAATGCGGCATTGCCACAGTTATTCCACGAAAAATGGTGCAACCACTGGAGCGTATCTTCAACTTCTTCTCCCCATAGTGATGGTCCAGTGATGGTTACACCCTGGAAGACCAACATGGACCCTGAAAACCACTGGTTGGTAAAACATGGTAAAACACTCTTCCAGGAGCCATTGTCAGGGTCTATGTTAGTTTTCGGGAGTGTAGTTACTGTTGGTGGTGGATTCTTTGTTTGGTTTTGTTGACCTGATCCTGTCGACCAGCGGCCAGGAGAGCGCGATCGAGCTTACCGCATCGCCAGAGATCAGCGCATCGAGGCAGAGAGACGGAAGGTGCGGGGCATCCGCGGTGGGATCCAACTGGTGAAGAAGGGGAATTCATCAAGGAATGTTGAGACTCAAGTGACCATCACTACCGCACTTAGGCGACGATTCAGGGAGATCCCCCCAAACCTGGTGCTTCAGCCTGCCCGCAGTGCGCGTGGCAGTCACGAATCAGCCTCGGACTCCGATGATGGAAGTGCAACAAAATCACGAATCAGCCGACCTGGGAGCTGGAAGGTCGTTTCATGACCCAGAGACTCCATGTATATTTACCCATCAAGATATTTTTATTAATAGTAAAAATCCCAATAAATGAAGAGATAGAAAAAATAAGAGACATCATTTATTTGCTATTTCTTGTATTTATATACCTACATGGGGCCCGTTTCAGGGGTCAATGTAGGCATACAGATATGGAGTCTTTGGGCTAATTAGGTCGGTCATTGGGGATGAAGATACGTCTTGATGCGCCCCTATGACTTCTGGCCCTTCAAGATTGGCACCGCCAAGCCTATCTCTTTTACTTTAGGTATAGCATATATATATGCAATGGTAGCATTCTTCAAGCGCCGATGTGGTCATTGACTCTCGGAACAAGCACCAAGTCCGAGCCCAGCCTGCACAACTGGTTTCCCACAAATTAGATCGATATAGTACCAATCTTGATAAAGGATATAAAGGACCTCAATTAAACACATTCCAGAAATCAATGTTTTTTGGAATGTGTCGAGCCCACTTGGGAGCACATCAGGTGCCAAACATGTGTCGACCGATCGGGAAAAGAACACCACGGAAGGCCCTCCCGACGGGCGACACCGGCCCTCCTCTGCGCCGCTGGGGCGGCGTCTTGCCGGGCTTTGGTGCTGGAGCAAGGCGCTTGATGATGAGCGGCATGGAGTGTTTAAAGCAGCTCCGACCAAGCTGGAGAGAGCGAGAGTGAGAGAAAGAGAGAGTAGGGGAGACCAGAAGGGACCTAGTTTTGTGTTTGGTTTTTGTTCCCAGGAAAACTGTATAAAACTGTTTACGTTAGATAAATATAGATAAATAATATGGGAGAAACATTCAGCAGAACAACGCCGGACGGAGGACTCCAAGCGCCCAGAGGGTGGTTCAAGCACCGTTGCGATCAACAGGGGTCCTGACTGTTTTGGCATTGGGAAAAAAATACCGTTTTTGATACTGTAACTTACTTATATATAGCTAATATGTTCCTCACCTCGACACAGACACTATCCCAATATAACAAATATACTTCATGACACTTCGCTATACTACAAAAACTCTTTTCAGGTGGCAGCTACTGGACTCACTCACGGTACCAGCCACCCAAGTATGTCACAGCAAGTGTTTTGCTTTGTTCATGTTCTTTTAATCGTGCTGTTTCATTGACATTGGAGACAGAGCGACTACCCGCAGCCACGAGTCGCTGAGGATCACCACTCGCATCATGTTGGATGCGGCTCCCATCAGCGAGCGGCCGCGGGGCCTAAAAGCACTGGACTTGCGCAGCCTCATGCCAGACGCAGACGCCAGTGATGTGCGAGACTTGGGCAGTTGTAACAGTTGTTGCTGGTACACACGCTACACGATTCACTGAAGGATCGTCTCTTCTTTTCTGAGGAACCAGGGAATGATAGGATCGTCTGATTCAGTCTCATTAACACATGAAGATGGCATATCGTCATGAAGATGTGAACCACTGCAATGATCTAATCTGAAATCATGGCATGTTTGATCATTCCTCAGGGATTGCGGGTAGTGATGGGACCGAGCTCTCAGGATATGAGCTTAGTGCGGTGATCCAGCACCTCGGAACCACGCCCTTCTCGGGCCACTATGTGGCGCAGCTTGATGCATTCTACGACTGTGGTATTGAGTATGTCCGAATCTCTATTTGAGATTTGGGAAGCATGACCAAGAGTTTTTTCTGGACGCATGTAGAGGCTCGTCGAGCGGCATCTCAATTTTAATTTTGGCTCAAGCATCAATGAGCACGGTGACACGGAGCCTGGTTGCCATTTCAACCTCGGCTTTTGGCGGACATTTGATCCGGTTGTGGATCAGGACTGGCGTGAAGGCTGCGGTCGGTGGATCTCTGGAGGGTGTTGGATCGGCACTTTGGGAGCCTTTGGTTCATTGCATCAAATCCACTTGGGAAGGAGTTTACTATTTCCTTTGTGTGCTGGTGATTTTTGAGATAAGATCGGAGATCTGGTCGTTGGTTTCTATTGTGTGGCGTGTGTTCCGTTGCTTGATCCAAGTTACTGACCGAAAGGCACAATTTTTGGACACCCCTGAAATAGAAGAAGAGCCATCAACAGGCATAGAAACAGAGCACTTGTGGCTAACCTGTCAACACCTGTACATGGAAGGCTTTTTTCTTTCAGAGCGCAGCGGGGAGTGGGACGAGATTTGGGTGGCCGGTCTAGTACCGGATTCTGGAGAGCTCATTGCACGCAGCACCAACGAGGACGGTTCTGACTGGATCTGGTCGTTGATTCGTTGTGAAGCGGGCTCATTGCGCCCACCAGTGGGGGCAGGAGCACAGCGGGCAGCACCTCCGGGTATTGCTCCAGCAACAGTCAACTGGATATGTTCGCCAGAACATGTGGATCAGCGTTGGGCTCCAACAGTGGCAGAGGCAGCAGCGTTGAAGCAAGAGGCGGCAGTTTTGGGCTTGCATGTGAAGAGAATTGGGGTCCAAGACGGTCAGGTCACAATCCCAGGAAGGGGCATGAGCTTGATTCCATTCACCGCCGCTCCCATCGCAGGCGGGGCTTCGGCAGCGGCGCCGCGAGGGGCTGTCGGGGCGCTCGGGCCGGTGCCGGCCCCAGAGGCAGATGGAGGAGCTTTCAACTTGCAAAGCCTATCGGATGTCATCCAGGAGCTCAAGGACATGGCCAGGAAGAAAGAAGGTCAGAGCAAAGAGAAGTCCAAGAAGAAGAAACGATCCAGAAAGAAGTCCAAGGACAAGAAGAAGAAAAAGAAGAGGAAAGACAGTTCCAGCGGCTCGTCCACGAGTCGATCACGAAGCAGTGCATCCAGCCGCAGCTCAAGTCAGAGCTCTTCGGGGCCCTTGCTGTGGAAGCCCAAAGGCAAGGACCGCGAGGTCAGTTACAAGAAGGTGCATGCAGTGGACTCGGAGAAGTTCAAGATCACAGGGAGAGTTGCTGGCGTACGCAAGCCGCCATCCGGGGGCCCTGTCAGGACATTTTCTGGCATCGATCTACGCTCGTCTTTCGAAAGGAAAGGTGGAACGCAGCAGTCAGCTGCGGGAGGCCAGTGTGGTCTCATGGGCCGCTCAACACAGCGGTCTGACAGAAGTGAGAGATGTGAGGGAGGTCTTGACCCTAGCCGAGGCCATGGATGCAGTCAATCGAAAGGAAATTGCCAGAGCAATGGACATCCTTGCACAGCGCATCCTGGCAATCCAGCAGGCGAAGAGGAAAGGAGGGTCTTGGGAAAAAGCCGAATCGATCGAACTGATTCCCAGTGGAACCAGCCTGGCCTCATCGTCGATGCTGGCTCTCACCAATTGAGTCGCCGGTTCAGGAAAGCGCTGCACCGCTGGAGAAGTCACAATGGTGAGCCATCTTCGGGGTTGCAGTATTTTTGCATGATCTTTTCTGGGTTGGAGCAGGTCTTTGCGCATCACAACACATTGTTGAGCTATGGGGTTCATTTGTGGAGGATTGGCAAGGGCCAGGGACAGCTTCGGAGGAGACACGAATTCAATAGAGTTTTTCTGACACAGTCAGGTGATGGATGCAGTATGCCGCATGTCTTTCCTTTGCCCCCTTTTGTTCAGAATGGTCGGGTGATGGAGTACAGAATGGGCACCCTGGATTCGGATGAAGAGTTCGGTGTTGCTCATGGCGTGAATCTCATTCAGGCCGCCTTGAATATGCTGCATGGGAGCTTGGACGTTGAATTCAAGTTTGTCTCAGCTGCCCACTCACGCATCCAGGCCCGGTTGGGGTCAGGGCTCAAAGACATGATGATGGATTTTGAGCTCATGAGTCTTGATGAGATTCGTCAGTTTTTGAAGCACAACCAGCACTATACTGGAGGGGGAATAGCCATTCCACTAGGTAGTCGGGGGGGAGTGCCAACCTCGGCTGCAACAGTCAATTTATCTGAGGAGCTTGAAAAGGACTTTCCGCTATATGCTGAACAGGTCCGGGAGCCGAAGCTGCTTCTTCTTCCATCGAGGCTGAGGCCTATCCGGATCAAGCGCGGGCACACTTGGGTGAATTCTTCTTATCCTGATTTAGTCCGTAAGAATGTTAAAGCTGGATTGCATGTCTTGAAGAAGGAGAAACAGGTAGCTAAGCACAGAGGTAGCCTATGCCTAGCTGGAGCATTTGCCGTGCCTAAGGACGAGACAGAGGACAGGGTAATTACTGATCCTAGTGTGAATCAGCTGTTGGACCCACAGAAGCTTCCCCGGCCCCGTTTTGCCTATATCCCGAAGCTGCGGGTAACCCTGGTACCTCGCACAGGGAGGCTGCTGGTGTTGAAGAGAGACGCTCGCCACTATTTTCACTCGTTGAGGATTGGGCGCAAGTGGCAACGATGGCTATGTGGGCCACCTATAGCGGACTTCGGCAGGGGTCTGAGGTATCCGGCTTCATGCACAGCACCTATGGGGTTTGGTCCTAGCGCAGGTTGGGCACAGGCATTGACAGACGTCGCAACTAACCAGGCTGACCTACCTAGTGACTGTAGACTACATCCAGATGCGTTTGCACCCACGTCATTGCCTATTTGGGGATCCATATGCGATGATATTTGGGCGCTTGAGCATACTGAGGCGGAGACGAAGGCGGCCTTTTGCGGACCTACTTGGCTCTCGCGGGCGGAGCAGGCTTGGGTAGATCGTGGAGTACACCCAAACCATAAGAAGGCAATTGATGCGAGTCCAGGGGAAGAGTTACAGGGTTACTATGTTGATCCAGATTTGCATTGGGTTGGGGTTAGTTTGACGAAACGTAGGGCTCTTTTCCAAGCAGTTTGGCATGTGCTGACTTCACCATCGGTCGTTGTTGGCGACATTGAACGACTGGTTGGAAAGTTTGGGTTCGTGCACTCGAGCCGACCGGTGATGCGTTCAATCTTTGTGGAGGTTTATGGCTGGCTTGATGATCTACGGGGTCGCAAGGTGCGTGTCACAACCTTGCCGGATGTCATTTGGTGTGAGTTGATGACAGCCGCATTGTTGTTGCCCTATGCGCAGTTCAACTTGTCAGCGCCGTTTAGCCAGAGAGTTGAATGCAGTGATGCCTCAATGTCAGGCATCGGGCGAGCATGGGCCACCATGCCAAGCGATCTAGTGCAGCGAATGGCTCAGCTCTGTGACCACCCAGGGACATACACGAATTTGAATCTCCCCTTTGGGTTAGCCTTGAACGAAGAAGACAAGTGTCCACTACGTAAGTTGAAACTGCCCCGCAACCTCTTCCATTGGCACACGGCGGGTGCACGCTGGAGGCCATTATACATTTTTTTGGGAGAAGCTGACGCGGCAGTGTGGGTGGCAGAATGCAGGCTGAGGCGTGCGTGTGATGATGAACATCGTTTTGTACATCCACTTGATAGTGCTTCTTGTGTTGGGGCTTTTATGAAGGGGCGGTCTTCCAGTCGGCTTTTGAACCATCGGTGTCAGAAGCTGTGCGCAATCGGAATAGCAGGGGGCCATGAGACTTTTTATCCTTGGATTCCGTCAGGTGACAATCCGGCTGACAAGCCCTCTCGTCTCTTCGAAGGCGAGCGCAAGGGCCACTCAGAGTCGCCAGTTCAACCCGAGGCGTTTGAAGAAGTTTTCCTTGACCCTTTTGGACTCTCCCGGACATTACCATCATGGTCGGGCAACGAGCGTTTCTTTTTGCATTTGTGTTCAGGAACGCGACGAGATGATGACCTGGTGAGCTGGGTTGAGCGCCTTAGTCAGGAACACGGCCTGCGCATCTACGGGTTGCGCGTTGATCCATTGTCTCCTATGAGTCAACGTGATCTTGGATTCACTTGCAATGACTTACTAGATGGGCATAGCATGTTACACATTTTACAGCTAGTACAGTCAGGACGTGTTGCAGGCCTCTTTGTTTCACCGCCTTGCTCTACTTTTTCAGCAGTGCGGCACAAACCTTTGCATAGACAGTCAGGTGCACAAGTCGGGCCACGGCCCCTGAGGGCCCGATCGAACCCTTGGTCTTGTCTTCCGAATCGGACTTCAAGAGAAAACCACTCAGTCGACATTGGCACGGCGTTAGCACTCATTTGCATCGGTATGTTGGGAGAGGCTAGAATTTTTGGGGCATGGGTTGGAGGCGAGCATCCGGCTGATCGTGGTTGCGAACCATACCCATCAATTTTTTGCTCAACAGAAATCCAACAGCTGTGCAGCATTGTTCGTCTTTGCATTTATGTCATTGATCAATGCATGTTTGGAGCAAAAACAAGGAAGCCGACTGGTTTAGTGTTGCCTTATGGGAATGATGAGTTTGTACGCACGTGTAATCACACCCAAGGTCACACACAACTGTTTGGTTGGGATTCGGCGGGGCAATGTTTTAGAACCACAGCGGCTACAGCATATCCCTCCGGACTGAGCCAAGCGCTGGCCAGCTTGTTTGTTACACGTATTCTTGCTTCGAAGAGTCACGGGTATGAACAACCATATGCACCCATGCAGGTTCATTCTGATTCTTTTGGCAGGGATCCTTGGTTTAGCAAGCAGCGCACGGCTTGGACTTGGCCGGCACCGAGTCGAAGCTTTCTTGCTGAAGTCATTGCGCGATGCCACCAGAGAAAAATACCAACAAGCAATTCAGCTCCTCAATCGTGAGATCTTGCAGACGCAAACCGATTGGGCCTCTCTTACTGAGGCAGAGCAGGATTTGTTTTTAGCTGAGTGGCTAGTTGATGGTTATGAACAAGGCAGTGGGCGCACCGAATATGGCTATGTTCTGTCTGCTTTGGGCAGAATGAATCCTCGTGTCCGGTACAAAACTGCCTGGCGTGTGTTTGAAGTGTGGGGTAGCTTGCAACCACCACAGCAGGCACCGGCAGCCCCCCCAGAACTGCTTACAGCGATGATGGTGGCTGCATTTGCACTCAACCGCGCTCCGTTGGGCATTCTCATTTGCGTTTGTTTCTCAGGCTTGTTACGGGTTGGGGAGGCACTGCAATTGCGATGGTCTGACATTTTCTTTGCTGCCGGCAATGTCACACTTTGTTTGGGGCAAACCAAAGGCGGCATGGAACAAAAAGTCGTTATTAGCAATGGCACAGTGTTTGAATGGTTGGGTCGCTTTGGGGCACAGCACGGGGCTTGTGCCACAGATACCAAAGTGTTTGATATGTCATACTCTTCTGTTTTGCGCTGGGTCAAGAAACTGGCCCTTTTGCTGGCTGGAGAAGAGATCAAACTGACCACCCATTCATTCAGAAGATCAGGGGCTAGTGAACTTTGCCGCCAAGGCGTGGCGATTGCTGACATTTGCCTTTTTGGTCGATGGTTATCAGACAGATCAGCCAGGGAATATATACGCAAAGGAGAGATTGCCATTTTGCGTTCTCGTACAATGGTGTCGGAGTCTGTGCGCGCCAACTGGCACCGCTGGTGTCGCTTGGCACCTAAAGTCTGGCTGCTAAACAGTTTCTTTCACCAGGCCAATTTAGACCATGTGTCCCACTCACGTGTCACCGAAACCTCATTTCGACGGCTTGAAAATTTGTTATTTGAGCATTTTGGACTGTCGTAAACCCTTTCGGGGCAGAGGAGAGCTGGGGAGAGACTTAGTGAAGCAAGCGCGCGGTGCTCCATACTTTCTCC
>CAXAMN010025695.1:505250-619620 GCA_963970005.1 Durusdinium trenchii
CCCCCCCGAAACCGCAAGCAGTCTCACCACATCTAACAAGTCGATCTTCTGTCCTATAGCCTGCCGGTAGGGAGGCTCCAGCAGCAAGCAGCAGCTCATCATAAGCCTTCAGTATTCACGTCTTGCGGTTTTCCAGCGCGTCTGCTTGCCTGCCATTGACCAATGACAAGCGCCCATGCATGCGCATGACTTGCTTGCGGCATGGCTTCCTGGAAGCCGCGGTCCACGCGCGGGCGGGGGGGGCTCAGCAGCAAGCAGCATCACAACATGATCCTGCAGCGCGCACGTCTTTCAGTTTCAACCAAAATGACAAGCGCCGTCACTGCATCCTCGGCAGCGTGGAGGGCTTGGGGGGGCAGGGTGCAGCGCCCCCGTCCCGAAACCGCAAGCAGTCTATCTCACAAGTCGATTTTCTTTTGCGGCATGAACACCTTGCAGTTGTCCAGTAAGTGCCTCGCGTAACGTCAATCGCTTGGGCGGTTGACGGGCTTGCGGGCAGCATGGCGCGTCCACGCGCTGGCAGACGCCGCGCGCAATGTCGCTGTTTGCCAGCGTCCCACAAAGAATGGTTGATGTAGGCCTTCTTCTATAGACCGGGCAACGTCGGACGTCGGATCTAGCGTCGCGTCTGCCTTGCGCCGGGGCTTCCCCAGCGGAGCGCAGCGACCAAAACATAAAAGCGTGCTGGAATGCGGCGGCAGCGAAGCCGTGACACAAATCGGTAGGGCAACCGCAGGAGCCCCCCGCGGCAGATGGCAGGTTGAAGGGAAGGGCCCCCTCCTGGGATATCAATAAGCCCCTTCAACCGTTGAGCTGTCTTGTCGCGGCCCAGGAGGAGGGGGGAGCATGTGCTCCTCCCGGCAAAGGGCCGCAGCCTCAGTGCTTCTCCTGTCACTTTGGCTGCATGTTTCTCTGCTGAGGCTTGATGCCTTGCACCTTTTACTCAGGCCAGCTGCAAACTGCAGTGTCTTGATGGTTTGCTTTTGAGCTCTTTGCTTGGTCTTGCTTGGTGGCCTGCACCTTTTCTTCTTTGAACCGAGCTGAACTGCAAGTTTTGGCTCGTTCTCTTTGCCAATGGCTCCACGTCTTCTAGCCGCAGCCTCAGCCTTGAAGCGACTGGTTGCGTCCATTCCGGGCCTGATGTGCTATACTTGTGAAGGCATGACCGGGCGCTGGGCGGATGCCTCCGAGGCTAGTCGTGCTGCGCCTTTGTATGCGGGTAGGGCCATGATTTTCTTTTCTTCGTACGGTCACAAACTCATCCGTCGCATCTGTGTCAGGATTTCAACGTGACTGCGTTCCTGCACAAGTTTTGGGGATGTCGTTTGACATTGAAAACTCCTGTCTGGGCCCCATGTGCACCGCTTCGCATTGGCCTATGTCTCTGTAGATGTTTTTTTTGCAACACCTGTTTTTATCCCAGGTGGGATGGATTCGTGTGCCGTACGAGGAAGACGCCAAGGCAAGATCTCAGTCTCATGCTAGCATTGCTCGACGCATACGTGGCAATGCCTCCTGGCAATAGGAGCCCCATCCGGGGAAGTTTGAGTTGCAGCGGCCTGTAGTCGAGCCCTTATACATGGGTGGGAACAGCATCACCATGAAGCGGCCTTGTGCTTCGGTACTTGTCCCCTGCTGCCGCTCAGGCCAAGCTTCCGTCTCCGTCGTCTCGTCCTTCGCGCAGGCGTCTCGTTGCTTTTCCCTGGAAGTTATGTGCCGTCGCCGCGCATAGACCCAATTCGTCCCAAGGCCTGTTCACCGAGCCGTTGCAGCCGGTGAGGTCCGATTGCGTTTTCCCGCGCGCTAGTGTCTTATAGGTCTATTGTAGATGATTGTTGTCCAGGATGATGCGTTCTTGGATCATGCTTGGCGAGATGCGCAGAAGGCCCCGACACATCTGTTTCAGTGCTGCCGGTTTGTGGATGTCAGTGCTTGCATGCAGATGATGCGACCTGTAGGCGGCTTCCAGCGGCTTGTTCCTCGAGATGTCTTGGTGTGCGGGTCCTATGTTGCTTTCGTCGGCAGGTGTAAGTGCGGTAATACATTATTGCCAGCGCCCGCCTTCCATCCAAAAAAGCAGGTGATAGCTACAGCTGGGGCGGACCCACGCGCCAGTGGCGCCGAAGCCTACTGCAGAAAGCGTGCGCTGGCTTGTCTTGCCATAGCTAGCACTTTCTGACAAACCTCTACCTGCCAAAGCATTCATCGCTCTATGCACAGGCTACAGCGCATAGCTGCTGTGCATTCGCCTGCCTCGGATCTCCACTTCGAGGCCTGAATTTTCAGTGTGCGTTTCCTTCCATCATCCCATGCCAGTGTCCAGCTTGGTATCTTTCGCGTCCTTTTTTCCCAGGTGACTACCAGCATCTTGCAGCCGGCGGATGTGACATGCCCTTTCGGAAGCATGCTTGTTCGCGTTCACACAACATGGGTTGTGTCCCACAAAGTTCGGAACCGGCGGATGCACGCTGCCCATGGCAACACTCCAGGCTCGGATATTTGCTGTTTCACATTGAGACTGCCATATGCTTCACGTGTGACAGATGCTTGTGATCTCGAGGCCTGCGCGGCGTCTTCCCAAACCTGACTGGGACTTCATGCTGGCTGGCCAGTCTTCTTCAATCTGTCTTTTCTTGCTTGCCAATGATCAAGGCGACTTCAGAACACCAGCGCACTCGGGCCTGCGCCAGCACCTGCTGGGCGTGTGCGTTGCGAGATACTGAACGCGCAAGCAGTGAGCCGGGGTCAGAAGTAGACCTTCAACCTCTTTGGGCCAACCCCTTGGAGTCGATTGGTGTGACTTTTGAAGAACAGCATGATCCCTTAGAGATTTTGTTGCAGCTGGGCCCTCAAGACACCATAGCTTTTCAAAGTATGTGGGCAGATCATTTTCACGACTTGAAGCATCATCCGCAATGCTCTTGCCCCTTCGAGATGCCCGTTGCCGTCACATCTTCGCTGCTTTGACACTGCCACCGTTTGATGACTGCGCTGCCATTGCCCTCAATGACTTGCTGGACAAAGATCCTGCCATTGTGCCAGACGGCGGTCTTCCTTGCCCACACTGCTCGCAGCGCACTTCTTTGACATCTGCTGAGTCATGGCACCTAGGCCCTGTAGCTTTGCTCCAAGTTGTGCGCGAAACTGGCCTCGGTCAGCTGAACCGCACAGCTGTCTTTGCGCCTCCTGAGTTCGAGCGCGGGAACTATGTCTATTTTCTGCGTGCAGCGGTACTCCACCGTGGACAGTCCTTCGATTCTGGTCATTATGTGGCTTTCCTGCGGCAATCCAATGGGGCTGGCTGGGTGCAATACAATGATGGTGACCGTCCTAAACGGCTACCACGTGAGCCGCCGCACCTTCAGACCCATTCGCGGTATTTTCTGTACGAGCGGGCTGAGGCAGGGTTTTCAGATAGCATTCCAGCATGACTTTGCTCCAGATGTTTGTCGTGCTGCCGGTGTTGCCTGTCAGGCGCCCACCACGGCTGCCAACAACATACTTTCTGAGGCTGGTTTTGTGTCTCGATCATAGTTTACCTTGCCGCATGCCGGGGGTTGTATACTTGCTTGCGCTTTCTGTCAGGTCTGCCCCGTAGCCAGCGCGACGCAGTCTGAGGCTTCCATTGTGTCAGTGTCATCTTTCGAACGATTTGTTGTGACCTGTGGCAAAGTGCCTGTATACACATCGATCCCCATGGTCGCGTGATCATATGCTAGAGTCCATGACGTGCATGTCATATTCTTGCATCATGTGACGCAATCTGCCAGAAATGATGCCTATCCGCGAGGCCCCGGCCCTGCTTACTGAGCCAGCCTCAACATTGCACACAGAGGCTCTGGCTTCGCTATCCTTGCTCGGCATGTTGTCTTATGTTTCACGCCGTCGCAGGAGCCTGAGCTGGCGCCCACCTATGAGGACAAGGTCTCATCCACTGGTCAGGCGATGGCGATGTGGTTCGTTGGCTGACTTTCCGATGGATCGCTTCTAGTGTCTGTTGCTCTTTGTTTTTGTCCAAGCTGTGCGGCTGTCATCTTTCGTTCTGATGCGCGTTGCTCATTCTCAGGCGCAGCACAGCCGCTGTAACCGTTCCGAAGAGGCCGGACTGTTCTGAATTTGTCTCTCACTGCGGTTGCCGTGCTGCTACGCACGGTTTGCATGCTCCATTCTTGCTAGCCTTTCTCCGCCTCATATCCAGGCCGCTGCGGATGGCGAAGACGACCTGGTCCGCGAACTTTTGCCCAATGATCATGGCTATGATACTTTCGTGGGGCAAGCTTTGGGTTTGCTGTCTTGCTACGAAGCCGGTGGAGATTGCATGCAGTATCTATCTGATTTGCCTTTGTACCAGTTGCAGCATGGTATTGACATTGCTACCATTGCCGAAAGGTACCAAGCTCACCTAGCGGACCTTTGCCAGGAAAACATCAACAGCCATGCCGTGTATCCTCTCCTGGTTCTGTTAGAAGCAACTTCACGCGCAACTGCCATTCCGATGGTGTTTTGGATCGATCTTGTCTATGGCTTCTTCAATTCTGTCTTGCACAAGCGCGCTTACCTCCAATTGACCGAGCGGTACCAGACAAAGAACCGCCACTGGGTTGTAGGAACTGCAAATGTGGCCGAAGGCAAATCCCCGGCGATGTCGCCGCTGGTTGAAGCTTTGGAGAAGGCTTTGGAGCAACATTCTGCTTTTGCAGTGGGCAGCGTGGGAGATCAATTTCATTTGCAGCAGGCTGGGCCGAAGCCACCATTATCTACCATTCAAAACTACATAATGGTCCCATCCTCTTGAAGCAAGCGCCTCCATGCCCGTCCCTATAGAAATCCTCCAAAAGCAACCTCCCGTACTGGAACCTGCAATCGTTCCTCATAGTATCTCACGATCATGTACCATCGTCACAAATTAAATACATTATTCAAACTTTTGTACGGTTGCGGTTACATCTGCCCCTAATCTTTCCGTTCTTGTTGCTTCCACCTCGCTCTTCCCTTGTGCAGAACCTGAGGCCAGCACTGCCGCTGCTGCCCGCGAGAAATTGCGCCTATGTGAAGGTTATCTAACAGTGCACACTGATGAAGCAGGAGCTTGCCTTTGCCCTGCATTTGCCAATGGTGGCAGCACAGACCCATCACGCTTCATAGACTTGCAGCTTTTCCTGAATGCAGCCCATGGGGGCAGTTTCAGCTTTAGCACACAAATTGACCGCCAAAAAGTCCTGAAGCCGAAGCCTACCAACCCGGCAGCGCCCGTGCCTGAACCTGTCGGAATGACATTGAAGGAAACAAATGTACACTTCATTTTCTTGCAGCAGCAGATGTTCTTTGCAAATTGGTGGGCTTTGGTCGCAGCAAACAAACCCCTTGGCCTTGTTCAGCGATGTCTATTTTCTTTCGGCGCCCGTCTGAATGTAGGCAAGCAAACTTGGAATGCCTTCTCGCAGGACATCGCGATGCCCGTCATTGAGCGACTCTTTGCTGCTTTGATTCGCAGATTTGGTCCGCGTATGACTTCTGTGGAGCAAGCGGTCTTCCATACAACTGGGTGCCAACGTGCTGTTCTTGTGGAGTTAGAAGAGATTGGCCGTCTGTTTGCAAGAAAAGATTCTGTTTCTTCAGTGTTGCGAGAAGCTATGCCCAAAGCCATGTATTGGCTAGGCACAAGCATGATGACTAACCATCTTGTGCAGCATTTGTGGCCAGCTGCCTTAGGCGGTCCTTTACCTGATGATGTGCCCATGTATGTGAATGATGCTTGCTTCCTTGCGTCGGTGCAATTCATTCAGAAACGCTACCTCTATGGCCAGGCTGTTCTTGCAGTTTCAGCGAAGGAACAGATTTGGAACCCACGCAGCGACTCTCTCGATTCGTCAGATCTCTTGCCACTGTTGCTTCGCATTCTTCGTGGCGCGCCTGGTGCCTTCATCACTGCTGATCACATTTTTTTGCGCAGACCTGGCGCTCAAACGCTCACTTGAAAGAGGTGGCGATGCTGGTGCGAAGCTTGCTGAATTGAAGATTGCAACCATTTGGCAGCACCTCAAAGACCTCGGTATTGGAGAAATTTGTGCCACTGGAGTTGCAGGCTACATGCAAAAGTATCACATCCAATCTTTGAGCCAGCGTTGTCTGACTTGGCTTCGAAATCACCGGGTTCCTCTATCCCATTTTGGATTGCGGACAACAGTCGACCACGATGCGTTTCTCGGAAGGTTCCCTGGCCATTCTGACATCAATGTTGCCTTTCCGCCTCGTGACCATCCACAGACACCCAACGCTGCAGCCGAGGAAGCCAAGACAGCAACAGATGTTTCTTCGGAGCCTCCTACAGCTGCCCTTCCGAAAACGAAACCTAGCCGAAAGCAGAGCAAGGATCAGTTAGTGTGGGAAGACGTGGCACGGGTGGATTTGGGGACTCCCTTGCTGTCAAACAAAGACCTTCTGCATCATCTGCGGCACAGAGGCGAATGGAGTACATGCCGCGTCTCTGTCCGCATTGCTTGGCAGAATAAGCAACGAGTCCAAGCTGAAGTCCGGTGCTTAGAGAGTGCTGCGTGCCCGTGCCGCTGGCGCGCGCACTATATACTAGCTGCAGCTATCTACCAGCCAGGCACGCTCATTCTACAATGCAGTGGTGCTCATTCTGGACATGAGGCATGTCTTGCTGCTACTGGGAAAGTCTTTAATGCAAAACAGGAAACTCTGGCAGTGCAATTCTTTGATAAAGGTGGGCGCACTGGCAAAAACTTACGGGCTGTGCTGCTAGCTGGTGGCTGTGCTGAATCGTCTTTGCCCACCAACACGCAGCTCTCCAACTGGCTGAAAAACATGAGGAAACGCAGAAAGCCGGCTTTGGATTGCGACCTACACATCGTCGAAGCTGTTCAGTTGGAAGTCAACAAGCTACCCCAGAGCCCGCCCAAGCAATTAGATTCAATGTTTCTATTGGAACAGCCACTCATCAGCGATTCGGAAGTGTGCGTTCTCTTTGCGTGCCCGGGTATGCTGGAAGCCCTCGGCCGCTACGACGGTCCTGATGTTGCTCTTGCGGTCGACACCAAGATGAAAGTACTTGACCGGGGTATGGGCGTGGCTACTTTGAGCTTGCTTGTGAAAGACGCTTTGCGACCAACCCATTTGCCGAGAGGCCCTGGTGGTTGTCGCACCCAAAGCTGCGCTTGGACTTCACATGGACTGCCCATAGTGCAAGCCGTGTTTCACGCCGAAACAAAGCCGAACTATATCCGCCTTTTCCAGAAGATCTGTGACCTATGGGCTTCTCGACAACCACGCCGCTCGCCGCTCCAAGAACAACTAACGCTCCAAATTCACAAAGATTTCCACCCCAGCATTGAGGAGGCTCGACTGCAAGTGCTACCGCTCTCGCGAGCGTGTGATGATTTTTTCCACCTGAAGCAAAAATCTTTGACTACTATGCAAGCCAAATGCAAGCAAGTGATTCACATCGCAAAGGAAAATACATCAAAAAGAACCTCGGGTTTGCTTTGGATACACTTGAGATTCTGCGGCTGGCGCCTACCTTGCCTCTCTTTAGCTGGCTGTGGAAAGCTTTCCTAGCCACGCTCGGTAGCCTTGGCGAGCCAGAGTTAGCCAACTACCTCAAGAGTTACGAACGTGTTCTTCCGGCACAATTTGCTTGCCAAATGTTGCCAGATGACATTGTCTACGTCAGCTTCTGGATTGGCTTTGACGGCATCATCTCCGGTTCTGGTAGCGGCAGCGAGCCCGCAGAAGCTTTGCATTCATCTTGGCAACGCGAGCTCAGTCAGCTCGGCGGGCGTGGCAACATCAACCATGGCTTGCAAGTCTTGCAGCAGCTCTACACGCAACATTGGAAAGATTGGTACAAATGGGGTGACTCTTCATCTTTGTCTTTTGCGCCAGTAAGTCAAGATCCGCAGCTCATCAATGGCACAGCTTTGGTTCGTGCTGGACGTACACCCGCTGCCCATTTGAACAAGTTGCCTCGTGATACCTTGTACATCCTGCGCCCATGCGCCAATCTTTCTTGGGTCGCATTTGCAAGCGCTGCCAGAACATCCCCGCTGAACTGCAGCGTTGCGCGCAAAGTTCTCCATGTCCTTCTACACCCTGAAACCTTGACTGCGCACAGTTTGCCAGACCTCTTCGCTGCTGATGGAACCCTTTCCCTGGAGTCTTTGCGGTTCCATTTTGAAAGCATCGTGTATCTCAAAATCAAATCAACTTCGATACTATGTTCTTGCCTGGCAGCCGCCATGCATGCACAATGCGAACATTCAACATTTCTTCGTAGTTGCAGCCTTCCCAACTTTTCGTCTCCGGCTTTGAATCTTTCGACAGTGCCAGCCAACAAGAAAGGTGGGCGAAAGAAAGCTTCCAACCTTCCCCCGCGCAAACGCCGCCGCGTTTCTTCCTGATGCCACAAACAAAACTTTCTTGCTGCCATGGAAAAAGGTGAGACATCAAACATTATCTAACGCAGCTCTTTCGTTTCTTTGGTCATTAAACGTTAAACTTTGCATTTTTCATACGGGCTGTGCTTTACCGATTCTGCTCGTCGATTCGACACTTCTTCGCAGTGCGTAGCCATACTGTACGATCTGTCACCGCTGCCAGGTCTTTCTCGCCTACTGCGTCGGGGCGGGGTGCGGCGCCCAACTAACTATACGCACGGTTTTTCTTCTCCCGTTAGCGCCCGCCTTGCCGTGGCGGAGAAGCTCAGTACCGCGCAACTGCGCGGGAAGCTAAGCGGCGCTTGTCGGCCTGCAGCTGCATCTGCTATTGCTTGGTCTCTTGTATAGCTGTATGTCGCGATTGCCGGTTGCCATTGCCGGTCGTTGCAGCGGCTAGATGCCTCGGTGCTGCTGCTGCTGCTGGTGCCTGCTGCTGCTGCTGCGGCTGCTGCTGCTGCTGCTGTGCTCTGTTGCTGCTACCGCTGCGGCTGATGCCGGTGCTGCCGCCGCTGCTGCTGCATTACTGCTACCGCTGCCGCTGATGCCGCTCCTGCCGCTGCTGCTGGTGCTGCTGCTGCTGCTGTGACCGGTCCGCGTGCTGCCTTTGCTGCTGCGTTGCTGCTTGCAAGGCAACAACAGCTGTCGCAAAAAACACCCCTCACGGCTGCAAAAAACACCGCCGTCGCAAAAAACACCTCGAGACGTACGCTCCGACGAGTTGTGGGCTGACCACTGTTGCAAAAAACACCGCTCACTGATGCAAAAAACACCGCCGTCGCAAAAAACACCTCGCGTACGCTCCGACGATTTGTGGGCTGCCCACTGTCGCAAAAAACACCGCTCACTGACGCAAAAAACACCACCGTAGCAAACAACACCGTGCAGACGTCCACAAAAACACCGGTTCCGGGCTCACCGTGTGAAAAAACACCCGTGGAACTGTTGCAATAAACACCTTCCCCAGAGCTGTCGCAAAAAACCCTGAAACAAAGTACTGTCGCAGAAAACCCTGATTACTGACGCAATTTACCCGAAGCCCGTCAACCAGGGTCAGGCAGTTTTGGGTGAGGGGTTTGTTCCACTCATTTAAACCCTTTCGGCGACGGGTCGTCATATGACCATTTCATTATGACCAGAGAAAGAAAGGCCAAGTGGTAGCACCAGGAAGAGCTGGAGGGCTTTAGTTGCTTCTGGACTTCTGGTTGGTTCCCTCCTACCACAAACACTTTGAGCTTCTTTGTCGCATGTCTTGCTTGGCAAGGTAGAGACCATCCTGTCCACCGTTCGTGAACCTTGGCCTTTGGAACCCATCTTTTGTTCATTGTATATAGCTTCAGATTGGCTTGATTTAATTTGATGTTTGTAAGTTTGTTGCGCAGCTGTTCTCCACATTGACATGGAAGTCAGGGTAGTAAGAAGTAGACTCATTTTTGGGTGCATTGGGGGTTCTGTTTGCGCCTTCTGAACAAGCAAGGAACTTGAGGGTGCCATTGTCATCTCCACCGCTTTGCATCGACTTGGCAAAGTCTCCCAAGTGCATGGTAGAGTTCTTTACTTTGAAGCGATATGCTCTTGTGGTGCAGGATGATACAATCAAACGAAACTGACCATGGTCGCACTTGGCAGGATCGGCTGTTGGATGGTTTCTCCAACGTCCAGGTTCAAGAGACACTCCTGACCGCATCTTTTGTCAACAACCCAGAGGCTCCATGTATGGAGAATGGCATATTTACCTCCATTGGGCTGGTTTCAGGGGTCAATGTAGGTATACATGACAGACATGGAGTCTTTGGGTCATTGACTCATTGACCTACATTGGGCTGGTAGCCACGTCCTTGGAAGATCCAGGCATTTTTTCCCGCAGAGTCCTTGGCTTTGCTCCGAGGTCAAGGTGTCAGCACATGTCTTCCGGGATCCACGGTTTCATCTCCTCTTGGAGCGCTTTAAGTCGCGGCTGCCCTTCTTTGGCTCTCGGCAGATTGCGAACTCCCTGCATGGACTGGGAGCGATCAGCGGCTCGAACGTGGAAATACCTTCCCCCTTAGACGCGAACCATCCAACAGATGAAACGACGGGAACCATCTCTCGGTGAAACATCCGTCGATGAAGATCACGATCAAACGATGAAACGATGAAACAAACACCGAAATGGACATCCTTTTCATACGTTTGTGTTTTTCATCAAGAGTCTACATTAATTAACTATATATTATATATCCCTTAATTAGATGTGATCTCCCAAGCCCAAACACGATATGGAGTGTTTGGGAAGTGACAAGCTTTTCGCTTGATTTTAAGAACCTACTCTTGATGGAGGCATCCAGCAACAGGAACCCCCATGTCATGCTGAAACTGGGGAGACGTCCTCGGTGCAGGAAGGTGCCAGGAAGATTCCGTTGGGTACTTTATCTCGCTAGCCTCGTTGAAGAAGGGATGGGCAAGTTTGGCTGTTTGACGGAGGGTTCTTCGTGCCGTACAGCTCCAAGTCAGCCTGGGATGCGGCCAGGAGGGCTGCACTTGTTGGACCGCAAATCATCGGCAAGGAGGCCAGTCGGGTCATCCACTTGGTGCTAGGCCTCGCTTTTGAGGGTTTTCAGCCACAGCCTCGCAGCGACCAACCCAGGCTATCGTGGAGGAGGCGCATGGGTGGAGATGGTCTCCATCCAGACCCAGCGGCGGATCCATGAGTTTGAGCCACAGCACGTCTCAAACACTCTTTGGGCCTGTGCGCGCATGCAGCTACAAGAGCCGCTGATGCTTCGTGCAGCTTGGGATGATTTGTTCACTGGGGATGCTATGGTCCTACAAGCAGCTTTCGGGACGTACAATAAACAACAATAATACATATCAACTGCTAGACTCGACTTAGAAGCAGAACATGGAAGAGCTACATACTTTACTTCCTGTTTTGCTTCACTGTGTGTCCGGTGTGTTTGGCGGATCAGCCAGGTGTGTGTTTGGCTAGGAGGTGGTGCTGGTGTTTGGCCCGGTCTTTGCACCAGGGGGTCACCAAGCACAAGGACACTATTTCGAGATGTTAAATGAAACGCGCAATCTACACCAGCGCCACCCAAAGGTTGGTTTATAGACTCCCCTGACTCCTGACTATCTATTTTCCATCTAATAACCACCCAAACTGGGTGGTGCTGGCAGTCAATGATGTTATACAACGAGTTAAAGTATCCTTCCTTCGCTTCCTTTTTGCTAGAATTTGTTTAAAACAAGGTCCATATCGGAGAAAAACAACACATCACTATACACCACTGGCCCTGAGAAGCGGACTTGAATTGAGTGTGCCAAAGCTCACAAGAATCGGCTCAGACTAAGAATCCACCGGATCTCCACCGGAGACATCCATTGGCCAACCATCCGTTGGAGCTGTTCGATGCAACTCCCTAGGCCTTGACCTGCCGGGCGATCGAGGACCAGGGTCACGGCCACCGTGTGGCTGCTGCGGGAGCATGAATGAGGAAGTGCATACTTTATGACAGATGGCTTCGCCTATGCTTGCTCAAGTCCCTTGAGTTGGGGTTCAAGCCATGACCAGACCTGGCTGTTCTGTTTGGAGAAGTAGTTATATACTAAAATCGGACTTGAGTTGAGGGAGAACATGTCGTAGAATCCGTGCAGATGTGGAGCTCCTTCCCAGCTGCACCTAGTCTAGGTGTGTGGGTTCTGACGATGTCGTCACATGTTTCAGGGATGGTGAGATGCCTGCTTCCTGCTTCCGTGCATGTCCTGCTGGCTTATTTGTTTAAAGGAGGTTCTTCAATTTACAGATGCACCCAAGAAGATGAACATGGAATCTGAAAATGGACCTTTGAGAAGACTAGCTTCTTCCACAAACCAGTGATTTTGAGGGAACTCTGTGTGGGTCTCTGTGGTGCTCGGGCGTATAAACATACGTGTGTTCTTTTGTTGTGGTGCGGCTGGAGGACATCGACCGCTTTTGCCCCTTGGACATCTCCATTTGCACCTGGGCCTTCGCCACGCTGAAGCACCGCGAAGCGGAATGGCTCCGCGCCGTGGTCCGCGCCCGGTGCGAGTTCGCGGACTTCTCGCCCCAGAGCCATGGCAGCCAGCGCAACCAGGAACTGGTGCTGTGTGTTGGTTCGAGGTGTTTTTCTCAGTGGTGGCTGGGTGGTGGTTTCAGAGACTTTGGTTTTCAACCTTTACTTGGGAAGATTGATCCCACTGACACTGACTGTTTCTCAAGAGAGTTGAAACCACCAGCCAGCTGGGGACCTGGGGTAGTGCACTTTGTTCTGGACGTTTTGCTTTGCTCAAGACTTGCCACGCCTTCAAAATGTGTCATCCAGATGAGTGTTCTGTTTTGTGAGGGGGTGGGTTGTCCTTCGGAAGGTGAGCAGGCTAGAAGCGGTTCGTCATACATACAGGCAAGCTTTCCATGTGCATCCTGCAAGAATGGCAGCATCACCAAGACTTCCAGACTGCTGAGGCTGGGTGAATGACATTAGGATCCAGCCTCCAGCCTCGTCAGTTTGCTGACACGTAGATTTATTGTTCCACTTTATATATATAGCTATAGTGGATTGCCCATGGTGCACGCAGATTGGACTTGCTTGTGAGCGTCTCCAAGCAAGTCCAGCCGCACTTCTTCAGCCATCCCAAGGAACATGTCCAACTTCGTGTGGGGCCTGAGCACCTTGGGCTTCCGCCATGACACTTGGCCGGCGTCACATTGGCGTGTGCTGACGAGGTCTCAGTACGTTCCTGAAGTGCCCTGCAAAGCAGTAGGATGCTTCTAACCTGTCGGGGTCAGGTGTTCCAAGTCTCTTTCTGTGGCTTTCAGCTGCCATATCATCTCGTTCCCCTGGTTTCCCACCGCTCCGGAAACGTCCAGTCCGCTCCGAGGACAACATGGTTCTGGCGGTCGGTCGGGAGGCGGCGCGTAAAATCCGTGATTTCATCCCTCAGGAGCCGAGAGACGTGTTTCACACGCCAAACACCACCGGGCGCGGTCCTGGTGATGCAGGGTGGGTCCTGATCTTGGGTTGCTGATGACACTTCGAGCTTGAACTGATTCCTATCAAGAAATATCAAGAATTCCTACAGCGGGAGCCCTTCAAAACATCGTCTACATCTGAGGTGGTGGAGGAGTTCTTTCTTCAACAGTTTAGCACCCAAGGTGGCGCAGAAGATTTGGTTTGTTGCCTTGGCCATGTCTCAGCTTGAACGTAGATGTCAGATTGTAAAGAATCACAAGTGTCCATTAATATCATTAGATGAGATCTTTCTTGGCATTTTCTTGGCATCTTTGAGACATTCAACAACATGGTTTGCTTGGGGCTAAAAAGTTCGGACACCATTCTCGTACAGGGTGAGGTTAACGTGTAGTTTTTTGCGTGAGTCTGAGTCGGAGTCCTTGAAGTTGCACCAGAATACAGACAATACTCCAGTATGGCGTCGTTTGCCTGGTACATTCTCCTGGCCCAACCTGGAATCGTCGACTGCCTGTGGTGAATGAGGCCTGAGGCAGTTGGCAAGCTTGATGTGGACTTCCTCAGGGTGAGTCGAAAGGAACAAAGGAACCCGTGGCCCCCCTTCTAGCTGTGCTGCACTAGCTGGATTTGACTCATCACGGAAGGGGAACCCGTAATTCTTGCACCCCTGTGCAATTCTTCCTCAGATTCTTGTTCCCACCCTGACTCTTTGGAACGAGGGTTTCTAGATTATGTTAAAATCATTCCATGTCTCTAATCTACGGTTGCATTCTGTGGACCACTGCATGTCCTAAATGTGTCCTATCTGATAGGGCGTAAGAATTGATCCGGGCAGGAGCTCTCGAACTTCTCTTGGGCCTTGGCCACGATGGATCTTTGCGACAACTTGATTCTTCGTGCCATTGCTGAAGAGGTGGACCGCCGTGGTGATGAGGCAGGAGCAGGAGACCAGAGAGGAAGCAAGGAAAACTGCGCCTGGAATACGCACAAAATAACGGAAAGCGTCCCTGCGGTTCCTAACACGGCAAACCACCCGGGGTTGTGGAAGAATGTGGAAGATGATAGTTCACCAGTTAAGTGGTTGTTATATAGATGTTGTTGCGTTAGTTGCTAGGGATTTGTACTCCTCTTCAACGTCTATGTCTTAGACGTCGCGTTTGGGATCCTGCGGATCCTCCGCATCCGAGACCGAACCGTTTGAGATCGCGAGACCTCGACAGGTCAACAGTTGGGATCCTCAAAGCTTGTCCAACATGATGTGGGCCTATGCCACCTTGGCACTGAAGGATGACCCGCTCTTTCAGCGTTTATTGGATGCCTCCATCGCACGCATCGAGGACGGTCGGACTCTCTTTCTGTAGATTTAAGTACTGATTTTCTGGGGGGGGGCTTAGCAACTTAAGGACTGGAAAACTATTGTTCAGGATCGCAACGTTGGCAACTTGAAGTCTACAACCCTCATGGCAACCACTTCCGGAGTGGTTCATACCACACGGTGGTTGTGCTAGATTGCTAGATGATCAGGATCGGGGCCGAAGAAGAGCAAAGGCTTTTGCCGATGTCTCCAGAATTGATTGGGCAGGAGAGTCTTCTACTATGGCGGGCGCTCACATAGGCCTCAGAAGTGAATATGTGGAACCAAATATGTTTTTTTACTCTTCCCATTTTGGCCAAGTGAAGGACCACGACACCCAAAACTTGGCGAATACGTCCTGGGCTGCGGCCATGGTGGGCTTCCGTTACTCCCGCTGGTTGGACGCGTGCGCGCGGAAGGCAGTGGAGAAGATTCAGGAGATGGTCGAGGTTGGAGAAGATCCATGGGTTGCCCGACCAATTGCCCAGGGACATGGGTTGCCCTATGGTTTGGTGGTTTGGTGGACCACAACAAGTGCTGCTGAGCTATGGGTCTAAAGCACATACCTCTAAGTCCAGCATGTTCAGAGAACTGACTGTATTTGTCAGTCAGTATGTTCACTTTATACATACAATTGTCCTTCAGATCTCGCTGGGCTTTGCTTTGGCGTGCTTGAACGTAGTCCACAAGACAGAAACAACGCCTATTCGTACCTCTCTCAGAACTCCCCGCTCAAATCCAGACATCGAATACTCCACAAACTACAACTTGCAATTTGGGCCAACAAATTTTGAGACACATATACCATCTATCTCAGTAACCTCCAAAGAGGTCATCACAGGCAACTATTCAGCACAGAAACCCAATACATACAGAGGAGACCTGTTGGAGGAGACCTGGGATGTCAGAATGTCCCACAGACGCCTGTAGATGTGGTCGTGTTGGCAGACGCTCAGACGTGTGATCCCATGCGCTGGTGTAGTTGGTCGATTCCGCCTCAACCGCCAGGAGTGTCAAACGTTACACCTCGCTCAGTTGGCATTCGCCTTTGCACGCTTCGTCGCCAAGGGTGACCAGCACCAGTTTCTGCCCACCCTTCTGAAGGAGACCGAGCACTAGGAACTTGCAAGTGAGCAGGTGACTTTGGTAAGGTAGACTTTTGATGAATAAACCCTTTGAATTGGAAGTCCTCTTCACATAGGGGGTTCATTAATCAAGAGTCCACATTAAGGAAGGTATAAAGAGTCACATGTGATTGGAATGGATGGATCATGATGGATCCATATTGAATGGATCGATTCCGGCAGGTTTGAAACTTTGTGATTTGATCTAGATTCTAGATGTGTCCAGGGGCTGAAGGTTCACTACTTCAAACATTTATGCTGATGCCATCTCCCAGATTCTCCCAGCCTTCAGGAGACACTCCGAAGATTAGAAGAGTTTCCTCCTCAATCTTTGTTCGACGTCCACGATGCCTTGGTCTTCTTCCAGGCGTTCCCCGCGCCTCCCTCCGGCGAGTGCCTCCGCATGGAGCGACGGCTCTCGGAGCACTTTGAAGACACAGCACGGACGCTCGAGACGTTTGCCCGGCGGAGTGCAGAGCGCGGTGGACGGCCCAGCATGGAAGAGGTCACCAAGTACCAGCGGAGTGTGGAGCAGGATAGGAGTTGAGTAGTCTTGTGTTTGAAGAAGAAACGGTTCATTCAGAAACATGAAAGTCATTTACATTGTTTCCATCATCAGTTCTCCTGAAGCCCACTTTGCCACTTTTTTCAAAGGCAGACATCGTGACCCTGGGGGAGCACTGGACCTTGGCATTCTTGAAGCGCTTCGGCCTGCTGTGCAGCAGTGAGGACCGCTTCATTCACAGCGCCCGTCGCCGGATCCTGGACTTCCGCGACGAGGCGTCGGTGACCGACCCTGTGAGCCGATCCATCTTTCACCGCGCGCAGTGCGTGTGGCAGCTGGGGATCCAAGGAGACGGTCCGGTCCGACGGTCAAGGGAGACACGGCGGAGACGGTCCGGTGGTTGCTGGTTTAAGATCTGTTGGTCAGAACAACGGCGGGGAAGAAGATGGGAGGATTATGAATCGGTATAAGGTCAAGTGGCCGAATGAGCCTATACTTGTCATTCTTAAGCGGTTGTCACCGCTTTGTTTTGCTAGAGTCGTGTCCAAATGTTCAGATGCCCCATCCAGGGGACACGGATGGAGCATTGGCGGATGGTTTATTTGAGAGTGGCGAGCCAGTCGCGGGTGCCCCTGCGGGGCACGGCTTGTACGTGTGCCGCTTACGCCATACCCGAGAAGGGGATGCAGAGATTCAAGCACTGTGCGCAGCCTTGGATACTTCAGTCATGCGGAGTGGTCGAGTTCCAGAGGGTTTGAAGCTGAATTTGCACTTATCCGATGTGCCTTGCGTTTCTTGCCTCGGTTGCACCTTGCAGTTTCAGTGTCGCTTCCCAGGTGTGTTGCAGATCTCTTTCGATCGTGGGCGGGTGCAGTCAGAGGACTCAAGGCCCATTCCGCGCCCTCCGCCACCACCCTCCAAGCGCGGCAACCCGGTGCCCTATGCACCACTGCCGACCACCCCGCCACACGATGGCGTGGATCGCAGCATGGTACGAAAGGAACGGCCGAAGGACGAGGATCGCACCTCCTTCTACTTGAACCCCTTAGCACCTCGAAGACCCGATGGTGCGAGCAAGGGAGGAGAGGAAGCAGTGCCTCACAAGCTGGTGCATGGCCGAAATGGGAGCCAGCAGACCTATTATTTCTCCTCAGCCCCAAGCTTTTATGGATCTGATGACTACGAGGCGTGCTGACCAAAAAGGCGTGAACCACCCGAACCACCAGGCGTTCTCGTCACGGCTCTGAGAACTCGGAGTCCAGCACCGGCGTTCTCGTTTGCGGATGATCATCCTTTCGGGGCCATGTCATCTTAATGAGTATTCCAAGGAGTAGTCCGAATAGTCTATATAATTCTACCAGCACCCGAACAGGGCCAGGCTGTTAGTTGAGGGTTGTTGGACCCTGTCTCAGGTCGAAACATTGGTGACCTGTCGGAGGGTGCTGGTATCTAGGTATACGGTATACTGCTGTAGATTTACAGATCTAAGCCAAGAAGCATGTAGATCAGGACTTGACTTTGGGCAGTCCTTCGCTCTTGCTGCACGATGGGATTCTGAAGGTGCAAGGGAGTTGGGCAAACAATAGTACAATCATGTCATATCATGAATTATCATGATATTCCATCATATCCTCAAAAAATAGTTCTAGCACCTAATCTATAGTACTCGTCATAGTATGTCATAGTCATAGGGTTGGTTGCATCTCCAAGTGCAGTACAAAAGCATACTTTCATGGGACCTCAAAACGGATCTTAGGGGGTTTATCAGCCTAGCTTGGGCTGATGAAAGCTACACTTCTTCGTGTTCTTTTCGAGCCAAGCACTTTCAACATGTGCGGCACTATGCAGTGTGGAGGACTTTGAGAGAGGGAAACATCCACTGCTTTTGGTGAAGATGTCCTTTCGCCCATGCCGTCGACGTGATCGCTGACCCACCGGGCTGGAAGCAGCCCGGTCACAGAGATGACACCGGTGCGACGTGTCCGGTGCGACGTGTCCGGTTGCGCGCCGAGGCGAACATCGGTGGATTTGCCTTACCCTTGTCACGGCATGCTGGGCCCAATGGCCAGGCGAGATCGGAGAGGAAGCTGGATATTTTGTTTGGATCGGGGTGTGCATTCCATGAAGTGGAGGGGACAACCCTATCCATAAAACATCATAAACATTCTATATATATATATATATGGATTCTATATGGTGTTGCACCTGATTTTGACACCTGGATATTTAGGAGTGATGTCGTGATTCTTGGAGTTCCGAGGCCATGGCAAGCTGTAGATGGTGGAGTATCTAAGACTCACGTGATCTCAAGCTGAGCTGCCGGTTCACGTTCGAGCAGAGCCTGCAACTATAGGCCCACAAAAAAGCAAACCTTTTAATTCGGAAAGGCTGTTATACAATACATGTTCTTATAGCTGGCCCATGCTGGCGCGCCACAGGTATGGTGGAACAATAGGACGTGACATTCAGAACACCTGGCCACACCAGCAGCAGGCGGTTCACTTCGCATGTCTCTTTTTCTTGGGACCGGAAAGAGGTCCACGCCTTTGAGCCCTTTCGAGTTCTTCATCAAGTGCTGACCGCCAATTGTCGCTCGGAGAACGTTGATTCGTTTCGGTCGCCATGAAACAGGCCGACATGACCACACGAGTCTGGGACCTTTTGTCCGATGTTGCGATGCATCACTGGGTCCAACTGGGGCCCTCCGTGCCTGTCAACTGGGGCCCTTTGTGCCTCCTCCGGGTCCAGTCTTCACGTAGACGTGCCGAGGTGCGATCAACGGACTTCTGAGTTGCTTCACCTATCACTATGCCCTCGGTGCGCGAGTCTGAAGGGGGGGCGAGTTTTTTCTTTTCACGCGGAGGGCGAGGTTTGTGTGGCAAAAAACAGGCTGATTGGGAGGTTTGCTCTCATGGAAGCTATCCTTTTCGTCATGGGTACCTTAGTTTGAGCTGTACTGTTCACCAACGGCACGCGGAATACATGGAGAGCCTGGGCCTGGATGCTAACACATTGGACATACGTACATTGGCAAATGCTATCCAATGGATGGCAGTGTCCGTTCGACAATCGACTGAAGCTAGGTCCCGGCTATATAGGTGTGCTGTGTTTGTGACCAATGATTCATGATTCAATTGCATTTCTGACAGGACAGCGCATGAGTACATGACATGTGTTGTAGCGAAGAAGGCCTGCATTGTTTGGCTTCAATAAGGGCCCACACAGCAGCCCCACTATGAATCCAATTCCCATGAATGGTTTATTGACATGGTTTTACCAACAACCCAGACGACAAGCTGTTGGGCTGTTGGGCATGGTCTTCGCCAACTCTGTGCCACCAGGCAATAAGGCAGAGAAGCGACTACGGCCAATGTCACTGGCTAAGAAAGGCCGTTGTGTCAACTGTTGCGGGTGAAGGCAGTGTCGCTTGATGTTTTTCTGCAGTGTTGTGGACCAAGCGTGCCTCACTAATTAACGAAGCTGGGCCCTCCAATCACTTCCAGCATACGAAGATGCATCACAACGGGCTTCAAGACCAAAACGGATGCATTTTCAAGGTCCATGTTAGATGTGACTGTGGGTTTTTCAACAGGGGGACCCTGGTTGACCCCTGAAGATGAACGGATTCCTCTAGAAGTCTAATACGGGATGTTGACCTACCATGGTCTGGTGGATCCTCCAATGCTTGGTGTTATATATATCATGTTATATCGGGTTTTTGTGAAGCTCGTAGTAGAACACACAAGAAAGAGAACTAAACAGCCAGGTCTTTGTGAGACGGCTCAGGGACGAGCCATGCTCGCCAGAGAGAGAGAGAGGGCTATGTCTTTGGCGACGCAGACTTTCTAAAACAGACGGTCGAGTGGCCTGAGGCCGGGATTGGCAGCCGTTGGAAACCCGCTCGGTCCTCAGATGAGTAGCAGACCCAAGCTGTTAATCCATGGCCGTGCACTTCTGATTCGTGATGAGTTCTGTATAGGTGATGCTTCTGGATTTTGGAGGTGGTTGTTGCGTTCGAAATCTGAAGAAGTTGCATTATTTGACAACCGCACACTCGATGCCAACGCTGCGCCGCAGAATTCCCTCTGATGATGCGCAACTTGGGATGCCGGACTCATGCCCCAAGTGCCTTATCAGACATCATTCCCGGATAGGGCCATCCCCGCTGGTCAACAGCAACCATCCCTTTGTGGCTTGCTGTAGTGACATGCCGTGACATGCCCCATCAAAATTTTGGTGTTTTGTTTCCAACTCACTAGGGTAACAGTAATCCTCCGGAAGACCTTGTACTCTTTTTCTGCAGACAGAACAACAAAGAACAATATGTCACAGCAATTCACCAAACCAACACTGACACGTGTTTGTGGAAAACCGTGGAAGTAGACACTCATTAACTCATCAATGAATGGTGTATTTGCTTAATATAGTGTTGTTTTCAATGTTGTCAATCAACTTCTGAAACATGCTGAAATTTGCTTAACCATTTTTAATTCACACTGAGGAAAGGTGCTTTGAGATTCGACCGTGGTCGTTTTCTGTGAGCAGCTCCAAGTTGCTTGTACTGCTGGTACTAGAAACCATTCCACCAGATCTCCAGCTCTACATTGAGCAATTAGGATTACACAAGATTACTATCCCTACATGGCCCTACATGATCTTGTTCCAATATACATCCAGAATCCAAATCCATGTTAAGACGTCTCCTCTTGGCCCATCCGACTCTCCCACCGACACTCTCCCTCCAGGTCCAAGAGCTTCGTGGTCGATGCCGTGAAGTCGGACGGGACGAGTCGTGTCGATCACCAAGGTTAGTGAAGACGGTCTCGGTCAGTCGCTCAAGGTTCTACCAAATGCTTCTTAGCGATGCCCTAGTAGCTCCGTTCGTAGCGAACCTTGTTCCCAGGAGCCCCTAGTAATTAGCCTCCGATCGCTCCGTGCGTAGTAAGGCCAGGAGCCCCGTTCGTAGCTTCCATGAAATGCTCTTTTCATTAGGTGGCCATTTCTCAACGTTCTTGAGCAAAACAATCATGTTTGTGTTAGCCGTTAGCCTTGATGTTCTTGGTTCCATTCTTGGATTCTGCTTGGCTACAGAAGTGTTTTGCATTCTGTGTGCTGCGGCATGTGAACAAGGGAATCGCTGTGTGTGTAGCGATGGGGAACCCTGACGAGCGATACCTGTTACAGGAAATTGCTAACACCCAGCAATACTTCAACTGTACATACTTTAACAATTTTAGGTATACGTTTTGGAAAACCATGCTATTTTTCTCGAGCAAGACCCAAACCGATACCAAACAATGGAGAGATACCTCAGAAGGCCAGTCCTAGCCACCTCAACTCACTATCCGCACTATCGCTAGTATAGCGTTTCCTCATGCCACATCGCAAAGAGCTTACCTTTGCAATTTGTTTCAAGCAATGGCACACAAACGTGGGAGCGTCCATCTACGAACCACCACCACAACATACCACAACTACTTCCGGGGTTCGGAGAGAGACCTTGTATTTGTTCTTTGCTTTTTACAGAAAGACCGTGTGGGGCAGCAGACGATACCATGGCACCCAGAGCGATACCGCCGCATCCAGGAGCTGCTGGTTCATCACGACAGTCTGGGACGCATGGAAACGGTCGGCTTCCGAGCTGCGAAAACTCAACAAGCCGCCATTGCCAGGTGCTCATGTCCATTTGGCAGGGTGTCCAACTAAAGTCTTCCCCAAGTACACCGTATCCGTACCCTTGCATAGTTTCTTGTCCAACACTCTTTGAAGCCCAAGGGCAACCTCAATGGAATTTCAGAGTAGGTGGCACAAACCATCACGCCACTGACAGACTGACCAGATCCATCTTCCATGAACTGTTGCATCGACAGTGCCCATCGTTCCCTTAGGTCTCCGTCGTCCGCTTGGACGATCTGTTGGAGCTGGAGCGTCTAGATGCTGGGGAAGCCCAGCTTGCGGCGGAGCGAGCTGCGCGGAGCGAGCTGCGCGGCATGCAGTGCAGTGCAGTGCATGCTAAGACCAAACGTGCTTTTGAAACCAGAGGACCCATATCATGATGTCATCCGTGTAGGAGGACAAGTGTGATGGTTTTTTTTGGATGCACCTTGTGCTCACGCGCAAGTGTGAAGGACGGGCATGAAGACAAGGGTTTTACATCCTTTTAGCGAGACTCACACGAACTCCCTTGCGTTGGCTTTGTATGAAGACATTGCTCCCAGGTCATGAAAATCGATGTGGAGAGTGGAGAATACGAGCCCCGGCCATTAATTGCAGACATATGACATGTGTGCTTGTTATTATATATATATATATTGATTTCCTTGAGATTCTGGCCCCTCGCTTCAAACTGATAAGAGTCTTTTAAACAAGAAATACTGTATATATAGAGAGAGATGATTCATATAATGTCCATGTAGCTGGCGGAAACTAGTGAGCCAATTTATTCATGTATCTAGTGATGACTCATTGAAGAATGGCGTCCCAACCCTTTGAGTTGAACTGATTTTGTGTGTCATAAGTTCCTGGCTTGACAAGTTGAACTAAATGGTATTACAATGGGTACAAGATGTCCATGGAAGGACAATGCAAACCAGAAAAGGCAAGACACCGAGAGGCACGGACGTGAGTGGGGCTCCACCTTCATGACCTTCTATGAGTCAACCTCAAAATTATCATCAACCACTTTTGAAGGGACGTTTCATCCATATCGTTGTGTTTGTGTTTTCCTTGAAAAACGATACGGGACTCACAAAAAACGATACCCCTGTAGAACTTAGTTGAGGTTTCTTTTGATATGCCCGTTGTTCGATTGGAAGCTGGTTATGCTTAAAAGGGGGATCTAGCTATGCCAGCCATGTGGCGTGTGGAGAAGCGAGAGCCTACTCATGGTTGCTGAAGCTGAGCCGTTGCAAGCCGTTGCTGATTTCTTTGGTGCCGCTAGGTGCGCCATGGCTGCGGAGGCTAAGCCACTGCTGCTCTGGTCGGCGCTACTCAAAAGCTGAGCCGTTGCAAAGCCGTTGCTGATTTCTTCAGCGCCGCTGGGTGCACCTTGGTAGGGGAGGCTATAAGCCATTGCTACTGTTGTCGGTGCTGGCTTTGCCTTGATTGCCCAGAGACGATCTTATGGGATCTATCATCAATTATAAGTCTTCACACTGCAATCATAGCTAGCGCAGACATATATTGAAGAATTTCTCAGCTTCATGTCGCGACTGCTTTCACAACTGCAGCCCTGCTTCATCCAAAGTGAGTAAATTTCGCACAAGTGACGGTGGTCCCAACAGTTCGCCTTATCGATACCCCTATCGATACCCCTCCACTGAGGCCAGACGACTAAAGTGATCCATGGACCATTTGATCTCCTGTCGATACCCCTGTATCAGGTCTAGTTGAACTCATCGAGCGGGCTGCTGCAAGGTCAAAGTTGGCTGCAGCCCCCCAGACTGCTGCGGCGCCTAAGACAGCTGTAGCCAAGAGCAAACCAAAAGTAATATAGAGCCAAAACTCCAGAGCAGGTCCGTGGGCAGTTTGCCCTTTTCGAACGGTATGTGAAAGATGCTTGAAAACAATGCCGTGATGCACGAAAGATGGATGCTACTGCGCCTGTCTTGGTTGTCATCAACGATGTTGATTCTCAGAAGACGCCCGGACAGCGAATAATTTTCATATCACCCACACCTACTGCGTGTCAAGTCCTCCATTGGCTCAGGCTGGCGGCAAGCTTGGTGTGAAGGTCTTCAATCACATATTTTCCAACATGGCTGCAGCAACCAATCTCACCAATGACATCGAGCTCATGCCTAGCAAAGATTGTGCCCCTGCTTATAGGCGAGGTTTTTGGTCAGAGGTCGGAAGAGAACGCTGGGACCACGAAGTTAGGCCCCTAGGACTTCATGACGAAACATCCTTGACTAGGAGGCAGGCAGCGCAAAGCCATTTGATAGCGGGGGTGCCGACCAGTGCTATACAGGAATGCATGCTGCACACAGCTTGGTTTTGAGAAAAGGGTGAGGCGGGCTCAGAAACAGAAGCAAATGGCAGCAACAAAAATAGAAGCAGCTATGAACACATCTGGATCAGACAGTTCAACTTCTTCAGGCAGCGAGACCTCCGACACCTGCTCGGATAGTTGAAACTGTGGATCCCAGAGGTTATACAGTTACAATTCATCTAGATTCAAAGACTCCCCCCTGTGGATGTGAAATCCTCCTTGTAATTCCAGTGGATATTGCATATGATCTTGGCAATTGTGCTTCCTCTCTGCCCGTTGTGGCCTTAATTGATCGGCATTGTGCTGAACTTTGTTACTGCCCAGTGCCGATATATGGCAATGTCCATGTGGCAACGGTGCTCCAAGCTGGTAGTGATGAGGGATGGCTGCAGAAATGCCACGGTTCACCGGAATGTGACTAGTCGAGTTGGATAGGGATGTAGTTGCATGAGTATCATAAAAATCAAAACCTTGGAAAACGATACGGGACTCACAAAAAGAAAACGAAAACAACCCAGCCAGATAATATTGATGCTAACTCATATGGCGCACCAGTTAGATTTGTTTCACATGTTCAAGAGACTATATGCATGTACTGCAGGAGCTCAAGGACTCAAGGGAGCGCTTGTCCCATCCTTGAGTTGACATGGTGAATCTGGGTGAAGATGGGCGAAGCCAAACGGAGCAAGAATGAGGCCTGCATGTCTTTTTTGTCTACACAAGCCGGAACTCGATGCATTGACATTCCCAATAAGCTCTGACCCGTCCGGCCGTTGGGACGGCCGTTGGCTCATTGGGCAGATGACGGTGGTGAAACGGTGCTTGGTGCTGCCACCGCGTCTACCACTCCGGTAGCGGATGAGCTTCGAGTGGTTGGGGGCGGCCATCAAACCATATCAAACCCACAGTGATTAATACCATGTGGCTGCGCAGGTGACTTGATTCCTTAAAAGAAAAGCCTTAGCTCTTTGATCCCTTTTTTGGCCGCAAAAAAACACATGCTCTTCGGTTGACAGACGAGGACATGCTCCTGGGCGCCGAGCAGACCATCCGCCGACACCAGCCGGTGATCTACGTCGAGGCATCGGATCCACGTGTCGTCAAACAATGCAACACAGACCAAAAACCTATGGCTGACACATACCTGAATCTTGACAACTGACTGTGCCAAGATGTTTGCCAAAATGGGATACTTTGGGCTGGTTCTATCAGATGAAAAGACCAAAATTCTAGTTGATTACACAGTTGCAATACGACTGACCATGATTCTGAGCCGTCGGCAGTCCAATCAGACAAGAAAGGAGGTATTTCAGTCCCAAGAACAATTGGTAAATCCATGCAAAGTGTTCCCCAGACCCTTGGCCCTTGAAGCTGAGCAAATAAAATAAGGAAGCCAAAGCACACAGCCAGAGAGTGAAACATATGCACATATGGATTCATGAGGTGCCTAAAGGGAAAACACCTGTTGGGGTCAGCTTGCATTTTTGGGGAATTATCGATCAATCTTGGACATGTGTGAAAAGTCTTCGATGCTCCATTTTTACTTGACCTCACATCACCTCCGAGACTCACACCATCACCTCTTGAAAGGTCTTGAAAGGCGGTCCCCACATCACCTCGACTCAGTGTCCACCAGGACTCGGAGGCGGATGGACACACCTCCGAGACTCCGGTGGTGCGGCTGCTGCGGACCTTCGGCTACTCCTGCCACTTGGAGAACCAAATAGCGGTGGGGATCGAACGTGAAGGCACGAGCTGCGACCGGCGCGAGCTGCGACCAAGCCAGTGGATCCCTTTTTTCGAGTCTGTTTTTCTTACAGCCGCAGGGTGGTTCAGATTGATTTTACCTGACTGGAGGCATGTTTCCAGCAATCTGGAGGAGGAAGCACTTTGCCCCAAAACACCGGTTATATACCCGTCGAATCCCATGTCCTGAGTGCCCAAAATGTTCATCGCCAATTCCTCGACTCCCTTTGCCGCCTCATCGTTGCAGCATTTCACGCATGGCACCGCCGTGGTGCGGTGGTTCTACGCTGTCGGTTCGTCCGACGGTGTGAGGCACGGATCCCAAAGACTTGGACCTGGTTCTAATGACCTCCACTTTGTGCTTCCCCGAGCGCCGGAAACGAGAGGCCCGGTGAGGGCGCAACCCATGTGGGCAGTGATGGGAGTTTTTTTTCTTTTTTTTAAGGCTCTATCAGATTCAATAAGAAATTGCAATTACTAGTACTGTTACATATGACTTCATTCGTGGCATTAGGTAGGCATGTTTTGACAGGGGTTGATGCTCAGCTAGCCTTGTTAATGGTCAATGTTCCTATCGACTATCAATGGCTGATCGGGAAATCGGCAATTTTTCAGAAGTAAATGCAATGGGAAGGTGCCCTATGTCCCTTGAAATGACCAGATCTGGCCAACCCCACATGATCATCCAAGGCGGCCGAAACTGACTCCCCACAGCCCACAGGGGTCAGCGAAATGGCTTGAAATGGCCAGTGCGACGTCTACGCGCCGAAAATGCCACCGAGAGGGTTGGGGTTGCGTTGGATCCGTTCCACCTGAGACCTTTGGGTCACCGTGGTGTAGGTCACAGGTCCATGAAAGTCTCCACTTCTCGGTTCTGCATTTGAGGTGGCAGGATCCCGACCAGCAACTGCGCAGCCCAAATGTCAGAGACCCAAACGACCAATCGGCTACCCTACACATCCCGATACTAAGTCCCTGTGTCCCCAATGTGTTCCCTTTTCAATTTTTGGAAGGTTCAGGTAGTACCTTACTTAGCAGAGTTGGTGGGGCCTTGGAGAACGGTTTCTCCTTCACGCTTCCACTTCCACGTTTAACGTGACGGGTCAGCCTGCAACTTGGAGCTGAAAAACGAAGACACCCAAAAAGTCATCCCGGCAAGAGACCCTATCATACAGTGTATCATCGTGTGTGTTTGGGGGAATTGCTCGATCCCAAACGCTGGAGGAATCCGACCTCTTCGCAATTCCTCACGTTCGGTTCCTCCGCTCCCGCCAGGTCCTCGAGCGGATCCGCCGCATCCAGTGGACCGGTCCTCCACGGTGAAAAAAGGGGGTCTCAGCGCCCGCCCACCGCGGAGACGACGCCGGAAACGACGAGAGGGTCGCCGCATGTCGCATTGGATCCGGGTCGCAGGAGGCCGAGAATGGATGGGAGTGTGGAGCGCAAAGAGACGCCGAAGAACTCATGAGAATCTAATTAAGAAAGTCCATTTGGTGGGTTTGTGGGGCGATGCAGGGTAGTTGTTCTTCGCTTTTACATCGATTCGAAGGTAGACCCTGCATGATCGAATGAGAAGCGGAGTCAACGAAGAACACGTTCTCGAATGGCCAAGTGGTCCAACACCCCAGGCCGGTCGTCCGACGTCCAGCGATGCTTTCGACCGGCGCGTGCTCGGTCCACCGCCAGGTTGAGCCGCCGAGCCGTGCCCTCAGGTCGAGACTGAAGCGAAGCGGCGGTTGGAAAGGAAGGCATCATGAGGAGTCCCGGTGATACTTAACAGCTGCAATGCAGCTGGCTCCGTTTTGCTTTGAAAACTCTGATGGTGGACTTATCCTATAGGGCCTAGGGGATTGAATTTCCTCCGGCCATGGACCCTCAGGGGTCGATGTTAACTATGTTTAGATGAGAGAAAAAGTATGTTTTTAGAATGACCCACCTCAGGGGCAGGTATTTTACAGATAGAAATGTATAGAAACCATTGCTTTTGGGAAAATCAACCCTGGATCACTGGATCTATGGATTTTATTGAGGAGTGGATTTCGATGATTGCTCTCATGGTTGAAGGATGTCACCCTGGGTACCCTGATTTTATGGAGACCTTTTATTGAGTATCATCCATGTCCGCTGCCTTGTCAGGGAACCCTGGGGGGGTCCACTATAGAATCAAGGCGCTTGCTCCATGTTATCAACTTTATCGACCTGATATGGCTATTGGGGTGGTAGATTCTATAGTGGACCACCTTGGGAGGACATGTCTTACCAGGTCCAGATTGCAACCATGGGGTGTGATTCTATATTCTGAAGCCTTTTGTTCCTCCTTTCGTGTCTAGATTTGTGTACAACCCTGACGGGCGCAAATCAGATCTATAAAATGACCCCCGAGTCCTACCCCATGATTCATCCACTTATTATCCACTCATGATGGATTCCTGAGCAGGGCCATCCTTCGTAATATGTCCATCAGACAGGGTGGTCTTGCTTGGATATATAGTTCATATAATATAGTATGTGTTTGCGTACATCACCGATTGTGGGATGCGCTTTGAACCTGCAACCATCTTGATGTTTGGACGCATACGTGCAAGTGTACTTCGGCTGCTCAATATTAAGGAATCAGGCCTTCTGGGCACTAAATCCACAGGGAATTACTGCGCTACGCTGCAGCAATGGACCATTGGAAGCTTAAACTATTGCAGCACGACTCGAAACAGCCCCTACTAGCATCCATTCCAGAGTGGATAGGACTTGTAAGACAATAATTGCCCTACTGGTGTTTCAGTTTCAACGTATACCTTTCCCACTACCTTTCCCATTGACTGGATTTTGCAACTCGGGATCCGCTTTAAGACCACGAGCTCCGACCATGAGACCACTGAATCACACAAATTTGAACTCATGGCGGCCTGGGCAATGGCCGGCATGAAGGCTCAGCCCTTGACGCCACGGCACGTAGCACCCTGCAGTGCCGCTGGCCGCGTGCGCTGGCGATGGCAGAGCTTCTTGGTGGTGCTCAGCTGGAAAAGCACCTTACAGAGGAGACTTGGCCCGAGAGGGGACCCAGGCGATGGGATACAACACACCCAAATGTCCCTGAGAGGGTCGCATATTCACCAAATCCTTAGTTCGGACCTACCCTCCTAACTGGATGGATTGATAAGGAGTCAGCTCTCTTTACAACATGGGTGACGGTCTCAGTGGATTTAATTTTATGTCTTTTTGGGCGGTGTGTATTCGCTTGGGAAAGGAAAGAATGCATGCATTGATTTATGAGATCCTGTTGGTCCTGTTGTTTCTTTTTATGTTACTGTTAGATACTGTTAGATCTGTGTTGTGTCCATCTTCAGAGGTTACTTGGACCACTTTCGTAGTCGATCATGACGCACACTCGTTCATCTACTGACCCGTCTCATGCATTTTGTAGAGTTGTTCTTTATAACTATATTTGCTGGATTGTGATTTTGTAGGCTGCCAGCGGTCCACTTTCCAATTTATGCACAAAATGAGTTGCACAGCCTCACTGGCCAACTCAAAAACGGGATCGCTTGGAGGCATCGGCCCGGCAAGGAGCAATCCTTAAGGCATTGTACTGCAAGGCAACTTGAGGCGTTTTGCTTGCGACTCACTTCCTAGGTTCCAAGGGTTCCAAGATCTTGACTACCCTCCCGCACCCCGTGCCGTTTGTCCCGAGGTCCACCGACCGGCGGGGCGGGTCCTCGCGCCGTTCGTTCCGACCGCGTGCGCGGTTGGAGGCGCTGCCCCCGACAGGGCTGCAGTTGATTGCAGCTCGACGAGGAGCGCCTGCTGGCAGCGTCCAAGATTTGCATCGCTCCTGGGCAGATTGGGAATGGGTCGAAAGATCATTATCAAAGCAAAAGCCTCACAAAGACCTCCTTGGCAATTTTGGTCTTTGGTATCGGATAGTCATGTCATGTAAAGTCATCGTGTTGTTTCAACTGAATTCATGAATACAATTGCATGTACCCGGCAGCCTGCATCGCGAGAACGGACAATCCAGGGCATGTTTTTTAAGTGATAGCCAGTTGACAAGTCGGACAGCCTCAGGAGGTTGGGAAAGGTGCGCCTTGGCTTGTGGGTGGGTGATTGGAGATTTTTGGCCTGGCTTGAGCAGCTTGTGTAAGGAAAACATTTGCTGGCCTTGGTGGCTCGTCAAGACGAGCTTTCAGTGGAGTATCTTCCCCGGAGCTATCTTCTACCACCAGACCGGGGACCTACGATGTCAGAGTGGGAAAGCTTTCAGTGGCTTGGTTGCAGTCCTTGCTGGGGGGGGATGGCTTCAAGGACTGCACGATCGCACCCCACCTCTGGCAGTGTGACAATCCATCGGTCGACCCCCTTTTCTTTTGCAGGCTTATTTTGGCACCCAACATCTCTCCGTGCAAAGTAGGCCTCGGGCATACAGAAATCGCACAAATGCTGGTACAAATAATATCTACTTAAACTTACCAGGACCCCTTAACAGATAAGGGGCTAGAAATAGACACCCCACGGTGTCGGGTCCTGGTATAATGGTGATAATGGTGATGCATTCTTTGAATGCCACAGGCCCGGCCTCGCCGTCTCAGATGCGAGACTCCAGAGTCTGCTGAGGAGGGACTTCACTTTGTGCGACTGCTTGGCCTGCCTCAAGACCTGCTGTGAGACCGCCAGAAAATCCCCAGACCTGGAGCGACTTGGCATGCGGCATGCAGAGACCTGGAAGACAGGTCTTCAAATCTCTCAACAGTGTGTTAGACTGGTGAAAAGCGGTCGCAAAATCAACGCTCCCAAGCTTGGTAGAATCTGGGGGGTGTTGGAAGTGACAAAGGACCAGGCCCTGGTGGCTTACTTTCCAGCCTTCTGCACCTGTGTCGGAGCGAACCAACATGCAAAGTGGATCTTCAAGAGCTTGAAGGAAAGAACCCCATGTCGAAGGAGCTGACCACACGTGTGGGGCAGCCGTCACAAGCAGCGCGTGACCACACAGGTCAGCGCTCTCCACACATTCTTGGAACGGGCCATGGACATAAGCTGCCATGCATTTACGGTCCCGCTGTTCTACGGCGAAAGGCATCTATATTACAAACGATGTTCGGCCGCAGGATTTGGAGATCATCAAGATTCACCAGCTACGGAGAATCGGAACACCTTAAACGCCGGGACTTCGTCGGGGAAATCCGCGCTACCCTCATTACTCATTGGACCTGTAACCGTAACCAGTGTAACTCGCGTGCCACTAGCTCGGGCAGATAGACCTTATCATAAATTTCATCGCTGTACCAGTTGCCTCACCGGCTGACATGGCTTCATGCGCCATCACCTCAACTCCAGGCCAGATCCAAAAGCTGTCAAAGAAAATATCCCATCAGCTGTGTTGATTGAGACTCAGAACTGAGACTGTTCGGTGCTGAAGTCATGGCCAATTTCACTCAGAACGCAGTTTAATCAACCTAGGACCTACCCACAGCCATCAACTCCATCATATTCATAAGCTGTGCTGGCATCATTCGGGGAAAAGATACATCCACCAAATTACCTGCCAGATTGTTGTGCAAAAGAGCCCTCTTGACTCTTGACCGTGGTTGACGAGCTTCTTTGGCTGATATTTGGTGGCCAGTGTCCAGTTGTGCAACTATCAGCGGCACATCGATGGCAGAAAAGCTAAGTCCGGAATCAACCATCGTTGTCTCCCCAGCATTCCCCAGCTCGCGCGCCTTCTGCACCTTAAGCTGATGTTTTCAAGTCCTTTGGACTTGTGACCGCCCATAAGAAGCAATAAGAATCCCCTCGCTGTGTGCCAACAATATGTTCATACATTTTCCAATATGCCATTGCAAGGGGCAGCCATAGCAATGCTTCTCTGACCCTTTGCACCATGTTGCTCTCCTATCCGCTCCTATCAGATACTTTGGAAACATGCATCCATGATGTCAGAACTCATGGAACCCTTTTGGTTTGGGCTTTGGCATGCTTTGGCTCTATTCTGCGCCCAGGGGGGCCACGTGGAAGCTTCAAGAAGCCTCTTACCACGCTTTGGAGTCGCTGAAGTCCTTCAACCTCCCAGGCGGTTGGGCGGTCTTCGCGGAGACCGGTGCGCGGGCTGTCCGGGCAAGGGTGCAACCACGTCCGGGGGGGCTGAGAAGCACTTGTTCCGTTCGTAGCGAACCTTGTTACTACTAGTAAGGCACTTGTTACTACTAGCGTGGCACTTGTTCCTAGTAGCTTCTTGTTTAATAGTTGGCACTTATATTTCAATTTCAAGCATCAGATACCTTGACCGCGGCAGCGGTCTCACTGGAAGTTCCTGATGTTTGGTGCTGTGAATCCCCCGTCCTGCCCACACAAATCGCAGGACTCGTGCAGTCCGTTGAAGCCATTGAAACCATAGAAGATGCCGAAGCATTGGTCAAGGCATTCGAGGAAGCCATGCCATCGTTGCAGCCGAAGATTCTTCGAAGGAACTGGTGGCTACTGAAGCCTGTGGATGGTGCAGTGGGAAAGGGACGCTTTGGTTGGCAGGGGTTCACTTACGTTTGGCTGCGTGAGGTCCTTCCTTTGAACAGAGGTTCTTAAGGATATGCAAGCAGTTCTTAACAGGCTAGTCATTTCCACAATTTGCGGGCGTGGTGGACAATTGCGTAAAAATTGCATAATGTTCTTAAAACCATGCGTCAGAGTCAGAGCCTGTTTTTTTAATATGGCTTCAATGCTGCCGGGTGGGATCTCACTGTGGCCGCTCTTGTCTTGCCTATTCTGATCCACCGTTTTTGCCAGTAAAAAGTGATGAACCGGCAGAAGGCTCCATGTCCATGCCTGTAAGATCCAGGTGTAATATACGAAGATCATCCCCTGGCAATATCATCCTGAGAAGTCAGATCCTCATTTCGTAGAGAAAACTGCTTGATGATAGGGTACATGCGCACAGTTTTTGCAGTTGACATGCCTTCATGTTTAACATTCCTATGGTTTGAGTGTGGTTGGAGTTTTAAGGAGACTTAGAAGCGGGCCCCCATGGAATTGCCATGAGTGCACCATTTGGGAAAGACATTTTGGAAACCAGCCATGCACACACATCCTGTGTTTTGGACAGTGTTTGGAAGCATTTTGGGATGCAGGGATTTCCTAGCTAGATCAAGATGTTTGACAGACAGGAGTTGGACGAGAAAAAGCGTTTCGCTGACAGTACTTGACGAGCATTTTATCAGTTTTCCTTGAGATTAAGATAGCTAAAGATCGGTCAGGTAGACTCAAATTAGGTTTTGAGATGTTTTGATGTTTTGAGTGTTTTAGTCAGGTGGTTCCGGATCGCCAAATTGCCAAGGGGATCGAAGATCCAGAGTACTGGTTCAGATGACCAAGAGTGTTGGACAAGTTGTACCAAGACTACCAGAACAAAGGGCATCGCTACTAGGAGCAAGAAGCTGCTAGGGGCTCCTGGCCTTACTACTAGGAACAAGCACGCTACGAACGGGGCTCCTGGGCATCGCTCCAAACGGAGCGATCGGACGCTTAGCTAAGACGACGGCTCTGACCGGTGAGTCCGAGCATGACACGGCATCAACGGCACAGTCCTGCGAGGCATTGGGTTGCTGGGTGGCTTGGGGTCCAACATGCCACAGATTGCACCAGAGATGTTCAAAGGACACCGCGGTACGACGGTACGGCGGCACGGCTATCAGCAAAATGGTTTGGTCTTGTGTCTTCCGAGCACCGGCACGGAACTTGCTGCATGCCTCTCAGGCTCTCAGAGCACACTTGTCTTGACCCACCCAAATGTGGTGAGTTCGATGTGTGACTTCCGGATGTCCACATCTCTTCTGCAGGACGTGCTTCTGATGGATACATCCTACAGAAGTACGTCGAGATGCCACACCTCTTGGATCCTTCACTGCTTCAAGAGGTCTCTCGACCGAACGATCATGGTGGAACGGTCGGTGGCCCGGCGACCAGACGACACTGAAACTGGCGAGCAGATGGCACCCGGGAAGAGACCCACATGGAACCTGAAAATGGACCTTTGGAAGGTGGTTTTCCTCTACAACCCAGTGGTTTTCCCTTTTTGTGGGGCGCTGAGGCAGAGCAGGCAGAACTGGCGTGGCAACCGACGACGTCCAGCGCGGCTGCGCCACGCGTGGTGCGGGAAGGAACTCCTCCCGCCATGTTCAAGTACAACTTGCGGCACTGGGTCCTAATTAATTGGACCGGAAGTGACCCACCCGTGACTTGGCGTCTATTCGTCACATATTCAAGCCATGTCAAGCCAGCTGACATGTGTGGGGGGTTCACAGTGTAAGTGGGTATTTATATAATTACAGTATATATACTGTATATATATATACCTAGGACCTGATTGACCCCCGTTTTGGAGCCAAAACATTGTTTTTTCCTATCAAAACAGAGGTCAAATGGGGTCTAGGTATATATAATATGATTATTATAGTGTTTTGTTGGTGGCCGCACCGGCTGTTTTTGCGGTCGAACCCGGTTCGCTCCGAACGCTCGGAGCGGGAGTCGTTCGCCTCATGACTCATGTGACAGCATATCCAGAATTCAAAAACCACTCCTCCAAGCGTCACGACATACTGCAACCACCCCAGCACCCAGCCCAGGGACAACCACCTCAGATACCTCAGGCCAGGGACTTTGCCACCCCAGCCCGGGGACTTTGAGCTTCAGGTGAGATCATTGTATGTCAGCAAGGGGAGAGTCTTCAGTCCTGAGGTTTGGTTCTACGAGCATGGCTACATTGAGCTGTGCACGACACCCTTCACAGAGTCCTTGGAGGTGGGATCACATATTGCTAATCTATCTCAGCAGGGAAAGCCGACGCTTTCTGCGCCCTGCAAGAGGATGTGGTCAACCTCAACTTTGTCCCGGTACCTCGAAGCAGTCACCGGAAAGGATCTTTGGACCACTCAGATTTTGCCCGAAATCAAGCAAGTGGTGGCAAGGATTGTTGCTGCAGCATGCCCTTTGAGAACTGGCACGGAAGACGGTGTGGAGGACGGTCCGTGATGGGTGAGTTGCAGGAATTTGGTGATTATGAAATGGAGTGCCCAGCTTTCACAGACGTTCCTGAAATCGGTTGCACATGCTCGCGAGAATCATTGCGAGGCTAAGGCGGCTAAGCCTGCTAAGCTGCTCTTCAAAACCGAATCAGCTTCCTGGAGAGAAGCGTGAATCAGTGAAGAATCAGATGCCCCATGCCATATCAGCAAAGTGACTCAACATGCGGGTTCTTATATATAATTAGTTTCACAATTAGGTTAATTATGGTTTGTTGTTGTTTTTGTTTTTTGGAATGGTATTATTCTGGCAATTGAACGCGGTATATTCAGTTACTGTATTTGTTTGTACTCTAGTGTTTAGATGAGTGACCAGGGTGTTCTTTTTAGCTTGGATCTCACTCCCCATGAGGGCCTCCGAGGGTTTCTTTGACGAGGACCTTCTGATCACCGGCCGGAAGATGTTACTCTTGCCATTGGATTCCAGATCGTCCACCCAAAGCTGAGGAAATTGAACAAAGACCATTATGATGGGTGACCTGTACGTGTTTCAGGTTCATCTCATGTGTGTTTCTCAGTGTGCGTGTGTCTTTCTGCTCAGGAACATTTAAATAACGGTTCGTATGAATGTCAGGTACTACCCCCAATTGGTGAAATTCGGTGGAGGGATGCCAACCCACCATGGTTGACTGGGGTATTTTCTGGTTTGCTGTGGTCCCTGCTTCTCATCTCCCATTTTACCTCTTTTCATGCCACTTGCTCGGAGAGAGTCACGCCACCTGTGCTGGGCTCGGTTCACAATGGACGAGGTTGACTGGGGTGTTTGTTTGACGGTTGTCTCTATAATACTATAACTGAAAAGCTCGAGAAACATTAACCTTTTCTTCCAGGAAATTGAATGATAGAGAGAGAGAGAGACAGAGTCAGTCAGCTCGTTCTGGAATCTCATCGCGTCCTCAATTTTCATAGTGAAGGAGAAAAAACAGCGGCATCCATGGCGGCGATTTGGTTTTGACTTCGCTCTGGATGAACACTTCAAAGTGTGGCTGATTGAGGTCAACCATCGGCCTGGCATGAGCCTTGACTCACATTTGGATTGTTTTCAGAATCCGATGGCGGGGCATCCAAGAACCCATTATTGAAGGATGTGTTAAGTGATTGTTTCCGATGTTTCCGGCCATGGGCCATGGGCAGTTTTTAAATCTTCCATGCTGGATGTATACAACTTTGTGTGTGTATGTGTCAAACCCTGTACCTAAGGGAATGTTCCACCGACTTGATTGTTCATAGCAGGGGGGCAGTGGACCGCTATCACTGACAGTGATAGCCTGGTCGTGATATCCAGAAAGGACGCTTTCTGGACGTACCTGCTTTTGTGACACCACTCCACTTTTCTGGCGCTGTCTCGTTGTAAGTTTTCATAGTAGTTGCATGATATCCCCCCAAACCATTTTCCAGCAGATGTGCGCAGCTTTGCGGCCGGTCTCGCGCGTGTGTGCACTGAAACAAATGTTCAAACACCTTCACATCGACTGACCCAGCGATCGTGCGGTTCCTACATTCCTTTCCTCGTGGATTCTCTCACTGAATGAAGCCTATCGAAGTGCGCGGCGTTGCAGGGAGGAACTCGGCTGCCAAACCTGCTGCTGCAGTCTGTCAGCCTTTTCCATTCAAAATTGATCTGGTTGAACAAAGAAGCTCTACTCCTCATGCGTCCTTGCACTTTTACGGGGGTCGTGCCACGATATCCTGAAGTCAAACCATCTACACGTGAGCAACCGCTTGCAAGATAGCACACTTGAGTTTCCGGTCATACACTGCACCACTTAGTCTTGCATTGACCTCCACGTTTGTTGGACGCAAGGTGCACTCCAAACACAGCTGCCTCCAGCGGTTTTGATACGACCGTTTGTCCGTTTTTGCTGACGCTGGCATGAGCCAGATGGAGCCTTTGATGGGGGTATAGAGCATGTCCATGCATTTCCATGTGCCACTACCTTGCCAAGTCCTTGCCTCTGAATGGGACAAACAGCCGCTAGCCGACCCAGCCCACTGGGGGAGTGCACGGTGGGCACCCTTGGCATGGCGATGTTCATCGCTATTACTATCTATTATTCACTAGCCGCATGGTTCAACCGACTAGTGGAACTGCCTAGATTTGCAACATTTTGCTCAGGAAATGTGCAAAGGGCTGGCAGGGCGATGCGAAACGTCGATTGCTTGCCACTCGGCTGGGAGGGGATCCGGATGGGACAGGCTTGCTTGCATAGAGCCAATAAGGGACCCTAAACAAACACTGCGGACATAGCAATTCAGCAAATTCAGCCATGCTTGTGATGTTTGAGCCTTTTGCTATCACCCCCACATCCTTGAATGGATGCTACTTCAGTAGCTCATGCAGGCGGAGTCGCATATAAGTGCCATATGTAGGCCAACAATAATGAAGCTCCTTGAAAGAAGATCGTCGACATCAATTCTGTTCACCCTGTTCTACCCTGCATATCTACCATTATCCTACCCATATTTGTTGCAACCACATCTGTGGATCATATGCCACGGAGGCCCTCAACTCCCGCTCCAGGCTCAGTTCTACCCGGACGAGCAACTTCTGTGTGGCCCCAACTACGGCATGTCGGGTGACACCTGGGACCCCATCGGCGCCTTCCAGCGGCTTCCACAGCAATGACGTCGGCGTCTTTCAGCAGCCCGAAGCTTTCACCGTGGCGGCGAAAGCTTGGACCGACCACCTGGTGTGCCAGCTGTCTTGATTTGCGTCGTTTTTTGACAGTTGTGTTATTTTTGCATGTGTATATAGATGTTGTTGGGGTCAGCAATTTGGTTTGGTTACCGATCAAACCTGGTGACCACCTTCCAAAGATCTTGAGTCGCGATTCGGTATGTCAAGATCCAAATTGTGAGGTCTAGAAGGGCATCTCGACCGTCAAGTCGCATGACTTGTGATGACAACGTGTTGGCCGTTGCCGTGGACCGTCATCAGTTCCCTGCTGTAGCTCAATCATGCTCAAAACATCACATCTCTTCACTATGAAACTTGGAGATTGCCACACTCCACCTAGAGAATGTACAGTAGCTTTTCCAGGAACTTTGCGAGGTTTGGGAGGTCCGGGGAGACAAAAAGAGCCGGCCAGATGGTCCATGGGCCTGTGATGTCCCTGCTGTCAGGAGGCCACCAGCCCCTGACAGTGCTTGGATGAGTTGGGTTCGGGGTTCAGGAGTTGAGCGGCACTTGTTGGGTTGCTGCGGTCACAAGGGGCACACGTGATGTCCGGTGAGCACACGGTGTCTGGAACCCGCCTCCCCGGACATGGTCCATTCGAAAGATACACTTGAAAGCAGGGTGCATTCGAAAGATGAAGGTCATCATGATGCTGAACAAGTGTTTCAGACAATGATATTTCTTGTAAGGATGTGGGCTTGTTTGGTTGATTTTTTGTTTTTAGTCAATGCTCCGTTCGATGTGAAAGAACACGTGCCCTCTACATGTGCCAGTCGAATGGAGTTTGATCTTGTCATTTTTGCGGGTGGTGCTGCGGCCGATCCACTGCGGGCTGACGCTGCTTTGGCTCAGCATGATGGACAAGGTCAGCAACGGTTTCCATGTCCGAGGCCCCGAGGATGTACAAAGGCTGTCACATGTTTGTAAGGATCCATTTAGCCTCAAAGGGTATGTAATTCGATAGACCCTCCAAACCTGCCATGCCATCCCAAAAATATCTCAAATACAGTACCTGGTCAGGAGGTCATTGGAGCCTTGGGGGCCTAAGGGCTTGGGGCGTTTCTTCGTTTCCAGTGCGGAGTGCAGCTGGTTTATGTTTGGAATGTTTGTCTCCGGCAAACTCAGGCCGTTTGCAACTCAGCCGCCATGTGAGTCTATGTAGTAGAGGTGCAATTTCAATGTGGAAAAACGATGACGGCCTACCCCCACAGCTCGTTTGAAGAGGATGCGAGACTGTGCCAGGAAGTGCCGGCAAGTACGCTTTTTCAATTCGGGGCTAGCGTAAGATGGTCAACAAATCCCTTGAAAGTTTATACAAGTCTCTTCCGATCAGCCAGTCCCAGTGGAGACCTCGTCTCACGCCCCACACCGGGCCACTGGGCATTCACCGCAGCCCTTTTCTGCGTGGGAAACATGGGGACCTTGGAAGAATTGCAAGCGCAGGCTGGAGCACGAGATGACAACTGTTTAACACACACATTTTTGGCGCAAGAAGTCCAAAACGGCAAAAACATACTCCCTTTTTCCACCCAAAGGGGTGCACACACATGCACACACACACACACACTCCCTGCATGATGTTGGGACTGTTTGGGGGGGCAACCGGGGAAGCCATGAAGTCGTTGGATCTACATGGGTCAACACGTCACTGATCTCTTGTGGGTTTAACTGGAATGGGGTGGTTTCAGGGGTTAATGTAGGCATGCATCATCATGTACATATTACATATATAACACACACACACATACATACATAGATACGTACGTACATACATACATACATACATGCATACATACATACATACATGGCTCAAGCCATTTGAGATCAAGCAGGCTCCCCACCAAGTCCTGCAAGTGCGGAACCCTGAGCGAACATAGCTTTGTGTACCTCCTGACCTCGGCTCTCGAGTTCTCCAACTACCACACATTCTTTGCTCGCAATTTCCGCCTACTCCGTGGCCGTTCCTGTTGAGCTCTTTGGTGGCCGGCAGCTCTCGCTCAGAACACCAACCTCTCTCAGGACAAGTTCAACTACCACTTTGCCCACTATCCCTTCTTGACACAGAACTTTCCTGGCCTGATCGTGATCGGTGCCCTGAACTTCACCCTTCATCCTGTCCTTTGCCCTGACCTCAGTTCCAGCCTCTCAGGCACAATGACCCCAACCTGGTGCCGCACCTATAAGGTTTGCACCAAGAGTTCATGCTCTAACTGGATTTGGCAGGACAAGCTGTACCCAGGCACCAGGTGCAGACGATGTGGCACGATGTGGATGGCAGCAAGTCCGCCCACAGGCAAAGGCAAAGGGTATGGAAGGCCTACAGGAAAGCTCTCCAAGGCACAGGGCTCTTGGCCAGACGCTCCGCCGGGTCTCGCTAAAGTCAAGCCGCTCAAAATCTCCAGGGTCCAGAGGAAGCCACTGATTTGTTGGCAGCTACGTGGACCACCCTGACTGAGGATACCCAGCATCGACTACAAGCCATAGGCATTGGTCCAACCAAGCCAGATGAACCTGAGCTCAAAGATGTCCTCAAGTCGCACATGGAGGCTCTACCTCAGCAAGTCCAAGACCTGGTCACTAAGCTAACCACACCAGAGCCTTGCACAGAACGTGAGATTGCTGCTAAACTCAAAGGCAGAGTGACTGAGCTCAAAAATCTCTCCATGAGAAAGACTCAACTCCAGGCCAAGATTGACAATGTCAAAGCACAGTATGCAGCGCTACTGACAGACATGCAGGAGCTACAAACGAAGCTCACAGAAGGCCAGCAGGCACTGAAGACCCTTTCGGATGACTACATGAAAGCGGTCAACCAGACCCCAACGCCTTCTCAATTGCCGACGGCCCAAGGAGAAGCTGAACAGATTCCAATGGCTGTCGAATCCTTTGTCCATAGCTTGGGCATCTCTTTGACCGAAGAGCAGAAGACTCAGCTTCACGGCCTCCTCAAGAGGCCCAACCAGGAGACTGAAGACTCCTTGAAGCGACGCAAAACCGATGGCAAGCAGACTGTACCACCAGGACATTGTGGGTAACACCAACGGGTTGCACTTTCAGGGGTGGATTGTTCCGGTGCCGGACGATGACATCATGTCATGTGAAGGACCTGACAGTCCTTACAAGGGGCAACTTTTTCAAGAAACTTCCTTTCTAGATGATGCACTTCAGTTTGATGACGCGTCAGCAACACCACAAAGGGATTGCCGCGCTGCTTCAGGCTCACAAAAGCATCAGGGGACACCAGCTTTCATATGTGCAAGGGATCAAGCACATCCTAAAGCTGACTCACAACCCTCCGGGGCGCTCCACACCACAAATGATGGGGAACATTCATTTCATGGTGTACATGAGCAACTTTTCAGTTTTGCAGCTCACAGACAAGTTTCAACACTGCTTGATGAGCCCACTGCAGAGACGGCCCATGGCACTCCCATCCTCTCCATTCTAGGAGGGGCGGCGACCACTGCAGACACTTCCGACAGTCCAACTCTCAAATCAGCTGGCATGCAGAACTATGCCACAGCAACCGACTGCATTTTGCAGAATCTCACTATGGTTGTGGGAAATCCGAGTGTCCGGTGCTTTGCCAATGCACCATGGCGCGGCTTCACATGGATCTGTGCTCTTCTCCAGGAATCGAGCACTCAACCTTGGGGCACACTTCAAGAAGCTGTGCAGGAATCCATTGACACAGCTGAACAAGTGGACATCACGACCCTTCCAGGACTTCGTGAGCTCTGGAAACAGCACGACCTCAATGTGCAAGGAGATGCGAGCCACTTTGTCAACTCTTTGTGGCTGCTCTCCCAGAGCAGAGCGTTCCACTATCGCTTTGCAGAAATCAAGGAAGGCGGATACCTAACAGACCATGTCCAACAGCCCATCTTGGTTCCCTACCCCGATGACTGGCCTGATGATGTGACCTTTCAGCAGCTCATCAACAATTGGGCAAACCAAGGCATGGGACAGTATTTGTTGGATGACAAAAAGGTCCTGATCTGTCACGTGACCCGAAACACGTGCATTGATGGGGTGATGACAAAGCACCAGAAGCCGTTCAATCCATATGGCACCTTTACCATGCCCCGGTCCCTGGATGGTTTCTCTCGCTCATCCACGGAGTTTGTTCCAGCAGTCCTCATCTGTCATCGAGGCCAAACACATCAGCAAGGACACTACTTCGCGATTCTTGTCTATAGAGACCTCATGTGGATTGCTGATGATGGCAAGGTCCCAACTCACTTGCCCAACCTGACACCCAGTCTGGCCAGCCAAATCACACAGGTCTGGGCGGTGAACATGGATTGCTTCAAAACTCCTCAGCAGGTGCTCCATGGCCTACCACCACCTGAAGAGCCAGACTATGAGCCACCACTACACCCAAGTCCTGTCAAGAGGGCACGTCTAGAGCAGGACCACAACGTTCTGCATTTCAGCAATGTCACCAATTTTGGGCGCCAAGTGCTGGAATGGTATTGGACGCGAGATAGTGGCATTTACATCTTTGCGGAGACCCATTTGGATCCCCAAAAGCATTGGGAAACCTGTCAATACCTCACTGTCAGAGGACGACTTGCTTTTGGCACACCGGCTGACCTCAACAAAGAGAACACGGGCACACATGGAGGCTTACTGGTTGTTGCAGACGCTGCCTGTGGGGTCACTCAGTTTGAGGCCTACACCATTCATGGGTGCGGATTTCAAAGCTTCCTTTGGCAAGGCACGGAATGCACAATCCTGGTCATTGGGCTCTACATGAGAACAGGAGAAACACTTCAAAGTGCGACCAATGCGGCCATCATGAGTCGGCTGCTGGCTTTGCTCACTCACACAGCCCACCCTTTTGTGTGCATTGGAGATTGGCAGAATCCACCGAGCGCCATGGCAGGAACTGTTCTCTCCTCCAAGTTCCACTTCGGCATCTTGGCGCCTGACCACAGTGTCTTGTCTGGAAACACCATTGATTATGCCATCCTCCACAATACTCTGGCGGGAACCACCACCCTTCTCACTGAATGGTCAGTCCCGTGGAGACCACATGCGCTCCTCCAGCTCAAGTTTGACATAGAGGCTGCCACCAGAGAATACAGGCAGATGCCCTATTTCCCGCCGTTGCCAAAGGTGCCTGACATTGACTTCCGACCCTGGACCACATACCAATCCCAGGCACATGTGGTGGAGCTTTATGGCAATCCACCCAACAGACCAGCACAACATTGGGCGGACTGGCTTTCCAAGACAGAGCAATACTTGCTCCAAGAAAACCCTTGGGCTGCCCAAGGCCGTGGTTACCAATTGCAAGTGGTCACCAAGCCGCTTGTACCACAGACCAAGCCACACACTTCGAGAAAGGGCCGCCCAGCTTACTGGGAACAACTCAAAGCTGTCTTCCGTTTGGCACTACAACAACCTGAAATCACCAGCCATGGACCTGTCCAAGGTTTCATGCGGCGCATTCGCCATGCTCCTAGGCACTGGGTGGGGGCACCAACCTGGGGGCAGTTTCTCGATGCGAGTCATCATTGGCATCGCTATAGAGATCCTCATGCCGCCGAACTCCTGCTTCAAACCATCAGTCATCAGCTCCAAGAAGCACAACAGCAGGCCAATGAGGAGACCTCACTCCAGTACAAGCAATGGTTGCAGGAGGGTTACCACAAAGGGCTCAAGGGACTCTTTAGAAGCCTCAAAAGCAGCGAGTTGGCATGGGAAAGGCCTTACAGACTCACGCCAATGCCTCAACGAATGGACCAAAGACTTGCTGACTGGGGCGGCCTCTGGATGATCCGACAAGACAATCATCCCACCCCGAGGCCCAGCCTACAACCTGCAGCACAACAGCAGGCAGCCACTTTAGAGCCATTGACGCAAGGCATGCTCCACCGTGTTTTGAAAGCACTCCCAGATCGAGCCAGTGGACCGGACGCTGTGTCCACCCAGATGCTCAAAAGCATCCCTCCACTGGCCCTGACACCGCTGCTCCAGCTCTACCAGACCATGGAAAGCACGGCTGAGCTCCCCACCCAGCTCCAAATGCACCTGGTAGTTATGCTACCAAAAAATCAGAAGTTAGAGCGGCCTATCACGCTTACCTCAACTTTGTGGCGGGTATGGTGCAGGCTCCGGAAATCGCTGCTGGATCAATGGCAACAACAACTGCGCCAAGAAGTTACCAAGGCCCGAAAGCAACATGGCATCACTGTGCTCATGGACATGTCAACTTTCTATGACACGATCCACTTGGCCAGTTTGCAGGAAGAAGCCATAAAGTTGGACTACCCACCACTCCTGCTGGAGCTCGCCATGCAAGTCTACTGTGGACCAAAAGCCATTTTGGCTGAGCAGGAGATGACGCCCTTCTTCCACGTCGACAATGGAGTGCCGGCTGGGTGCCCACAAGCACCACTCCTGGCGAAGGCAGTACTTGTTACTTGCACCTGCCCTCATTCCATGGAAGGAGCAACATCCCAATGCACATCTCTCCAGCTGGGTTGATGATGTTGGCTTCGATCTCAAGGGCACCACCGCAACACAGGTGGCCACGCAAGCTGTTGCAGCCTACAGAGACCTACATCACAGGCTGACAACCCTGGGCTTGAAAGTCAACCCCAAGAAGACGGCCTTTGTGGCCACAGATCGTGAGACCGAGCATGCGCTCAAAGGCATGCTGCAGGAGCACGAGCCACCGATCTCCACGGTTATGAGAGATTTGGGGATTGATCATCAGGCAGCCCGCAGGAGAAGAATTCCAGTTCTTCGTCAACGCTTTCAAAAAGCGAAACAAAGACGACAAAAATTGAGGACTCTGAAGATCCCAGCCCTGAGAATCAGAATGAGGCTGCACAAGGGTGGCATTCAGCCGGTCGCACTCTGGGGCATAGAAGCTCAGGGCCTTGCTCCAAGGTACCGCACTGCCCTCCGCCAAGCTCTGGCAACCCATCTCGGACATCATGCTGGCGGCCTGCTTGACAGCACCTATGATCTCCACAGCACCAAGTATATGGATCCGGGCGATCAGGTCATTTTGCACCACATCAAAGCATTCCATACCCTACTCCACAGCTGGCCACCAGATCAAATCCAGCACCTTGAACAGGCCTGGACGGAGACAGTTCAGCAGCTCAGCCAGAAACAGCATCCGTGGTATGTGGTGAAAGGCCCGATGGCAGCGGCAATTGCCTACATGATGGAATGGCAATGGCAAGTACAGGATCTTCACAGATGGTATAGGCCTTGCGGACCTTACCTGGTGGAAGCTGCACTCACTTTGCAAGACCCATGGTGGAAACTGGAACGCATTTTGCTCCATGAAGCCAGAGCACAACGAACAGCAAGGTTGGCAACTAAAGAACAGCACCAACATCTGGTTGCAGGATTGGACTGGCACACATATCGACAGATGCTCAAAAGCATTCCTGGAGCCCAAAAACCTCATCTACGCACATGGACCCAGGCGGCTATTCATTACAAAGCAGATGGCAAGCCCAAGAAATGTCCCATTTGCCAGGTCCCGGCCACCACGAAGCACATTCTCTGGTTGTGCAAGTGGCATCACAACCAACAGCAGGAACCCATGCCACCTGAGTGGGCTGACCGAATTTTGTGTGATGATGAAACACCACTATGGACTGCGGGATGGATCCCACTCGAACCTCAAGCACATCAATCGATCCAACAGCCATATCATGGACATGGTGCATGGCAGACGTTGCAACCTCTTGCACCACATCAACATCAGGGATGGGCTTTCACTCTGGATGCCACGCCATCGAGCTATGACAAGAGGGATCAACTCTGGATTTTTGGCTTGTGTGTGCATCAAATGACGTTGGGGCAACTCCAACGACTTGGAGCCATCACTGGCGCGCCAGCACCTCCGCACACCAAAGCCAGAGCCTTGATGGAAGGCCTCGTTGCCCTGGCCAAACACACCACCACCACTGTGCGAGTCATTGTTCAACTTGTCACTGTGTGGGAAGCCTGGACACAGGCACGACACCGAGGACCATATCAAGACCAACTTGAGCACCTTACTGAGCAGGATTTCCAGAGAATCAAGGTCCTGTATGTGGCACGCAACACCAGATCACCTGAGGCCCCAGGAAGTGAGCCACAACTTCGGCGCAGACAACGTGATGCTGCACTAGCTGCTTGGGAGCGAGCAAAGCAGTACCATGACCCCAAAGCCACCGAGTGGCAGAAGGTACTCGATGACGACCACATGCTCATCTACACCCATGCCATCAATCGCCTGGAAAAGATCTTCAAAGACAAAGACCACTACATTCACCAAAAGCCGGACAGACACCAAGGCAGGCATACTAAGCAATACAAAAAGCAGCTCATTGCCACATGCAGCAAACCTTGGCAAGCACCTTTCCACAGGTGGGCACCCCATCGCAGTGGTCACCAATGCGGGGCGTGCGGCCTAAGGGTCCATCAGGCCTTGACGGTGCCAGTCCTTGAAGAACGCCTTGCTGAAGAGTGCCCGCAACTCAGTGTTGAAGCACAACTACCAACGCCAGAGAAGCCGCACCACCCAGACCGTCATATACACACGAAAACCCCCAGATATGCCAAATCAACTTGAAAACCCTTTCCTGTGGGGACTTCTTCAAAAGAAACAAAACTTCACACAACCGTTCGCAAAGCAAAACACACCACTATATACCGCGCAACCGCTCCAGATCCCATTTGGCCCCATTCATTCTTTTTCACTCTCACGTCAGACAATCAGCTCGCAAACCCGTCAGCAGGACTCCTGGCAGCACAGGCAACCCCCAACACACATCAAGGGCAACACGCGCGTACGCCCTCCGCGCGACATATGGCGTGTAACCACACATGGCACGCCAATGACCAAAAAACAAATTCGCGTTATATATATATATATATGTATATATATACATACGGTTACGATGATGCATATGCACATGCATGACGTGACTCAAAATGTCATGCTTAACGTTAGAAGACATATGCGCACGCTCATGCATGTTAACGTATGCCCATGCTCATGCTCATGCATGTTAGCGTGTGCTCATGCTCATGCTCATGACCCACATGTATACACCCTGCAGTCGCAAACCCAACACCTCTTCATCTCAGCTGAAGCTTCACGCATTACTTGCTTCAAGCCTGCATGGGCCACACAAGCATCATGGGTTTAAAGCTGCTCTGCAGGGACGCCTGCCAAGTAGCGCTTCAGTGTCGACGATTGAGTGCACTTAACGTGCGTTTTTCTCGCAATTGCCATGATAGTCTTCAACCACCCTTCGTCTAGCCAGGTCACACCTGCCAGCGGGTTTTTCAATTTAGCAACGCCATCCAGCAAGTGCACCAGGAGATGTAGTTTTGGCCTACAATTCCACAGCTTGTAGGTGCACCACCCTTGATAGGCACGATTGAGGTTCAAGTACGTCGTGACGAAGACTCCTCCAATGGCTTGGATTTGCTTGGCCCGCTGTTGTTCCGTCAAAAAGTGCCCATTGGAGCCTTTTGACTCATAGAGCATCCCAATGAAGTTGTTGCCCGTCCAGATCAAACATTTGATGTTGTCATCGAGCGGCAAATCCTCATGGCTAGCAACAAGCCAGCCGAGCCATTGCATGAGAACGGTTGCTTGCCAGCCTTTACCTGTGTAGTGGCAATACTTCCCACCTTTGAGCCTCAGCCTTGCTTTTGAGAAGTGAAACTTGGCTGGCAAGCGGTACTTCGTGTGCTGCTTTGCAAACTCAACAGCCAGCTGGCCAGCGGATTTCATGCGCAATTCCACCTTAACATCTCAGGCAGGAAGAAACACACAGCCACCAACTACAGTAAACAAATATATAGCAACGTCTACCACCAACAAGATATTATTGAAGCCAATCCAGGACACAGTCGAGCCTTGAAAGAAACGCGTTCGCAGGAGGATCGTCACGCAACTAGCGATGACATCCCTGGCTATCCCAAGGCTCCAGAGATGCAGCAAATCCAACCCCACACATCCCATATCAAAGTTCAACAAGTCAGCAAGGGCTGGGCGCACCAGCCAGGGCTCTTGGGGCACATCATGGCGCCACAGAGCGCCGCCCCCCAAATCTGTCCATGGTTTCACCAAATCCTTGCTTCCTTCGCAAAGGAAACAAAATTGGTTTCTGGTTGGAAGCCTTTCTAGCGACAGCGCCTGCCCAAGCCACTTCCAGTCACCCTTCACCGTGGTGACTTGCGCAAAAACTCCAGCTACACCTTCGCGCGACCACTGGTTGCATGAGTCAACCACTTCTCGTAGAAGTTGCTGCAGCGTGATGTTAATTTTATCTTGATAAGCGTACGCCGATGTTGGCAAAACTGCGATGAGAAATCGCGACCGGGAGGGGTCGCTCTCAAAAGGCGAGCATTCCGGCATCCAATGGAAAGCCATGAGCTGTGTAGTCTCCCATGCTTGTATCTCATCGCCATAAATTTGGATGGCAATGGTATCATCATGGGGCGGAATTGGCCTGCCAAAATGTTTCTGGAGCATCGCCCAAAAATGAGGCGCTGTTTGTCCAAGAACATCCCTATGCCCATTGGATAGCAAAGCGGCAGCCTGCAGATTGACACAGATTGACAAAGCCCACCATCGAACAACGCAAGAAGGATTCACACACCCGCACAGACACAGAGACAGAGTCATACTTCAGTCTAGGCACTAAGTCAGGAGGCTTTATCATAGGCCAGCTCTGAAACTCCACGACCCCATCATCATTGCAAATGGGAATTCTCACGTGACTGATGACTTTGTCAAAAGCCAGCCCTCCCCCCAGCAATCTTCGGTACATTCTGGCGTCATGAGCTGACCCTCGCCTGACCAAAAAAACTATTTTGCACATTCTGTCAGAACGCTTGAGAGAGGCGCACCCAAAAATTGTAGACCCATATCTGTCACCAATTCGATTGGCCGAGGCCAAAGTTGAAGCACCGCGCCCAACTTCCCCAGCGAGCCTGCGACCAAAAACATATCTGTGGGCAAGTGCCGAGCGCTGTAAAAAAGTCAAGGGCCAAACACTTCATCAAGAGCTCTTCGCATTGAGGCCGTACCTCTCAAGCAAAACGACTAACCTAAGCAAAGAAACATGTGCTTCTTAATTGCTGAAGCTCTTGCAGGAAGCAACACACATTTCTCACTTTGCACCAGCTGTGCTTAAAGAAATGGTTCTAGTCCGAGCAAACCATTCGAACCTCTGAATGGGTTCGCGTTCAAAATTTGGCCGCCAAACAAGTGGCCCAATGTCAGATTCATGCGCCATACCCCCTGGCAAGCAAAATGAAGAAGAAGACAAGTTTTTGGAAGCAGAGAAGAGAAACAAGGCAGATGTACTTGCGAAGCTCTTTCAAGACAGCGCCAAGCTCAGCCCGCTTCATGCGGCAGTCCGAAACCTTACAGAATGAGAACCTGTTTCTCTTCTACAGCATACGCTTGTCTCATAAGTCCCGCGCAACGCTCTGGACATCCTGGAGCAAGCCCGTCAAGGTGGACTCATCGGTGCAGGTGTCAAGCCTGCAGCAACAAATAGGACCTAACTGAGCTCACTGGGCCAAGTCAAGCCTCTTGAAATGACTTTGCAAAGTCCCGGAAAATGTAGACATGGCTGAACAACCATCTTTGAAGCGCTCATTGTCACCCAGCTCCAGCTGGAGCCCATTGATGAGATTCAACTCCTTCTTGATCTCACCACCTGAAACACCAAAAATCAACCACGCACAAAAAATGGAAAACATCAATCCCAAGCCCTGCGCGGATCAAGGCGACCTTCTCTGGCACAGTCTTTGACGCCAATGCCATGCTCGAGAGAGGCGATGGCTTTTGGTTTGCACCCTTTGCTTTGGCAGAAGCTTTAGTCTTGGCTTGTCCTGGTAAGGCGACCGTGAAAAACCATGATTTCGGCAAGAAACCCCGTGAATCGCCGTGAAAACCCTTGAATCCACAAAAACTCAGCTATATAGCTACATGAGTCGGTCCTTTGGGCGCTGAAGCTGGCAAGCTCATCCCAGACGCCAGCTGTCCAGCAGATGATGCGGCGCTTGACATTTGCTCATTGATCATGGCCATGGGGTCTGGGAGCGGAGGCGCCGCGGCCCTGCCAAGTAAGCCAGCTTGACCTACCCGCATTGCCGCAACTGCCTGTAGTGGGTTTACGACGCCTTCGACCTTGGTTTGCGTCACATGCTCGTCGGACAGGTCTTGAGAAGTCACGAGCGTGCACCAATATCGGGTAGATGCTGGATCTGTTGGCGCATCTTCATCAGGGATTCCCCCCTTTTGGATGCACGACAGGATCTTGGCCCTTGGCAGCGCAGAGATTGCAGGGCCAATATATTTCACGTAACCAACCTATACAGCCGGCGCGCACTATCTATGGCTTGTGCGCTACAGGAGAAAAACAAAAGACTGCATAAATCATGCAAAGCTCTTTGAGCAACCAGCCTTGATCATCTCAGCAATCGTCAGGCATTGACGATTCTTGTTTGTCTTCTCACGTTGTTTCCGTGAGAAGGTCCATGAAGACTCGCACTTCTGAAGGTCTCCCCCAGACTCCACGAACATCTTCAATATGCTAAGCTTCTCGCTGTGATTGCTGGAAGCAAATACCCTGGCAATCTCTGGGAACTCACTTTCTTTCTTACCTCCTGGCAGACGAGAGAGCACAGCCCACTCCTTGCGGTGCGTGGAAGAAGTGCAAGTGATCGGCTCTGCAGGCTTTTCGGGCTCCACAGGCGGTTCGTAGCGCACAGTTCCAGGAGCTGACGGTGCTGTTGCTGCTGAGGGTGTTTGTGACGCAGCATGCCCGCACCCCTGGCCATCCAGTCCCACACCCAGCCTCAGGCATGAGCCCAACGTGATACAAAAAGCTGAAACGTGACCCCACCCACCCAACCCATCCATGTATAACTAACTGGATGCGCGTGAACATGCTCATGAACATGCGCATGACCACGCTCATGGCCATGCTCATGACCATGCTCATGCACATGAAAGCTTGAGGCTGCTAGACCTGAGACCTTGGCAGTTCCGCCTCCAGCTTCTTAGCGGCTGCGTCTGGCTGTTCTTCGGATGAACTCCCCAGACTGATACAAGATTTGCCCCTGAGCAAGTCTTGCCCCTGGAGCAAAGTGCCAATGGACCTTCAGGCGATTTTGTGAAAGGTTTGCAAATAAATCAAAACATGGCCTTTGGGATTGGCCGCGGGGCAGGCTGCCATCCACAAGGGTATTCAGCAGGCCAGCAGCCTCGTCTTCCAGCTGAATCGCAGCCAAAGCCTCATCCACGTACGTCCCAGACACAAGCTGCGTGTCATCATGGGTGGGATCAGGCTGACCAAGTGGCACGGTCTCAGGCAATGCACCTTCACTCTCTGACAAGGTCGATTTGGCTTCCTCCCCCATTTTGGCCTCCCCCGTTGGCTTCTCCTCTGTCTTCTCGTTTGCCAACGCCTCCTTCCGACGGCGCTTTGCATCTGGCATGCATTCTTCCAGAATGAGCTTGGCCTCGGCTTTCGACAAGCCTGGCGTAACCTCCATGAGCTTGCTGACCGATGGAGCCCGCCCACCATTCTCTTTCATGAGCTCCATCAGCAGCTCTGTACAGAAGGGCACATCATGGGCCTCCTCCATGGGTCTTGAGGCTGTCGACACAACCCAGTGCGCAGTGCGCACGCAAACGGCTACAACCCAGCAGTACTGACGCTTGAACATGGCATTCACGGAAAATCACGGGGGTTCACGCCGATCGCTGGTGACGTCAGGTCGTTTTCACGCATATTCACGGCGCCTTTTTTTCGCGGGTCTGGCTGGTAGAGGACTTCGGTTGATCACATGTCTTGGCGTTTTGCCAACTTTTGCACAGTTGTGCTCAAGACAGCACGCCACTGTTCTGGAGGCCTAAATTTGGACGATCGACGGATGTATTGGATAACTCCGAGGATGTCAGCCTCAGACATCAGCTGATGCACAGAAGACTTGTGCAGTGTCTCAGCGCCCCACATCAGACCAGAGGTCGCATGTATCCCACTCAATGGCCTTTCCGTGGATACAAGGCCACAGAACGAGTTAGACTGACCTGCAGAGCCTCAAAGAGCTTCAGCTCTGACAAGCCCTCCGCAACCGGCGCCAACACTTTGGGTCCTGGAAGAGCCTGAAATTTACAACATGGAAGCACAGTCATACACAGATACATGTGTCTTACATTTCTTGCCTCCCACGTATCACCCATCATTTCTCCCTTCAAGTACGCGAGGTGGATGCCAAAAAGGGTATGATATTCCCTCAGCGAGCAGAACAACACTCACACCACCATAGCCCTACAGGCATGCAAACACTATCTTGCCTTATTGTCGATTGCAACCAAGGAGCTGGCTTTTACCCATGGTCTCCTTGCAGCCTTGCCAAGTTCGAGTCCCATCTGCTTTCTTCTGCTTCTTCACAAGGGGCTCTCCTGAAAGAGCTCTTAATTGCTCCTGTGTCAAGTGCCCTGCGCATGTGGTTAAGCGGCTGAGAAGCACAGGGTCATTCGAGTAGAGAACATGACGCTTTGGCGTTGCCTCCGAAGGGTCATTTGCATATGCCCCACCCCAAATGGAGGTCGTGTACACATACTGCTGAGCAAAGAAGGATTGCATCCTGGGGTGCAGTTCAGCCCGAGAGCCCCCTGGTTGCTCCAGGAGAAAGCGTGCCCCCATGCACAGAGTATACCAACACAGGAACACAAAGCGGCTGCATAGTTTGTTGCCACGAGCAACAAAGCCAAATCCACGGTTCCCTTCTGGGAACAATATCGATCTTTCATGAGTGCCCAGAGACCTCACAGCAACAGATTACTGTAACAGTCTTAAGCTGAAGCTGAAGAAAGCCAAACAGGTTGCCGCCAGATGACGGTGCGCAAAAAGAATTACATAGGAGTCCAATGATGTGCAGGGCTCCCTGCTTCGAGCGGCGTGCACAGTTCATACACAGCCTCAGCGCAATTCAGAGCTGGCGTCCGGAGCACGTTCAATTTCCGCAGTAAGTTCAGCACGCAAAGCCAGCTTCCGTCAAAAAGTCCATGGACCGATGCTCCTTGTAAAGCAACTTGTCCAGTTCCACTCCAACAAAGCCGGCCTCACATTCAGCGCCAATCAAACTCCAGTGTGTATACACTAGAAAGATACAAGTGAATAAATTCTGCGCGCGCGCCTCACGCATAGCCTTGCTGACCTTGCCAGCACCGCTGAAGTACTCCACCCAGTCATAGGCCTGGCAAGGCCCACCATGCATTGACACCAGACAGCAGCTGAGACACCAGACAGCTGAGGCTCCAGCTACCCGACCATCAAGCTCTTCCAAGAAAAGCAAATGAAGATGTAGTAAGATGAGCATGGCTGGGGCGCCCCATCGCATCATCTCTACCAAAGTCATGACGATATATATGGAGCTATGGCAGGTTTCGGTTTTGAGTGGGAAGGCTCTGCGTGCAGGCAACAAGGGGTTCTGGCACAGGCGCAAAATTGCATTGCTTCTGAGGCACTCTAATTTTTCACAGTGGCCAGGTACCACTCTGATCCAGATACACCGGACGCATATGGTCATACTACATGCACATGGACCGATCTATGTACTATGCAAAGCGCCTGCGTTTCAGCTGCACAGGGTCCAAGCCCTGGAGCATGGAAGCGCGTTCGTCCGACAACATCCACAGGTTTGATGCCTCTTTGAAGCTCATGGTGTTGCCACTGGCCGCCAGCTTCTTAGCTATGAACTCTAGCCTTCTCTTGCCAAAGTCACCAGCCATGTAAGCAGAGCTGACTGCCGACTCAGTTGCCTTCTCGGCACATGGCTCAGCTGCTTGTGTTGGAGGCCCCACCTTCTGCAGAAGAGGCTCTTGCACTTTCAAAGCCTCCTCTACTTCATCATCTGCTACAGGTGGCTTCACCTTAGACTTTTTCGAAGGCTTTCCTTTTCCACCTTTGGCCTTTGCCTTAGGCTTTGGCTTGGCCTGCTGGCGACCTTCCGCAGTCTGACCATCTTCATCCTCCCCTCCAGCGACAAAGGGAGCTGGTGGTTGAGCGGCTTGCTGCTTCAAGCTTTCCACCACAAAGACTGGAAGCTCGTGGGACCGAGCTGGAGTTGCAACAGGCCTTCCGAGAGCTTGGCCTTCAGAAGCTTTCAATACTTCAGACTCCTTCCGATCTTTCTCTGCTTTGCGCTCCATAATTTTGGCAGCTAAGAGGTTCCAGTCAAACGATTTGCCATCAGACAAAGCTTCCATGTCCTCCTCAGTGGCCGATCGAGACAACGAGCTTTGTGAGCCGGATCTCGTGAGCACAACGTTCGCCTCACGAAGGCGTGCCTTCAACTGGGCCAACGCCTTGCTTTTGGCAGCAGTTGGGGTCTGATCAAATTGCCGCCTAAAGAGGCCCACAAGCCTGCGAAGGCCCAAAGCAAACTTCATGGCCAACTCGTCCAGGGCACCTATTGAAATGCCAACGGGCAAGAGCTTGTTATCCACATAAAACTGAGATATAGCTTTTCCGACAACTTCATCAGAAAGGCGACCGGTAGGCGTGACACTCATGATCGCGTAGATGGCCTGCAGCCCGCAACAAAAACCCAATCAACATTCCAACAATTGAAATTGAACGTGTTTCCTGTCACATCTGCGAAGCCCCAAGATGGCCCAAGCCTCCACATTTAGCTCCAAGTCCTTGCATGTAGCTTTCCCCTTCTTCTTGAACAAGTCTTCACTGTGTGCTTGAATAAAGTTAAAGTTCACCTGAGCAAGCTTTCCGTGAATTGAAGCCAGCGGACAAAAAACTTTCATGTCCAACAAATGAGGTTCCAGCATTCTTCAATCGGTCTTCTGCTGAAAAGGCCGCGCAGTACTTGCTGACAAGATTGGGGTCTTCACAAAGCTGCTTCAGTTCCCGTGGCATCCCGGGCAACAGCACACTAAGTAATCAGTGCTGAGTTGAGAAGCCCAAACAGCTTCCAAAAGGCTCTATCAGGTGTGAGTTGCACAGAAAACCTAGACAGGAAATTGACGGCGACCTGGAACGTGGGCACCCCATGACGGTTTGGAGGAAGCTGCATGGAGTAGGACCTGGGCAGGTCAAATCTGAACATGTTCACTCTGATATAGAATTGGGGCATGTTCATGGCTGACATGCCCATGCCATGACAGGTAAGTGCATGCCAGGCATGCGCGTGCACATGCCCATGGAAACAGTGGACATATGAGCGCGCGCATGCACATGCACATGGACATGAACAATATGAGCATGCACATGCACATGTCACATGCGCATGAAAACATTGGACAGGAACATTTTAAGCATGCCCATGAAAACTGCGCACCGACCATGAACAGTTGCCCAGCATACGCATGCACGTGCCCATGCGAAGTTGTAAGTGCCGCACGGAAGACATTTCCTGGAGCAAGAATCTAGGGAAAGGTACATACCTGACGGCCCTCAGGCACACTATAAGGCAACCACTCACAAAGGCCATGACCTCAGGAGCTGTACAGAGAGTCAAGGCACAGCTACTCATTCAGTAAGCAGTGACACTCCCACCCTGCATGTCACTCGACGCGCAGCTTTTCCAAGCAGAAACCTCCTGTAGGGCAGCACCAGTCCTCAAACAAATGACGCAGCTAGCTGTATATATAAGAACCTTTGTCCAATGAGGCGCCAGCCACATCATACATCATCTCGACGCGGCAGAGGCCTGCATCCATGAAGGGTGCCACTAAAATTCAATCAGCAATACCCACCTCCTGATGGGGAGCACAGCAGGCGGTGGCAAGTTCCAAACCTTGCCATCAGACGACCTTCGGGGAAGTGCGAACACAAAGTTTGCCATCAAACAACTAACACACATGAGCCTGGCAAGTGGAGGGAATCACATGGAAGCAGGAACGCGTGCCTGAAAACTCCTTCCTTCGAGTTGGTAGCCCTAGAAGTTGTCTTCAGTCTCTTATCTGGGGGCCAAATCCTTGGGTCTTCAGGCCGGCCATTGTCTTCTTCCGGTGCCACAGGCCCACCAGCTGGTTTAGGGCTGGTGGAAGGGGCTGGTACTTCCTCCTTCAACAACATGTCATCCTGGCAACATGACTGACTGTTCTCGGATGATCATGTCCGTGCACATGCTCATGCACATGGATGAAGTCCTTGGCAGGTGGCTTCTCGTCACCCTTTTGTTCTTGCTTTGGCTTGGGCTGGTGCTTTGGCATGGGTGGCGGGTACTGCTCCACTTCTGAGACCACGCGCCGAGGCTTCACCTTTGCAGATGCCTCAATGCACAAAAATTCAAAGTGTAATGTAGTTGCTGCCCAAGCTCTGAACGCCCATCGAAAGCGCAGCTTTCTCCTGAGCCATAGCCTGCCAGCGATCAGTTTGTTTGATCTCCCTGCCCCAATAAATGCGTGAATGCACCTGCTCCTTTCCGCCAGCTGAGGTCTCCATCTTGAGTTGAAACGCTACGGTTAGAAACGCAAATGTTCACACACACTCATGACCCGTTAGTGTGAACATGTACATGGTTCGAAGACATGCTCATGCTCATGGCGTGGTTCCAATTTACCATGGTCATGCTCATGGCATGGTTTCTACTATGCCAATGCACATGCTCATGCTCATGGCATGTGTTCTATGGTCGTGTTTCAGGGTTCAGGTAACACACATTACAGTAACGCACTACACAAAGACCTCTTCCAGCGCGCACCAGCACTTGATCTGAGGCTAAAGCTGACAAGGACCCCAAGCACAGCGCTCCCCCGCTGTGAGCCCAAACTTGCCCACAAACACAAGATGAACTCTTGTTGCAGGGGTTTTCAAGCCGATAGGCCATATCAACCTCAAAACCCTTCATAAATGACATCTACTTGAAAACCCTCAGATACGCCAGTCTGGGCAAGCAATGCCCAAGAAGTTGACCAGAACACAGGTCATCAAACAGCTACTACAGCAGCAAGAGACCACCAAACCACCGCCAGGACAACATTACCTGGAAGAGACGGCAGGGTACCTTAAGTGTGTGCGCTGTGGCACAAACGTGCACAAGAGAAGCAATGAACAGACTTTCCAAACCTTTGTTCAAGGGACATGCCTTGACCAGCCCTATCAGCAAGAGCATGCAGGACACACGAGTCATGTCCTGTGGCAAAAGGGCAACCGAGTCACTTGTACACAATGTGGCATCACCCTGCACCTTGATGGCCAGCAGGGGCTCATCCACACAGCGGCTGTCAAGAAGCCATGTAAGGGCTCCGGAAGCCAAAGCTCCACGCCACTGACGGAAATCTTCCGCAGACAAGTCGAGCAGGCATCGCAACATGAAGCCTCTGGATCCTCCAGTGCCCCAGAGCCTGACTCCCCACCTGAGCAGCAAGATGCAGCTGACCAGGTCAAACGACCACGGCTTGGCACCACGACCATGCCACAGCAGCCAGCGAATAGGGATCCAAGACCCACACCGAGGCGTTTGCACTTCCAAACTGCCCTCGACACACACAACCAGGCATCAGCAACGGTCACAAATGCCTTGGCCATGACACCCAGCCTACAGGCAGTGACCGAAGCAACAACCAGCTCCAGGCGAGTCCCTGACACAGGCCCTGCACGACGAGGCCACCACCGGGGAGAAGACAAGCCTGCACAAGTCATGCCACTCCGGCATGATTCCACGCAGGATCTGGGCACTCCAGCCACAGACTCAGATGCTGATGCGGCCCCAAGCGATCCAGAAGGCAGCCATGCATTCACGGTCGACTTCTTCTGAGGGCCAGGAGATGAGGCACAAGACCTAGATGACCGCCAAACGGCGCACTAAGCTAACTTTTAGAAGAAAAAATACATACATACATACATACATACATGGCTCAAGGCCATTCAGTGTTCAAGTGGGCACCCCGTGAAGTCCCGCTGGTGCACTAACCCCCACTCGAACATTGCCTCGAGAACCACAACAAGGAGGGACAGGCTGAAGATCTACTACAACACATTCTTTGCCCGTAATCAGGACTAGTTCTCGCCCTGAACCACCGCTTCGGCCTCTTGACAAAGACCCTCTACTATCTCCTTCGGCCTTGGGGAGATTGACACCTACCGGCCTACACCATTGAAGACGCCTTCAGCCAGTTTGCAGAGGGTGCAGTGATCATGTCCTGGGAAGAAGCTACATGACATGCAAAAACCCTTCCTCCACCAACTGGATATGGGCAGACAAAGTACGACCTGGCACCAGGTGCAGGAAGTGCGGACAATGGTGGCCACAGACAACCAGTACAGGCAATGGCAAGGGACAAGGGCATGGACAAACAAAAGCCAATGGACATGGAAAGACTTGGCCCAGGAAACAAGCCGCAGACCAGTTGCTGGACACACCGCCGGGCCTCTTCCAGTCTGCGGCCTCTCAAGCTGAACTCCTGGCCAGCACCTGGGATGTCATTCCAGGACCCATTCAGGCAAAGCTCGCTGCTCTCGGCTATGGACCACCTCCACAGGAGGAGCCCGAGCTCACCGAGCTATTGAAATCCCACATGACTGCACTACCACAAGAAGTACAAGACGCGGTAACCAAACTCACTCAGCCTATTCCGGACAGCGAGAAAGAGCTTGCACAAAAGCTAAAAGCACAGGTGGGTGACTTGAAGTCAGTGTCCATCAAGAAGAACCAGCTCCAGGCCAAGCTTGATCAAGTCAAAGCACAATACGCCTCCATGCTCCAGGACATGCAGGACTTGCAAAGCAAGCTGAATGAAGGGCAGCAACGCCTCAAAACCCTGTCCGAACAGTACATGAAGGTGACAAATCAAACACCTATGCCAGCAGGACTGGAGCCGGAAGCCACAAAGGACTTGCCCATCCCTATGGCGGTAGAAACTTTCGTTTCTAGTCTGGGAATTGACTTGACCGAAGAGCAAAGAACTCAGCCTCATGGGCTTCTCAAGCGGCCCAAGGCAGATGAAGAAGAGATCAACAAGCGCAGAAAAACTGACGCCCAGGCCGCACCACCGGGGGGGGGCAGTGTGGGTAACAGTTCAACCAGTGGGACAAACATGCTCCAAGGATATCTGATGGGAGGATTTTGAGGCACCAGCAGACACACCAGGTACCCTCCTGGTTTGATCTCCGCATATCTGTAGTGGAAAGCCCTGCTCTGAGAGAGGTTCCATAAAGTGTTCACAAAATGATTGGCATCACCTTGTACATTCAGGTCGTGCTTCTTCCATAGTCTGTGCAGTCCCGGGAGGGCATGCATGTCCACTGCTTCAGCCAGTTCAAGCGATTCTTGGACAGCCGCATGTAGTGTACCCCAGGGCTCAGTGTGCGTTTCTTGGAGGAGTGGACACGTCCAGTGAATGCTCTCCATGGTGCGTTAGCGAAACACCGAGAGCTAGGGTTCCCAACTGTCATAGAGAGATTTTGCAGGATACACTCAGTGGTTGAAGCATAAGTGTTCTGCATTCTGAACTTAGTCGAACTGGGTGAATGGCTCTTCACTGGAAGTTTGGCTCCTCCTCGAATGGTGATCACTTCCGCTCTGCGCCCGGTGCGGTTGGACCACGTACAACTGCCTCTTCTCATTGACTACCCTGATGACTGGCCAGAGAACACCACGTTGCAAACGCTGATGAATGGCTGGGCCAATGAAGGCCTAGGACCTAGGACAATACCTCATGGACGACAAGCCAATCCTGGTCACCCACATTACCAGGAACACCACCATTGATGGAGTGGTCACCAAGCACAAGAAAATCCTGAATCCTACAGGACCTTCACAGCGCCCAGATCACTCGATGGCTTTGCAAGAGCCTCCACGGAATTTGTACCAGCAGCCCTCATCTGCCATAGAGGACCCAGCCATGAATCAGGACACTACTTCGCGATCCTCATCTATCGTGATCTCATGTGGCTGGCGGATGACGGCAAGCCACCCATTCACTTGGCACATCTCACACCACAACTCGCCAGCCAGGTGACACAAGTCTGGGCAGTCCATATTGACACGTTCCGGACGACCCAACAGGTCATCCAGATGCTCCCACCAGCAGAGGAACCAGACTTTGATCCACCACTTCATCCCAGTCCACAGAAGCGACCAAGACTTGAACAAGCACATAACCAGTTGCACTACGCCAATGTCACTTCTTTTGGCAGACAAGTCATAGACTGGTACTGAAGTCTACATCTTTGTCGAAGCCCAACGACATGAGCAGACATGCCAGTACTACACGATCAGGGGCAGAACAGCCTTTGGAGTTCCAGCTTGGCCAAACGAAGACAACTCTGGCACTCATGGAGGAATCCTGATTCTTGGAGATCCCACATGTGGGCCCACACCCATAAAAGCCTTCACTCTTCAAGGATGCGGCTACCAAGCCTTTCTTTGGCAAGCCACCGAGCAAACAATCCTGGTGGCGGGGGTCTATGTCCGCACCAATGAGAGCATTCAGAGTGAGACAAACGCCACCATCATTGCCAAGCTCCTTGCCTTGCTCCAGGCCACCAACCACCCCTACATCCTCATTGGGGATTGGCAAAACAAGCCCAGCGCAATCTCAACAACTGTCTTGCCATCCAAGTTCCACTTTGACATCCTTGCACCAGACCACAGTGTGCTCTCCGGGAATGTCATCGACTTTAGTCTGTACCTTGGAGACCGCACGCATTGCTGACACTTCACCTTGACATTGAAGCAGCAACGAAGGAATACAGGCAGATCCAATACTTTCCAGCACTCCCAGCAACACCAGACATTGATTTCCGCTATCAGCCCCAATCCCAAGCCTTCGAGCTGTGTCTCGACGACCTGCCTACCAACGGCACCAAGCATCCACAAGAGGATCAATGAGTCAGCAGAGGGTCATCAGCACCTCGAATTTCCTGAAAGAATGCAAAGGAGCCGGCACCAAGGGATCACCACCGATCCACACCTTCTTCAAAACCACACCTCCAACTCAACCAGGAGGCAACAGTGAAGATGATGCACGAGCCGGAACAGACACCCCAGCATCCTCTGCCAGGCCCAGACCGAAAAGGCTGCATTTCTCCACGCCACTCACAGAGCGGGAGGATGAGCAAGGTCCTGCACAGGCCATGACACCCAGCCAAGAAGCAGGACCCCAACCCAAGAGCATCACAACTGCTCCACAGCCACAAGTAGCGCTCCAGACGACGGAGAGTCCAGAAAGCAGTCCAGGAACCCAAGATGAGGAGTGCCAGGAAGTGATGAACGTGGAGTACTTCTAGGCCAACTTCCTGGGGGCGGCTGCTGCGGCCAAAACGGCCTTCGTTCAACAGACACAAAAGAGCCACTTTAGGAAAAATGCATACATACATACATATTTTTCAAAAAAAAATATATATATATATAATATATACATATCATATGCCATACATGGTTGGTGAGAATTTGGGCATTTGTCAGCTTTGCCATTTCCAATGGTTGGAGCCCAAAGCGTGGTTCTTTGGGGGGTCTCCTTGGACTTAGACAAAGGACAGCTATTGGCTATGCATGCATACTGTAATGTTGTTGTATGGGGAAATATTTATTTATGGTGGGGAACGGCGGTATACATATAATTAATGTGTGTATGTTACGAAAGCCAGCCTTCGTAGAAGGCGCCAGCTGAGTTGTGTTTGGCGAACGAAGTGAGGAAGTAGGGGGTCTGGGGGTTTGGCCCGAAATTGGAAGGAAGGTTTTTGAGGTTGAGTTTTTGTGCTTTTTGAGGGGGTGGTGATGCAAGAAATGCAATTTGCATCATTTGCATCATCTGATTGGTAAGGTATTGCATCATTTGCATCATCTGATTGGTAAGGTGTAGTTTTGCAGAGGCCGATGTGTTGTAGCTTCGTGCAGCTGTGAATGCAGAACCTTTGTACAAGGTCAAAGCACTAATGAGTCTTCAAATCCGTGGTTTGCTGCACGTTCCCTGGGTCCGCGCCTGGCAACAGAATTGTAGCTACCCTGGGTCCGTATATATAAATGCTATGTTGCTATGCCTCTTACACACCTATATAAGTTCAAAGCACGAATGAGACTTCAAAACTGTGGATTGCTGTGCGTGTGTAAAGGTTACCGAGCGGCTGACGGAAAGGGAACTTGAAGTACTATATCTGGTAACTGAATTGTAGCTACCCTGGGTATCTATACCTGGCAAGGCGCCAGCTGAGTAAGAAGGGGGTTTCGGGGGGGTGGCCTGAGAAAGCACGCTCGAAAGTAGGTGGTGTGTAGGGGTGCACGGAAGCAAGGTTTTGGAGGTGCTTTTTGTGATTTTAAGAAATGCAATTGTGTTCGGTTGCTTGAAGTGCTACTTGACAACTGAATTGTAGCTACCCTGAGTATACCTGGCAACTGCCTTGTAGCTGCCCTGGGCCGCGCGCGCCTAAATCTAGGGCAGCCGGGAGCCAGCAAGGCGCGCGCGCGCCCGCGCACCCAGGGTAGGGAAATTGAAGTGCGATACCTGGCAACAGAGTTGTACTTGTAGCTACCCTGGGTCCGTATATATAAATGCTATGTTGCTATACCTCTTAGACACCTATATAAGTTCAAAGCACGAATGAGACTTCAAAGCTGTGGATTGCTGTGCGTGTGTAAAGGTTACCGAGCGGCTGACGGAAAGGGAACTTGAAGTACTATACCTGGTAATTGACTTGTAGCTACCCTGGGTATCTATACCTGGCAAGGCGCCAGCTGAGTAAGAAGAGGGTTTCAGGGGGCTGGCCTGAGAAAGCACACTCCTGCATGCTGCCTTTGGCCAACAACGTGTTCGTGGACAAAGAACGCTGGCTCTTGTTTTGCAGTTTCTCAGGTTGTGTAGGTATATGTATGTTTGGTATGGTATGGTATTGTAATGTAATGTAATCATTTGGTGACCCCCCCTCGCCAGCCCACAAGAGCATGACGTTTATTCTATTCATTGGCAGCCACAGCAATCCCCCTACAATGGTGTTGCGTAACACGGATTATACGCAATGCATGCACACCTGCGGTCTTTACAAAGCGCGTGCAGCACTGGGACCTGGTGACCACAGCTCTTACACATGTCAGCGTTTACACGCCGCAACTTTTACAGAAGCCAGCGTTCACACACCATATTGCTCTACACAAACGAGTGTTGACGCAACACGGCCTCTGCGCAAAGCCGTGTTGACAAACCTCACCACACCAGATGCTGTAGCAAGCTCTCTTTGCGACCCAGGCCACTCTTATGCGGAGCGCACATGTGACATACCACCGCGTTTGCGCAGCACAATTTGGCACCAGGCAGTTCTTACACACCACAGCTATTGCATACACCAGTGTTGACAATCCTGCAGGTGCGCCACACCGCACCTCATGTTGCAGCAGCCCCGGCCAGTCTTATGCGGAGCGTGCGTGCAACATACGACCGCATTTGGCATAGTTTTGGCACCATCTGTTATACAGCCCATTACAGCCCTGTTGCGTTTAGCTACTGCGGCTTTCAGATATTCCAGGTGACTCTCTACCTTTCGTGTTTCCCTGTCTCAAGAAATGTGTGTATGTATGAAATGCAATGTAATTAATGTAATGTAAAGTGTATATTGTAAGGTGAGTATTTATGTGTGTGATTGTTTGTGCATGTATGTATGCATGTACGTATATGTATGCATGTCCACATCCATGGAGACTTTCGAGTTGAATGGGCCACTGTCATATTAGACGCCACCGAGTCCACATCCACTTAAATTACGTTTTCCCCTGGCACCCGCCACCGTCATGTTCTGTTAGACGCTTCCCAGTACGCTTCCCGTGTCGACGTCTCCGTCACTATAGTGCCGTCCGTCCGGGGCTGGTCACTCGACTAGAAGGACCGAGCACGGACTCCATTTTGTAGTGCGCAAGGTGTGCGCAAACTGGACATCGTTTCCTTGATTCTGTTGAGTCCTTTGGGGGAAACTGGCATCTATCTGAATCAGAGTCAGCATGTGTTGTTCTGCAGAAGTTGTCCTTGCCCTTGAACTTGGCACCCCATCCCATCAATTGGACACCAGTGGTAAGGGTGGCATTTTACACCGGCAGCATTCTCGAAACAGTAACACCTTTAAAGTCAATCGCACAATGACAAGCGTTTGTAAACCACGCCGCGGTGACGTTTGCAAATGATTGCGGTTGTTCCAGTCCGCAAACTTTGTGAGCACTAGTGAAGTGCATTTTCTCAAACTAGAAAGAGGCATGGTGGCAGAAGCTAGCGCTGGCTTTATGCCAGCCAGGTGGTTTGGAAGTTCTTTGGAAGCACCATTCGCCCGTTGGACCAGCTGGTGCCGAGCGATGCCTACCATATTATGCCTGGCGTATTTAGGTGGAAACTTCTCGATGCAGGTAGCTGTGGAGGATGTATTGGCACCCTATTTGGTTGTGAATCTGGAGCCCCTCAGTCCATAGTTTAGAAATGCTCGTGGGTTGGGTGGGGACTTCGCTGGTGGTTTGCAGTCCAACACCATCGATGACATCGTTTCCTCAGCTTGTTGACCGGAACCACTTGGCAAAACACACCAGAAAAAATCGTTTCTCAGACACCCGGACTATGACGAGGTGGCTTCCTTAACGGAGCGCATGGATCACATGGCCAACAAGGCACGGGAGCAGCGGCTTTTGGTCACAGATGTGCGAAAATCAGCGGGGTTCACGATGATTCATGCCAACAAGGTTTTGATAAGGCGTTGATGTGCTGAATGGTGTTTTCGCCTCCAGCAAGTAGCTTTTCAATAAATTTGGCATCGAATTATTTTTTCCGTGCCAACGTATGCAAGGGGAGCTCAAACAAATAGCGTGTAAATTTGACTCTGCAACGCAGTTTTGCTGGTAGTTTGTGCTGCTGTCATGCAGTCCAACGTGCATCCGGGCCCATGTACAATGTGCAAACATGCCAAGATGTGCTGGCCTGCAACACGACCGTTCATTCATACAACGTGATTGTGCTTGTCACCTGTTCAACATTGTTCAACGCCATGGCGCCCAATCACTCGAGCTCTAAATGTCCACTAACAAATAGCAGGTCCAGCTCGCAATTCAACAAAGAGGTGCACAAAAGTGTTGAACGGTTTGCATGTATAGTGACGCACAATCATTTAGGACAAATCGGTGAAAAATTAACAAACAAATAGAGCTGCAAAAGTCTCACACCTAGAACGTCCAAAACAGAGCGGCAAAACCCATCACTTAGCACAACAAAACCTCATTGTTTCTAAAGTCAGTTTGTTCTAAGTGCGTGTCAGTCACCCTAAAGGTTGGGTAAACATTTGACGCGATTGGGTTGAAATGCTGTAGAGTCCTATCGAAGTAGAGGTCACCCGGGTTCTCTAGTCAACATAAATCAAACAGCATGCTGGAAACACGTTCCCAGGCCAAAAAGGCACGAATGCAGCATGCATCGTTTGGGGCGTGTATATGTTCTAAGTGCAGGGATTTCAATTGTTCTTAGAGCAAGGCTTAGCTTAGAACGCTGATTTTTTGAGGTTTTGCCTTGATGTGTTGTGTTTCGTTGACTTTGTTAGGTTGCCTTGATGCACTTCACCCACGATTTTTGTGAGAAGCTTGTCGCTTGGATTTGGCAACAAGGGGCCAGCAAGGGCCGTCATGGAGACGGTGAACAAACCATGGGTGTCACTTGGGCAGGCCGTGCCAATGCCAAGTGCCCCATTCAGCCCGCAACGGACAGCTCCCCGGCGCCCAGTCACTCGATATATAACTGGAGAACCGTGATTTGTTACAAGTTATAAGTTGTAAGGGAATATGAAGGCGGACAGTTTTTTGTGTGTATTTGCCACGGCATTTTCAACTAGAGAGTCATCAGTGCTGTCAGTCTCAGATTGACCTTCTTTGAGTCCAATTTTCTTTTACAAGGCTGAGTGACCTCAAACCAGGGGATCGAATAAAGAGGTCACTTTGAAGAACCGGGTATTTTTCTAGTAACTAACACAGTCAGAAAATGACGGAGCTGGGGGCGAGTTATGTTTCAAAATGAACATCCCTGAAAGAGGTCGTGGATGGCATATCAGTTTGCTATTCAGTGTGTTCAACAGCCAGCCAGCTGATGTCTTGAGGAATATGAATCCCAGTTGCAGATGTCGCGGCTGAAGCTTAATGAGCTGGGTGCCTTGGCTGACATGTGTGGTTGCCTGTGCTGGGTGCTGATTCACAAGTACCTGGCACTTCTGGTTGTAGTGCCTGTGTTGATGATGCTCCGAGACTGAACATTTGAATGATAGAACTGATAGAATGGAACCGACATGAACCAACCCTTCGAGGCTGCCTTTGATCTTTCCAACTTCCCACAGTCGTTTCTGCGAAATCCGGATGTGAGACCGGTGCCTCAGCTTGGCCGAACATGTCGAGCGGTGGGGTGTTCGGTGCGGTCGGGGTGGGGCGGCCGGTTCCCAAATTGAAGCCCACACTGAACTCAAGAACAGGCAGCCAGGTAAGCATGAACTGCCTTGCCCACGGAGGTGTGCTGTATCTCTATAGAACTCTCTCTCTCTCTCTCTCTCTGTCTCTCTGTCTCTCTCTCTCTCTCTTTGATTCTCTATTTCCATATATATTTGTTTGTCCATGGGCAGTTACAATCATCTCAGGTGTTGCGTTGCTATACCGGTTTCTGGGAAACCAAACGGCCCAGCACGCACACACGCCCCCAGTTTCGGAGCACCTCGCCCAGGTAGCACGAAGACACGCGAACCCATCGCGACAACTCAGCTCCTCAACGGGGTCGTGGAGACACTTGCTTTCACCAGACGGTCACAGACGGTCACTAGGTGGTGTGGTCGAACTAGCTGTGCTTTCCAAACAATATGTGCCCATGGCAAGCAAAAGACCAGGGACAATGAACTAATGCTGCAATTAATTATTAAGATCTATGTCATTTGAGCAGCCTTTCATTGTAAGACCCCAGAGGGGAGATGTTGGGATTGCAGTTCAGTACCAGAAGAGGAACTACACCGATCTCTTAGTTTAGGGAAAAAGTAACCAAGCAAGAACGGGGTCAACAAAAATGCGATTCTCATGGGCCATTCGCGTGTTGGGTGCAGTGTTTCACCAGGATTCTCCTCCAACTACGCGAGGAAAGCCCGGCAGCGCCATCGGCACTGGGCCCAGCAAGGAGGGTCGATCCGATCCGCACGGAGGGAGGAACGCACGGAGGTTGTTTTTGGATCGGGCGCCACGGGGGGAGCTTTGAAAACCCGTTGTTTGGACGGCCGAGATTGGGCGATCAGAGCGCAGGGGGCAGGCGCCTGGAGTCGAACGGGGAAATCTGTGGTTGGGGGCAGGAAAAGGAATGACAAGGATGGACAAAGGGAAATTTGAGTCAAGATTGTGTGAGCAAACTCTAGTTTTAATTTGTTCTGTAATTTGTCCTTTGCCAGGACCTATCGCCCAAGTTTGGGAACCCCATCTTTGAGGACGGCCGAGAGGAGAGAGGGAAGCAAAGCAAAGATGTAATGTGGGAAAATGACTGGTTACTATTCAAGACGATTTAGTACAAACAATGTTTATTTCCTCCAGTGGTTCGGGCCAGGGGCAATGATATCGATCACTGATCCACGTGTCCAAACTACGAGTCTTTATTGCCTGAAAATGCGAGGCACATTCGAAGCGTTGCTTTAGCGAACATATATGGACTATATATAGGTTTCTTTGGTGCTCCGGGTGCTTGTTCCACGCTTTCGTCCATGCACACGTTCGTCTCGAGTCCTGGTGCTTGGAGGAGTTCCCCCCCGAGTCCTCCAGTGTCGCCCAGTGTGGGGGCCGCTTTCGTCAAGGGTGTGGAGCCGCTCAGGAGCTGCGGTCGAATTGTGGAACATGGCACCTCCTAAAACAATGAGTGTTGCTCTACAATCGGGATGAAATCCAACGAACACGTGTGGCGTCCGGGTGCAATACTCAGCATGCGCCGTTTGGAAACGCGCATGCATCCCATAGGCGAAGCTGCGCAGACGACCTCCAGTCACTGCAGTCGATGCGAACGGATGCCATGCCTGAGCTCACAACTTTATATGGCCATACTTATCGCACATACTTCATACCTCTCCATGCCATCAGAATGCGAACGTAAAAGTTAGTATCACTCGCTTTCACCGAACTGACTGCCATCGGTCGGCTGAACTTGCCAGAACTGCGGAGTTCGGCGCGGGTCCGCCGTCGCCGGTGCATGTGCCGATTCTCGCGCCCCGGACGCAGCCGGGCCGAAAACACCGAGAGAGAACGGAGGCGAAACAGTTCAAGAGGAAAACTCACAGAAGTAGAAGCCGGTGTGAGATTGATCACAGAAGTGGAGAAATGTGTAGAGGAAAAGTGATCAGCCAAGGGGTGCCATCCACTTCCATGGGAGTGTAGAGTGTAGATGATGCCATCCAAATGATGTGACCCGACCTTGACTTGTGACGTTTCTTCCTTCGTGGTGACTGGCATTACCGCCTGAAGAGTCAATGGCCCATTTGAATCTGTTTGAATCAGCACAGTACGTTTCAGAGTAGATGGCACAGACCCCAGATGACTTAGACAGATAGGGGGTCCAGGGGGTCCATATTCACCACCGGCCTGGGAGTTGGTGGCATCTACTCTCCATCCATATTTGCATCCGAACTGTTTGGGTGCTTGGGATCGACGCTGCCCTTGGGGCTTCAGATCTAAAGGAGTCCTCCGATGTGGTTGACATCCCAATCAAGCTCCACTGGCTCCGGAGTTGAAGAGAAAAAGGGCACATGTTTCTCAGCTTGCAGATGAATTGAGACAAAAAACGCAAACCAACTTCTTACAAAGATCCATTCGCCAGGAGATTTTCCACCCCATCAACTCCACATCCAACCTGTAGGATATCCATCCATCCATCCATCCATCAATCTCCATCCTATTCGCCTGGATGCCCACCAGAATCCTCACATCTTCTTGACATGCCTCACACCTTCTCAGGTGGATCACCTGCAAAGTACCCTGGAGTGTGGTGGCTTGGCCTTGGGCCGCGGCACCTGGGCCAACGCCTACCGCTCGGCACCCCACGGCAGTCGACGGCGCCAAGCGCTGAAGATGCTTTGCGAGCTGGGCATCGTCACGGAGAAGGCGGGGATTCGGTTGGCGCAACGGTTTGGGCGACCCCTGCTTCGGTTTGCCCGCAGATTTTGGAAAATTCCCAACGAACGGGGTTATTCTGCGGGCAAGACAGTGTCCGGATCCAACGATTTGGGTTCCTCGACTTGGGTGATGGCTGGGAGCAAGACACGTTGTGGTCGTGGATGTGAACACTGTTTTACCAGTTCCCGATATTTTGCAGATTTGAGGTAGGTAGGGTGTTGTATCAGACTTGTTGTTCAATCATTTAAGGCAGGCAGGGTCGGTGGTGATGAGAATTGAATTGAATCAGTTCAGCAGGACTCCTATTTGAGACCTGTCGGTTCAAGCCACAAGGAGTACCTCTCCAAGCTGTGTCCCAGTGACACTGCTGGAGCCCTTATTCAGACTCCCCCCCGGTGCTGCGTTCACTGCCATTGTGTGTTTCTTGTGCTTGGTTTGCACCGGCCTGTGGGGTCGACTGTTTGAGCGCTGCAAACTGCCCCAGCGCGCTGGGCCCCCGGCACTGCCACAGGAGCTGGCTGATGATCTGACCGTCATTAGCGATGAACATATCGAAGAGCGGCTCGGTAGATTGAAGCTGATGAGGTACTCTGTGGATCCACCCAGTCAGTGGATCAACGATATCGACGGTACTTTTTGTGGAGATGTTCATCGCTACAGCAGGTGGATCAGCAGCGGGCCGGAGGTGTAGACCACTGCAGGGAACCATGCCACAAATCGAGCGTTTGGATAAGAGGTACATTCCCTACGTCATGTTGATTTTGTGTTTGTTTGTTTTAAGTTGGCCTGGACGAGGGGCTTGATGAAGGTAGGAGTCATGATGCCTGATGCAGTTAAGTTTACAGCGTGCAGACCTCGCCCATGTGTTTGGCACAGACCTGCAGCAGCTCCAATCCAGATGCATCCGAGTAAACGCTGCCAATCACTATATATATAATGTTTATATATACATATATATATATATATACACATAATACATATATGTCCTTAGAATTCCTTAGATGTTTGATGTTGGACAGCTTCCCAGATCATACTGCACCAGGGCTACAGACTCCCAAATGTTTAAGATGTTCGGTCCAATGTCCTCCTGGATCCCTTATCACACCTGGTATGCGACGCCATCTCCCCGGATCGGCGGTGGATCGGCTCCACGTCCAGGTGCGTCTCCATCGGGTTGACCATGCTTCAACGATGGCCGAACCATGCCCCACCACCTTTGGAAGCGAAGGAGAGGGTGTTTTTTGCAAGCAGAGGATTGGATTCATGAGTTCACGTCATAATCCTACAAGGAATTTCAACATTCTCGAAAGGAGGGGGTTGTTCAGTATGTTCTTTTTTCGTTGTTGGGGCTATAGCAAGTGGCTAGTTGCTGCGTTTGCTCCACTAGTTGCTCCGCCTGCGAAATTCTAAGAGGCAGCACAGACTTGATACTTCCGGCCCATTCATCAACCGACCGCTGAAAGGTAGGTCGCCAGTAGGTCACCAATTCACCAGACTGCACCAGACTAAACTGGGAGGATACAGTGGATTGAGAGTAGATGGCACAATCACCAAAAGGTGATTTATATGGATCCCCATCTAAAAGACATCTTGGGGGTTGTGCCATCTACTCTGAAACCACTGTAATTATTTAGTATATATATTTTTAAATATATGTGATACACATGATTGCACATGCATAGAAGTACCATGAACCCCTGGCCTCTGCAACGGGTCAAGTTAAGTCGGACAAGTGGCCCAAAACTCTTTAGTGCTCATCCCTGCGATCCCGGGTGCTCAAACTTCTGTTTGAACGGGCCTTAAGGTAATGGCACATTTCGACATGGACAGATTTTTGAGCTTGTTACCCCCCAGCTTCCATTTTATTCATTTGAATCCCCCAAGGATTCGTTTCAGGAATGTTTTCGTTGCGGATACTTTTTTTTTGTTCAAGGAGTCTTGAAGTCGAAAGAAACCAAGACTAGACCGTCTGACTCTGTCGGTTGTCAGGAGTTCTTCCAAGCGCAGCTAGAAGCGATGTACCGGGACAAAGTTCCCTCTCCCGTTTGATGCCGCCAGACAGCTAGAAACCTGCAGCCATTTGCATCGGTTGCGTCCTAAAGGTTTTTTGCTCGTGTTGAAGTCATTTTCATGATGTTTCATGAGCGCAGAAGGATTTTGATACCTGGATGTCATACAAGTATATGTCTAGAGATTGTCGATGGCACAAGAGTTTTCCCGTTTCGAGCACAATTTGCCGATGGAGTTGCCGCATCATTGCCCTGGATGCGTTGGCCATTCCTGGCTCAAGATATACATATATACCTATATCATATCATGTCATTATTTGTCGGTAAGCATTTGATGACGACAAACTCAACCAACCCATGGTGGCACGAAATTCCTCCACCATACATGCAGTAACCACGAGGCGCCAGTCTAAAAAGTGACTCAAGACGGGCAAACGCTTCAGCGCAATCACTACAAACTCTCGCAATCAAAGAGCAGGTGACCTACAACAACAGTCCCGCAATAGCAGGCCACCTGGCTTGTTAGAGAAGCACATGGGCATGTAGGACGACGGGTCTCTACATTCCAGCGGTCACCGCCATGGCATTACGACGACGGCTGCTGTCGATTGAGGAAGATGAAGATGAAGAGCCCATGTTCAAAGTGAAGCCTGGGTTAAAGATATGGTCGATGCACTGGGGAAATGGCCAAAAGTAAAATGGCTGTCGACTTTATAGGAATACGTTTCAGCTTCGGTTGTTTATTTTCTTGTTGCATGTTCAAGTCTAAGCTCCTAATTCTCAATGCTCAGGCCTCAGGCATTCTGTCATAACACCCTAGATGAAATTCAGCAGGTGAACATCCAGCAGACTTGGACGAGTGGGAAGATCACAAACTTCTCAAGGTGCATGCTCATTGTTATCTCATGTTATCTCTATGTTTTGTATGCAGGTGAGGAGAATCATTGCCGGAATTTGATTAAGCAATATAGCCTTCATCTGGGATGTCGCTGCCCTACCATCGGGACACAGACCACGAGCCGTCTAAGGAAGAAGAGCAAGCTCAGTCGACAGATGGCGGCCACTAAGGTGGCTTGATCACTGGGCAGGTCCTACCCAGTCATAACCTGTGTAATCCTGTGATATCCTGTGTACCTTGTGGCCTGGGGGATTGGCTTCTTTGACACAAGTTGAGAACCTTCAATTCCTTTGATTCAGGGAAATCGATGGAGTCAGCCCAACATGGGCGTTGTCTACGCACTCAGTAATTAAGTTTGATATACTTGTTGTGTTCCACTTTTGTCAAATGTCTTCGTGACAAATAAACAAGATACAATGCCAAGATGATTCACGTTTCATGTGTGGGTCGGTGTCCGGAAAATAGCACGGCCAAGCGAGTCCATCAGACCAATCAGGAGAAAAGAGGGGTCAAAAAAAGAAAGCGGTCGGCGGAAAGAACGTTCCACGTTGGTTCATGATGAGTCCGTGTGTAGAATGTTGGGCGGGGCGGTTCTACCAAAAAGTAAGATGGACACCGGAAGCATCATTCAATCAACAACATGGTCGCTGCACGACTTGGCAGTGATTCCAAGGTGATTCCCTATTGGGTTCCTCTCATGTGGCGTCCAAGTTGGTGTTCGCTCATATTCATGCAGGTTCCATGTGTATTGGAAAGGTCTCCATGTAGCTTCCATGTTGGTGTTCCAAAAATTGGCCGTGAACTTCTACGTTTGTTGGCCAAGGTCAAGTTTGACCAATATTATGAAGATTTGGAAGCAGGGTGACCTGCAGTCAGGAAATGCGTTCAGTAACTTGTTCTCGGAGAAGTCAACGTAAGATATGTTTGTCACTTTGTTTGGCACATCGACTCCAATGCACTTCCATGTGTTTGCCCATCCCGAGAGCTCCGTGCCCGGCGCTGCTGAAATCAGCAGCGCTGTTCCAGATACAGCGAAGTGGGATAATGGTCAGCAGCATGTTGTTCAGCTTCACTTGGAGTTTTCACAGTCTAGTATACTTTAGCCCTACATTCCTTCCAGCAGCTTTGCTTGGCAACTGGTGGATCCAACGGTGACAATAATGATGAATGCAGTTCTTTTGGTTGCATATTGTCTCCGGTAATGGATCTTCAGACTTAAACTACCATGTTCATCCATGTTCTGGTTCTTTTGGACTTTGTTTGTCCCAGAATTGGTTTAAGAGGAATTCTGCAGGAAACTCATTTTTTGTTTGGGGGAAAACCATGGGTTTCCTGTAGATGTTCCCTTCAACCCATTCCGGGAGTTTGTGGACTTGCTCCGTCCTTTCGTCAGGCACCTGCAGATTTGGCCAGCTTCAAGAAGGTGAAGGGCGCTGAGAAGCTGAACGAATCCAAGGAGCCCAGAACGAAGCCCCGTAGCCCAACCAAGGCATCTAGATATGCTCAGGGCATCTGGCATTGAGCCACTTAAGATAGACTGGCAAGTCTAAAGTCAAAGTCTTTTTTTGCATCCTACCGAAAATGGCAGGTACTGGTACTGCCTGCGATGCTTGGTCCAACTTGTTCGAAGGTCCAACATTGATGGGTTAATACGCATACAGCTTTATATATAGCATTACTATGTACCGAAGCATCATTTGGAGCTGTAGGAACACGCGTTGCATGCCTGCAATCAGCTTGAAAGTCAGAAGTTTGGGTCGTTTTGTGAAGGGCAATTAAAACTTTGGCAGTGGCATGTGAAACAAAACTCCTTCAACCTCCTGGATCGTTGAACAAGGCAACAACTGACTGCTCGGTCCAACTGATCGTTCGAGGACCCACGACGGAGCCATCGCAGCAGCCGACCGGAGGCCGTTGAGAGCGTGGGAGTGAGTGAGGCTGCAGAGGAGAGCGTGGAGGGGGAGGTCATCACTGAGCCATGCGAAGGGTATGACGTGGAGGCAGAGCTCCTTGGCAGAAGTCTCGGGCCTGGGCTTTCAAGCTTTCACGGCAGAGAGACAACCGTTCGATGATGCGGCTCGATGTGTTTTGAAGGCTTCGATCCTGTTCTATCCCAAACTGGGTGTGAAAAGAACTTGTGCGGACCCAAGATAGGTAGAAAAAGTAGATGGCCATGTGCCAATATCTATTTGGGGGACCAAAAAAAGCAAGTTCGGTTCACCCAGACCATCCGAAGATGTTTTTCGATGTTGGGACGGCAGGGTGCACACATCTCCAGTGTCATGCTGCGGCATGCTTGGCTAGTTTGATGTATTGTGGCAGTAGTCCCCCAACAAGATAGTGGCACGATTGCCAATACATCAATACATGTTGAAAGGGATTTGACTTTTCTAGCCTATTATGGGGGTCTAACTAATTTGCAAGCCTGTGGAAACGAAGAGTTGGACAATGATAAGATTCCAGCGCAGGGAACGCATCCTGGCACCAGGAATGCCTGACCAAGCGGGCGTGCGGACCTCACCTGGCGGAATGCTTGCAACCATTTGGGGCGAAAAACATGTTCGAACCGGCTCACCTGCCACAGCTGGCAGCCCACCCATCCGCAGCCCGACATGGTTGTCCTTCCCTTCTTCAGCGGCGTTCTGCAGGGACCACGAGACCTCAGCGGTGCAAGCAGCGCGCTTGGCAAGAGCACAACGTGCTGCGGCCAGGGACACGGGTGGAATCAGAGCGCCCCCAGCGCAAGGACTGACTGCAATGTCAAATCCAGTTCCCCTGGTGCTAGATTGCTAATTAGAGCAGTGCTAGAGCAGTGGTCGCAAGCTATTCTGGAAACAGGGAGAGAAGAAGCTGTCAACGCGATTTGTGATCAAACATTATTGACATAGTTCATATACACATGTCACATATATGTATATAATAATCATATTAATATAGATAGATAGATCGATCGATAGATAGATAGAAGCCCTGTCAGTGGTACTGGGCGACTCCTGCAAGCTGTGCCCTGGGGAAAAGATGAAATGCGGAGCTGTTTGGTTTTGTTTTCCTAGAGCCTAGACATATCCTGTTTCTATAAGACGGGCCATGACAATTTCGGGGGGTGCTTGGTGGTCCAAGTGCAGGGTCACTCAGATTCTTGGTTTGCGGATGGTGATGGGGGTCATGTGACAGTCTTATCTTAATATCAACAAGAATAGGCTAGAAAAGGTGTCTCTATTGTCTTCTAGGTTTTCCAACACTTTTGGCATTCTAGGCCTCATAGCTGCTACCGTCCAACCATGTTGACACAGTGTTTCCAAGTCTAGACCCGGCCAGGAGTTGATAGCAGCGCACGCATCAAGGCGCTAGCTGCTGCGGCACAGAGGGAGCTCAACGAGAACGAGGAGAGCAAGAAGCAAAACTGCTGGGGTGTCCTGATGCCAGTGTCAGAGTCAAGAACTTCCAATGTACCCCGGACCAACCTCATGGACCCACTGGATTGTAGAAGAATAAGAGGGACTCTCCAGCAGTCCCTCTTGCAGGGATCTGACTATATAAATAAAACAAATTCGATGCTGAACTTTGGCGCTTATTTGTGCTTGTGAGGGTGAATTCAATTCAGCTCTATGGCTCATTATGGCTCTTCGGGGTTCTTGCCGTTATGGCGCTCTTGGATGGGTCCTACGCAGCGCTGCGCCGGGTTTTGGTATAGTATGGAAACTGGGTGCAGGTCCATGCTGACTCAGTCGCGGGTAGATTGGATGCGAGATCCAGCCTGTGGGCCTTTCGCTTGGATCTGACGCTCTCACGTCTTCCAGACACCGGAGGTCGAAGATCCCTCGAAGGACCCCACACGAAGTCAGGCGCATCGAAGGCCCATTCTCTGGTGCTGCAAGTCTTGACAACAACACCGAATACGAACTCGTTGTGGACCGATCACATCCACTCGCATCCACTCAAAAGGGAGCACAAGGGAGTCCAGGATCGCGTGAATGAACTCATGATGAACTCTTTAGATGTCGAGGGCGAAATTGAGGCTCTTTTTCTTCGAACATCTTCGAACTCAGAAGAGTCTCCTGTCGCTTCCCTAGAGGTCCGGTCGCTTCACCGGCTGACAGCTCACCGGCCCTGGCTCCGTCCGCAGGAGCCAGAGGACGCCGCCGAGGCCTGGGCGCTCCGGCAGCTGGAAGTGGGTCTCCACCGCCGGCGAGCTGGGCAGGCGGGCAACAGAAGTCTCCGCCGACAAGGGCGGTGTGCTCCACCGAAGCCGAGATGTTTTGTCAAGTTATAAGGAAGAGAAAGGAACAAGGAATGATATTTGAATAGATTTTTGTCAATTTATATATATATATTTATATAATTTAGAGCAGAAGTTGGCCTCTTTATTTGGCCCTGTCTGTCCCAAGAGCAGTATAGAATCAGTAGCCCTGGCTGACTGGGGAAGTGTGTGTGTGTAACAACCCCCCTGCTTCTATGAACTATCAATGTAACAAACACACTCCTACTGGGCCAAGGCAACTGTGGCAACTGTGGCAAGTGCTTGTGTGAGAAGCCCGGCCCTGCTGCTGTATATTGGAGCATTCCGGCTCAAACTAGCCAACCATGGCCATGGTCAATGCTGGTGAGGTGTCTTGGCTCCAGAACTGGATAGCTGTTGGATAACCTGTTCACCTAATTGCCCATAGTATAGGCCCATAGGCCATAGGGCAGTTTTAGTTTTAGGTATGGGGTCATTTCTTCTCTAGATTCAAGCTAGCTGGGTCAGAGTCACAGAGCTTGAGAGGGAGGTTGATAGGTCAGGCCCTTCATTTCTCTGATGTGATGTCCGCCCAACCCCAACCCCCAAACTAAGGATCGTAAGAGGTCTCGGCCTCTTGATGGTGGCTCCGATGGTGGGGACAGCGAGCATTCTGACGCCCCGAATCTTTCTCCTCCTGTCTTGTCAGTGCTTCCTATCTTTTGGCTCCCACGCTACCATGAGCTGGCAGAGCTAACTAGCGAAGATTACGCACAGCTGCGCGGCAAAAGGCCCTGTGGCAGCACTATTATTACGCGGCATATAGTAATATATAGTCATAGTATAGTATTATAGTATAGTCTTATAATTTATAACACCCATGATGTTGCATGCATCATACAGTCATACATTGATCCCAGGCTAGGGTGTGAACACTGCACTGCACTGAACATGCAGGATTACATGGTATCCAAAGAACCAATTGATGACTTCTTCTTCTGCTCTATTTTTACTAATGGGGCATCCCTGGCCAGAGATGAGGGTTCCTGGTTGAATGAGTGGGTGATGCAAGCAAAGGCTGTGGCCATGGCCCTGGCTACAAGCCTGCCGCGCCTATAATATAATAGCCTATAGCCCATAGCCTATAGCCCTTAATCCTAGGCCGCGGCGTATATACAAATATAAACATATGATATGATTCATGATTCATGATTGATTGATCATATATTTAGACATAAGACATAAGAGCTACAAAGCCACCGCAAATCTTGGCGATCTCAGGTTCACTATGTGGGGGGCATGTGAAGGTGCTGGAACAAGCGCTTACATCGCGAGCCTCGGCTTGCACTTGAAAAGGAACAGGCTGTACTGTATAGGGCCCAACCACAAACTAAGATTGTCTGGGCAGCCCATCCAACTCACAGCATGCCACATGTTAAGATGTTTCATGTGTCCTTTCCTTATTTCCCAAAAAGACTGAAGAGTATTCAGAAATCAGTCTAGTCCAGTATTGAATGCGGTCCAGCTTTTTTTACTGCCATGGCATGGTGGGGGAGTGCTCCAAGGCACTGGGTTCAGTTGGGCAGGACTGGCCAGTTGCACATTCTCCCTTTCACCAAGGAAGAAGATGGAGCAAGACCTTGGCCTGAAGTTCGACCTGTTATTTAGCAGTGAAATCGACCCTACGTTGAGGTGTTGGTGTACCAAGCACTATGAATGCAGCTCTATTTGCATTTGGGCATGCGCGTGCTTTCCCACCCAAGCAGAGGCAACAAAGGCAACTAAAGTATAGATCAGGCAATTGCGTTGAGGATTGAGGTTAGTTAATGGCATAACTTAACTTAACTGACACTTACTATACTGTTACTACTACTGACTATAAACTATGACTAAGACTATGACTAAGACTATCGTTACATTACTATTACTCAGGAAACTAGAGATCACAGTTGGACACTTGGACTCGGAAACCTTGAAAAACTAAATGAGGAGTCCACAACAAAAACAACCACAACAAAAACAACACAGTCACAGAACTGAGACACAAACTATGTGAATTCTTGTCATTGCCCTACAAACCTGTAATTTGTGATTTGTGTTTGAATGGCTTAGGCTTAGGCATAAGACCTCAACTAGCCTAAGCCTATGCACATGCTGTCCTTTCTACTACTATGACCCGGCTCAGTAGGTCAATTGTTTCTGTGGTGATGTTTTATATCAGAATTTGAATCATATCATATCGCGTTTTCCCAACCATTCGACCACATTGCTCCATTCATTAGCAACTAGCTGAGACTAGCGAGCTGACAGGTGGCAACTGACTGACAAGTGACTAGTGGCAAAACTTCAGACTTTGAATTTGGACTTGGCCGGCTGAGACTTGCATTTCTTCTCTGACGTTGAGCACGACATGCAGGGTGGTCATTGCCACGTCTGTGGTGGGCAGCATTCAGTCATCTCCATTGACGACTCTTGTCTTGGTGTTTTCAATTTCTTGATTGAAACAGAAGGTCTCAGTCATCCATGAAAGTGCGAAGGCAAAAGGTTGTGACCTAGGCATTGCAGCATAGACTTAGATGTTTTGATGAACTTTGACGATTTGTGCAGCTGGTAATTCTTTGTACTATGTCAACGTCAATGCGTCTATTGACTCTACTTACTACTGAGCTCTATTTAAACTATTTTATTGCGCGCATTGCATTGCTACGTATATATGGCCCTATGGCTGTTTGTGATTCTATTCTTGGTAATCAAGTTGAGTTCCGGCCAAGATCATCGAGAGAAAGTGAGAGTGAGAGCATACCTACAAACATGGCATGCGGCATGCAGCATGACACATGATGCACTTCCATTAGTGACGCGCCCAAGGATGATGTGGCCATCATCGGAATACCGTGTCCACTTTTCAGCCCGTTGAATGGCAAGACACGGCATGCTGGCTGGAATCCTTTCACTCAGAACTTTGGCTGCAATTCATTTGTGTGGAGAATGAAAGGCTAGTGACTGCTAGTCTCCTAGTCCTAGTGACTAGTTACTCGTGACTCGTGACTGACTCTAATGGCTAATGACTCAATGACTCATGACTAATGACTTCTACTGCCACTACTTCTGATTAATTGACTCACGAAAAAGTCAGGAGTCAGGAGCGGTCAAAGTGGCAAAGCAAAGCAAAGTTGTCATGAAGCCTCTAACCGAGTCGAAGTTCACCAGGTTCGAAAAAAACATGGACCCATGGAATCTGTCCACCACATTGCAAACCAGTGTTGCTGTTGGTGCTCCAATTGGTTTGGATGCACAACCAGGTTGAAACCAGAATCAAAACGAATTGAAGATGGGGACGAGGGACCATGACGAGTGTTTTGGCAAGGGGTAGGACTGGGCAGGTCGGTATTTCCTTTATACAGATTTATACAGTTGTTGTTGCTGCTTATTGCTTGATTTGTGATGGGACAACAACTCTTCTTCACACCACCAGTTTTAGGCCAGAAGCCCGAGTTGTGAAAGCATGCCTGGAGAAGATCAGGGCTCGGAATCCCAAATGCTTCATCGTTGAGGAAGTGCCTTGATTGCACTCATATTGTGCCATTCAACAGGCAACATTCAGTGTTCCATGCTTTAGGTCCTGTACAGTACTGGCTGTAGGGTCTGCTTTGCGCTGCAATGATACAGATACTGATACAGATCTCAGATAGTTACATGATGCATGCAATTGTGTGTCCGTTTGTATGTATGTGACTGAATGTATGTGTTTAACTAGACAAGTGTCAGTACACCATGATTCAATGTTCAAACCAGGTTCAGGATGTTCAATGCGCCCTGTGATTTTTGGTAGATTGCTCTGCTGTGCTTGCTGAAACTGGCTAAGTGTTCCAATGTTTTTTTTATCGACTGATTTGATTTAGCACATTTTATGACGAATCAGAAGAAAATGATCAATGACATCCATGTCACGGTCCATGAAGCATGAATGGCGAATGTAAAGGCAGAGGCAGCGGCATGTGTGCTCAAGGTTGCACAAAAGAGAAAAAATGAAGACAACTCAACTAATTAACACATGCGCAGTCACCATTTAAAGACTACCAGCACTGCAATATACTGCAATGATATCTCAGTCCTCACACACTGTTAAGTAGATAGAATGACTAGGGCTGATCGAGGTAGGTTGTGACCCGGTTTGATGAACGATAATAAACCAGTTGTAACAACAGCCTGCTGTGCCAATGTGGCAAATATTTGTCAAACCAGGTGTGGTCTATCACGCGTCCCTTTGGTGAACCACTGCCAAACGAGTGGCGCAAGTACAAGGCGCCCCGCAACAGGGACTGTACAGAGTCAGAGTCAGATTCACTTGAACGCTTAAGTTATGGATGGACACAGTCATAGTTCGGGACGTGGTTCAGTGGCAGGAGATAGGAGTTTTGAATCTGTTATCATATGTTGCTGAGCTCAGTCCTTTGAACCTGTCCGCCCATCAGTTGCTCAAACATGAGACAAAGGACTGGACTTGTGAGAGTTCCATCACACTGACAGTGACCACGACAGGACAGCTTCAGTGACAACCATTTTTCCTTTGCCTGATCTCTCTATATGATAGGAATTGTCCATGATGAATGATGGCGATTCACAGGTCATGTTCACCAAATGGTTAGTTGTTGACTTATCAAATCATATCATCATATCATTTCAGAAGATGTGATTGATGGATTGATATGACCCATGGTGATCAGTGATCAGTGATACAATAAGTGATAGACCGACGGGACGTGACATAGATGATAGAACACGCAGACTATAATGACTATTAGACTGGGCCTACAAAGGTTATAAGTTATTATAAGTTATAGTTATAGTTATAGACTATGACTATGACTCATGACTATTACTATTACCATTATGATAGACTAATAGTCATAGTGATAGTCATGGTCTATTGTTTAAAACTATATGATGATGGTATCACGGTATCATATGATCTGATATGGTCCCATGGTCCGATATGGTACACCTCACTTTGGAAAGCTCACACTTCCCAACTGACTGAGACAAAGAACCAGCACACAGTCTACAAATTAGGCCACAGTCACAGGAGCAAAGGCAAACAGCAAACACATCCACAACAAACATTGATTTTCCTAGACACTGCTCTTCTCATTCATGTGATGTCAATCCTTCGCTTGTTTCGACGAGCTTCAGCTGGCAGCGATCCATGTGCAGCAAATGAGTTGTCAGCTACCTCTTCATCATCTAGCAGTACCACCAGTAGTGGGAGCAGTCATGACAGTCATGATAGCGAGAGCTCTGACTCTGGCCAAGCCAATCGATTTGCTCGAGCTTTGGCGGCATTAAACAGACGACGCAGAACTGAGAAAGCTCGTGTGGCAGCCTTGGTTGCCAGGAAAAAGAGACAGCTGGAACCAAAGCCAGCTGTCCTGGAACATCCAGCTGCTCGCTACAAGCCGGACCTCCAACCAAGACCTGAAATCAACAAACCTGGGAATTTCACAACTGCGCTTCACAGAAGAAGACTCCGAGTGATTTTCAGCTGGTTCAAGGCTTGGATCTCAAAGCTTGTGCATTTCCTGCAGGGTCCAGGGATCAGCAGCAGTCACTTCTTTACAGTGAACATAGTGGACGACTCCAACTTTGTTTTGTCACAACTTGTGGACGGGGCGCCAAACTGGCGAAAAGCCAGAGTGGTAAGTGTGATGAACATGGTACAAACAGTTGTGATCCCTTGGACGGATGACAACGAATGTCAACGTTACCAGACCTACCTGGTGCACACACCTATGGTGTGCTTGCCCAAAACAGATGCATGGCGGCTTGGGATTGAGCTGCGGAGCTGGCTGATCTGCTTTCTCGGGAAGATTGCACCGCGATTCCATGGCTGGGGGATAGGTGAGAACTCTTTTGCACACATCAAGATTCAAGGATCGTTATTTTGCTGGGACTCATTGAAGACAAACATTGCGATACTGAAGCAACTACGATACATGACACATTTACATCATCTGCAGAGTGGGCATGATACACTCCACCCAGTGTTAGCAAACAAATGTTTGCTTCACCAATGTGCGCTTCTTCGGAAGCCAAGTCTGTATCATTTTGCAGGTTTTTGGTCAAGCATAGTTCGGCTGTCCCACCTTTTTGAAGTAAGCTCATTCAGGCAGTACTTCAAATCAGCGTTGATACGGACAATTTGCCAGCACTTCAGAGTTGTTCATTGCTCCACCCTTCCACCTGAAGCAAAGGAGTGGAGACAATCGCGCAACACTCTGTGTGGCTTTGTGTCCAATGACCCCAGCTACAGCACACAGCGCCGGTCACTCCATTGGCAATTGCTCCAATATGACAACGGAGACCCGAACAGCTTGGAATGGTGCCATTTTTGCAATGGACAGTGTTGCACTGGTACGTCCAATGAGGAGAAGGAATTCTTTGCATTGTGTCAAGTGTGCAGACTCAACTGTTTGCTTTTCAGCTTTGGCTTCCCTGTCCCATTGCTTTACCGCTGGACTCACTGTCATAAAGCACTCATGTATGTCAACGATGTTTGGCTGCATTTACTTGACATTGCACTGTTGTAGTTGTACTTTTCCAACTCTAACTAAGTCTAACTCTAACTATAAACGGGAAGAAACAGCAAAGGCGGGAAGTGTAGATTAGATCAGATCAGGTAAGTCTCTAAGGTTGGTATGGCACTGGCATTAGTGTCCTGAACTCAACTTTGGACTGAATGATTCAGCGAGGCAGGTAATCCGACCTACAGGCTACTACAATTGAAGCGACGATGATTATGATGATGACTGATGACCCATGATGAAGACATGACATAACATAACGACATAACTATATTCATTCAGTCACAACTGTAGTAAACAATAGAAACAGAGTCAAAAAACATAATTGATATGATTATAATCTGATTGCATGATATATGATTTATATGATATATAATATATCATATCATATCTGATATCAGATATCATGATATCATATTCAAACAATTCTACCGATTCTACTGTATACTGTATACTCCTGTATACTCTGTACCGACCATACTTGTACTGACGAGTGACCAAGAGAAAGAGAGACATGAAATGATGCTGCAAAATTTGGAGTCTGAAAAATCTAGAAGAATTTGGACTTATGATGAGAGGTTCCTTGACTGTCCCTGTTTGATGAAACTTGGAAGAGCGTCCGTAAAATTGTATGTTGCTGTATGTAACGTTATTTATATGCACGTTTGACAATTTTCCGCATACTACAGTAGTACAAAAGTCTTTTACATAACACAAAACTCACAGAACACAGAACACATGTTAATTAACAAACACACACACAAACACACATAACATAGCGTGCCGCCAACATTTAACCACTTGATAAGGACACAATAGGGATTCAGAATCGTAAACACCATTGGACCATTGCCATTGTAGCTCACTGTGAACAAGTCACAGCCTGCTCGTGCAAGCTAAGGAAGCATGCGGCCTCCATCGAATGCTTCCCAGAGTGCTTGAATCTTTGTCGCAAAAGAACGGGGCCGAGGCTTGTGATGAGAACTCCAGCAACATAGACAGGTTGATGCAGTCAGTTGGGTTGGACCACAATGGTGAAGATGACAACACTTGGGAGCAAAATGCCAGTGATGGTCTGGATTGGCAATCACTCCTGCAAGAGCTGCAGGAATGCAAGGAGCTGAGTCATGCCGAGGTGAACGCAAAACGAAAAAGGCTTACATTTGTTGCCTTTTCAGATGTAACCATTCCGGCCAAAGTGTCCATCACGGACACTGTTGTGATGCCCAATGTATTGTTGATGGACAAGCTGTTCAAACGAAGTGGCACCATTGGATTGCTGTACCAGATCCCACCGCAAGAGAAGGAGAAGCGAGCTGAATTGATGGACAGGCGTGAATGCAGTTATGAGAGCCGTTGTTGGGCACTCTGTTTACAGCTGCTGTCACTGTCATTGTCTACTGTTTACTGTAAACTGTAATTGTTTAAACAAGTTTAGCCTTTAGCAGTGTTCCTTTGACCAAACCTGATAAAGTCATACGTTACAGCTACACTGTGATAAGTTATAAGTTAAGTTATAACTTATAACTTATACTTATAACTTATAACTATAACTAAATAACAAAAATTTAAATAGTTAATTAGTTAATACTTAACTTAATCCGAATCCTATTAAACCAAGCAATACACTCCCAACTCTCCATGGACTCCATTGTGTCATCCCATGTTTGTTGGTTTTTAGCTCACAGCAGTTCCTGTGAACTTGAATTAGTATTAGTATCAGTATTAGTGATTTTTGAGTGAATTAAATTGGATGGACCAATCCCATGACACTGCCACTGACACCATTTAATAAAGCGTGTCCGTCAGAACACTTGCCCTGCAGGTCTTCACAAGTCTTCCAAGAATTTGCCACTGGCCAGCTGGGAATAGACTTGGTGCAAGCGTACGTGAACACACTGGTCGAATTCTCTAGCTTGCAGCAGCCGTCCTTTGCAGACTCGTTTTTCAAGCTCGTGCTAGAGCAAATGACTGAAGGCTGGAGAAGGTTCCATCATGAACAGCAATGCTTTCCCTATCCACTGTTCAAGCTCACCAGCCTTTCAGCAACTGATTGTTTGAAAGAATACAGGATTTTGCAGGAGTCAGCGCGTCAATGCCCCCAATGCTTCGACTTGGAGTTCTCCACCATATTATTGTCCTACATTCCAGCAGGTGATGCTCATGCCAATGCAAAGATTGTGGAAGTACAAAACTTCTTGTCAAATGTCATGATATACTGCCCTATCTCAAGTGATTTGGTGGAATGCCTCCATGGGAGTTGCCAAAGCAAGCTCCACCGCTTCCGAGGAACAAGACCAACCGACAACATCTCCAAAGACATTGTCGTTCTTGAGAAGATCACGAGCGCGTACTCCAAGTTTAAGGACTGGATGGAGCGGCAGCTTGGCGACCGGAAGATGCTATACCGCCTACATTCTTACGGTCAACACAAAGGAAACCAATATACCAGGTGGACTGATGACCGGCGGGCTAAGTGCCAGGGAAACTATGGGATGAAGGTTGAAGACTTGGATGCCCAGCTTGCAAATGGTATTTCTCCACGAGCGCCACGCAAACTTGCAGGTCCCTCAGGCTGCATTTGAGAAGACTCCAAGGAAACTGACTGAGGTGGATGTTCTAACACTTGTGCTGGTGCTTGCGTAATTGAAATTGACAGTGTTTGTACAAATATAGTTAGAGTTAGTATAGTCAGTCTAGTCCAGTCGACAATAATTAATAGTAATAAATTAACAAAATATATAACTAATCTAATCTAATTTAATAGTTGACAATATAATATAACAATATAGTATAAGATAAGATATGGACATGGATATGGCCCATGGCGATTACAATTGAATGATTGAATGGACATTGACATTGGCGATAATTATGGTGGTGCAAATTGAGTGGCGCTCTATACCTTGTACTTGGGCTTGTATTGTTCTGTGTGTGGTTCTAAGATATTCATGGGTCCAGTTAAAGACTTTAGACTTTAGACTTTAGACTAGATAGTGACTAGTGACTAGACTCAAATTCAATTGGACTCCATGACTAGACTCAAATATTTTCAGGATTGCATGTGCAAGTTGTTTCTTTGTTTGACAACAATCCAAATCCAGAATCCAAGTCCTTGTGCTTTTGACAATTTCAAGCAACCCAAGGTTGGAATGTATTCCAAAGAACGTATATGGCAGGGGTGCAGATATCACCTGGTGAATGGAAAGAAAAGATTCGGGATTGCAGCGAAACATGGCGTCGCATGCCAGAACAGCAGAAAGAAGCATACCACGCTATGGCGGCTGAGGAGCAAGGATTGCGACAAGAAGCAGCCCTGCAGCCATTCAGGTCTAGAGATGGACCAACCTCGTTAGGCCAAGCTTCTTTTGATGCTGCTTCCCGGCTTCCCAAGAACGCCTTGAAGACTATTTCAAAGCAAAGATTGCTAGTGACACGCCAAAGGACCAGGTGCAGCGACCTTTGGGCAGAGTTCGAGTCAGGGTTGGCAAGCCCAGATGGCGCCATGAGTTTGGACAGCATTGATTTGAACACCACGATGGAGGACATGTCGTCGAGATGGTCGCAGTTTGTCTCAGCAGCCAAAGACTGCGATGATTTTGGCTATGATGAAGGTGCTGCCAAGTGTTTGCATCATTCAGTTTGCAGGGCTTCGACTGGTATTTGCCGATCTATGCCTTGTCATGATGAAGCCTGCAAGTTCTCTGCAAGCCTCCACAACCTTGCAAAGGAGGGTGACTGGACTTGAACTCTGTGATGTGTGTGGCCATTTGTTGTTACTTTATGTGCATTCGGAATTCGGGTTCATGAATTATGACTCTGACTCTGACTATGACTCAAACTCCTGACTCAGACTAAAGATACCACTCGCCACTCCCCACTGACTCACTGACACTATAGGCTATAGGCCTCTACTCTATGATTTATCGTCCATGTCAATGTCTATGTCATCTACATAATATAATATATTATATTGTTGTATCTATGTCCATGTCACAGTAGAGCCTTTCACTTTCACTGTTGAAAATTGACATTGAAAAACTTTTCTGCAAGGTGTCCTTTCTACAAGCTCTCTCATTGAAGTGGTTGGTCGCAGTGGCAAGTCCCACCACTTCTTCATTGGCTCCATCATGAAGAAGCCAATGCTACAAGTACTAATTCGTGGCTTCCCATGCCCTTCCTCTGATGATTCTCAATCCCGTGTTCTGTTGATTTGTCCTGGGAATCCAGGACAAGTGCCAAGCATATGCACTGGTCACCAGGCTTTTCATGAATTGTGTTTGGAAGAGCTTTGTGATGGACAAGACATACCAGAGAAACTTGGCTTTTGGATATGTGATTACAAGTTGAGCCCCTTTGCGCCACTCCTCTCTGCAGACTGTGTTTGCAGGGGCCGATTTGCAGAGTTCTCACAGAAAAAAACCAAGCAAACTCGAAAGTCTGGCTCTTTGCCCTTTGGCTTGAAGAGGCGGAAGCGCAAAAAGAAAGCAGCCCCAGCAGGAGTCACACGAGCTTCGAAAAGGGCTGCAGTTGGCAGCAGCAAGCCCAGCCTGCACTTGACCTGTGAACAAGTGACTCGTGAGCTGAATTCTGCGACTACTGTGGATCTGGCAATAAAGCTCGACTCTGACACAGACGATGGCTTTTGCTCTGACAATTCTTTCACATGGAGCGCATCAGACTCCAGTACAGAGACTGAGCCTGAGCTCGGTAACAAGGTGCCTTCTGATTGTGAATTGGAGATGCAGGCTGAGGATGTTCCAGAACGGATGATGAAATCCGATGAGGCAAAGGAAGAGGAACAAAAAGTTGCACAGTTGGAGGCTGAGAGGAACAAGCGCATTCAGGCTGAACGCAATAGTGGGAACAGCAAGCAAAAAACATTCTGCAATGCTACACTGGGACTTCTCAGCATTACTTTGCAGGTAGCGAGTCGGCTGGCAACTTGCCGGCATTGCCCTGCCAAAGTTGCAAAGGGCACGCCACGTTTTGCATATGCCTATTCTCGATTCAAATTCAATGCCTATTTGCACCCAGATTGTGTGGTGCCTCACCTTGTTCAAGAGCAGTCCAGCTTGGATGATGCCAAGACGTTTTTGGCCAACTTCTTGAAGAATGACAGCAGTGCTGCCAGTGCTGCTGAATTGCGGCATGCAGCTCAGGAGGTAGAGCGACGTTTGCTGACTGAAATGGGTCAGAGTCAGGCTTCTGGCTCCCGTTCATCCAGTTGATGGCAGCTGTGAAGTCTCAGCTGTGAAGCTTTGCTGGGGATTGGCTCATTGGGGGATTCACAGGGGTTACTCGTTTGCAGTGCTGCAGCGAACCTGGGGAAAAACAAATCCTTTGGAGGCTTGTGCATTCTACCACAGCCCTTCTCACATGTTGGTTTTTATCACATGGTGAAGCCTGAAGCAACCTACACTCCCTTCAGCAGTTGTGCGGTAGTGGTAGCAGTATAGAGTAAGCAAACATTCTTAGAAGGGCTGGAAGAGATGTTGAGGCAATTCATATCTTTGCCGATGCCATGCTAATTACAGTAACTCGTTGGACCACTGGATTTGGATGCCAAAATTATCATCAGTTAATACATTCCAAGGATTCCAAGATGTTTGAGGCAAATGAAGACCCTGTCAATTTGTCATCCATGCAGACACCGCTCGACTTCTTCATGTACGGCGAGGAGGGTGGAACCAAATACGGGCTGATGTGCCTCATTTGCAGGCAGTATGTATGCTGCTGTCAGTGTGCTCAATTTTATCATCCGTCACTACACTACAGCGATCACCATGTCAACATGTTTCATGCACCAAGTCAAAGTCGAAGTCTAAGTCTAAGCCTAATAACTGGTCACAAAGTTGTTTTGCTGCAGTTCACCCGCTGTTTGTCTATGTCTATCTATAGCCGCCTATAGCCTATAACTGTAACTATAACTTAATAACAAGCTCAGACTCATCCATCTATGACTCTATGATCTTGACTCTATGACTCACTATGGCAGATCATTGGCCAGTTTGGTTCTTGTGATTTTTGAGAAGAACTGGCACTTGCGACACTTGTTTGGTTCTTGCGACACTTATCTCCTTGTTTGTGCAGCTTGCAAACAGTTGACTGCAAACTGTCTAGTCACTAGTCTCCAGTCTGTCCAGTACGTGAGTTGTGCCAAAGCGGAAGTGAGGGGATGGAACGAAAGCACTCAGGGAAAATCGGCTGATGTTTTCTAGCTCTCCAACATCCGTTTAGAACATTTTAGAACAAGACTTGCTCAGTGTTCGGAATTCTGTGCCTTGTTTTGCTTTGCAATGATTCGTTCCAATTGATTCATGACTCATAGACTCATAGATCATGAAGGACAGTGACATAGTCATAGTAAAACAATAATAAACAATGTAGACTATAGAATAAGAATAAGAATCATAATATTTTTATACTTTACTTATTTATATATAAATAAATATAGACTATAGAGACCAAAGACTATATAGATAGATAGTCAATATTCTTATATATATACTAAGACAAAGACTAATACTAATACTGATACTACTGTACTGTACTGTACTGTACTACTACTACGATGACTATTACTACTACCACCACTACTACCTGCTGCCGCTACTGCTACTGCTATGGCTATGACAATATAACATAGCAAATGACAGTCTTATAGGCTCTTAGGCTCTTAGACTCATAGTTCATAATCGAGTAGTCAGTAGTCATGACTATGACTCTATGACTATGACTGAATGAATCTGACACTGCGACTCTGACTATGGCTCGACTATGATTATAACAACTACAAACTACACACTATAGGGTAGGTTACAACACTATAGAGTCATCGAGCGTTACTTATAACTTATAACTTATAACTTATATAACGTACTCTGTCTAACACTATAACTTCAACTATCACTATGACCCATGACTCATCATGACTCATGACTATTATAAATAGGACTAGAACTAACGATTATATTTTATATTGCAACTTAAGCTTGGGATCACATATTCTAGTAGTAATATAAACAATATAATATGATATAATATATGTATAATATTGCAATTAGTAGTAGTAGTAGCAGTAGTGGTAGTAGTACGGTACTAGCACTACTATTACTACTTACTACTTTGTAACAAGAGCAACACTGTGTTGAGTCATGTGTGCTGTGTACTCTGCACTCGTTTAACTGCAAGGGACCTGGGTAATCAGCAAAACAAGGAACACATAGTAACAAACAGAGTTTTGGCCACGCTTGTGGTTGCTGTCACATACCTATATACCTACCTCATACAATACATACAGCCCCATACAAACAACTTACTGTAGACACCGTGACTGTAACTGCAACTGCGTGCAAAGCACGTCTCATGGTACCGCTCTCTGAGGCTGACAGATCCGAGTGACGGCTTCAAGCCATACTTCATCAAGGCCCTGGCGTTGACGTGCCTTGACATTCATTTACTGGAGATGAAAAGAACACAGTACAATTCTACAGTCTACAACTTGTAGCGTTTGTATATAGACTATTATGAATTCTGAATTGTTATGATTATGACTCTATGACTGACTATGACTCTCATGATGAATGACACTATTGTAACATGATAATATAACAACAAGACAAGACAATATAATATAACTATAACTATAACAATAATATGAAATATGAATATACTGAATATAAAAGAATATGTGACACCTGAATCTAAGTCTGGAAAGTAAAGTCAAGTGTCAGTGCGTGTGGCTTCAACCTTGGAACGTTGTGCATTGTCATTTCTTGCACACAAGTGACTGTCTTGCTTGCTGGATTGGCTGTCAATCGTGATCAAGCAGCTGAGGTCCAGCCACTTCGGGTCACCCAACCATCGCAAACGTTGTTACATTGTGGGATGCCGGATGGATGTCACCAGCATTTCACAATTCGAGGGCCTTCTCCATTTCATCGAAAAGAAGTGTCCAGGAATCCATCAGCAAGGTTCCCTTTTGGAATGCTGCTTTCACAGCAACAAAGACAAAGCATGTCATGTTTTTCTACCAAGCTACCTGGGTTTCATCGCTTACTTATTGGTATTAGCGGTCAGAGTTCAGAGTTCAAATTACAGCATGAGGCAGCATGAGTATGAGTATGAGTCGAGAAAGTTGCATTGTGACAGCATTCAGGCGTTCAGTCTTTACTACTTTGCTGACTTTGCTGTTTTTGTCATTTGAACTCGCGCAGATTTCAAGTGGTTTTTCTTGGAAGCCAAGGCTGGCAGAGGGTCTACGACTCCACCATTCAAGAGACAGATCCACCAACCGCTAAGGACCGATACGTAGCCACATAGCTGACAGACTGTGACAGACTCCTGGTTTTCCACCCAGATTCCAACCTGTTTATTCCTTTGAATCCTTTGTTACATTCAGAATAGGGCTCCAGGAACGGTCAGGAACGGTTCCTGACGGTTCTGGACCCACGTAACTAAGTATGTAACTAGTTCCTTTGCACACAAAGGGATGGCTGAGGGGCTCTAGAGCTTTGGGAACTTGGCAGGACAAGCCTTCTCTCTCTAGAGGGAAAAGCCGGGTGTGGAAGAAGAAGGCGAAGGAACGTGCTCTGAAGAAGCCTCGATGGGAGTCCGACTTCACGGCAACATTGCTTCCTGGCAAAAGAGACTTGTTCAACCAGAGGGAGTTGGAGAAGCTCAACGTCGAGTACGACCGGCTAGTGGAATCTTGGACTTGTGTGACAGTTTGGTCATCAGGCAAGTGATGTTTTTTACAACTGAGAGACTCAGGACTACTACTACCTACTACTACTACTCCTACTGCTACTGCTACTGCTACTAGTGACCAGACTAGACTAGACTAGACTAGCCTGCAGCTTGACTATAGAAAACAACTTCACTCACCTTCACCTTACTACTGCTACTTACTGTATACTGTTATTGTTTACTGTACTGCTACACTGTTCACTAGAGTGAGTGGCCTTCAGTAGACTACTATAGGACTATAGACCACATGTGCTTAGACAATAGATTAATAAATAAGCTAAGCAAAATAAACTTAGTTACTAGACTTATAGAGACTTAGACTTATAACTTATACTGATACTTTTAATAAACAATAACTAAGACTCAGACTATAACTATAACTATGACATGACTATTATAGTTAGTGTATTTTGATATATTTGTTCAAAAATAATGATCAAAAAACTACTTGCCCCAGAACCGTCAGGAACCGTTCCTGGAAATCCACGGAACCGTCATTGACCGTCACAGCCTAAAAACCATATAGTTCCGGAACTGTCAGGAACCGTTCAGAACCGTTCGGGGATTTTGGCTTAGTTACGTTATCACGGAACCGTCAATGACCGTTCTCTCATGTCTAGTGGAACCGTCAATGACCGTTCTGGAAGATGTAAAAATGAACATAATATTATAAACTTATAACTTATATGTATAATATATAATATACTATATAAATATATAATCTAATATAGCAATATTTTATAGAATATATTTAAAAGCTATTTATAATTTCTTTACCTTTATAACTTATTGTTCTACGTATCAATTGTCATTTCATCATTATTACAGGATAACGCTGGACAATAAAAATAAATAGAATATATCATGAATCATGATTCATGAACAATCATATTACATCAAACATATCATATATTGCCTGAATCTTAATTATTTTTTCCCAGCTTGAAACCAATGTAACGTATGTTATACACATTGTGGATAACTATATATAATATAATTTTAATATATAGCTTAAAATTGTGAGGAGTAATATTATAAGTAATTTGCATGTATCTGAGTATGAGTGATTACATTTGGTTTGATATATTATCAGAATCGAATCATACTAATGCAGCCACTACATCAAACGGTTCACAAAAGCAATCAATGAGAACTGTTCAGAATCCTCCAAATACTCAGAACAACTGAAGGGTTGAGTTTGTGTATGTCTATGTTGAGCCATTGAACAGATTTGTTATTGCATGCTTAAATTAACTGCTGATATCTGATATCACCTATCACTTAACTCATACTTAAACTATGATGTGACGATGTGACTCTGTAGTCACTAGTCTATCAGTCTATAGTCTTGAGTCTTGAGTCTTTAAATGTATAGAGACTGTATCACTTTATCAGTATCAGTATCAGTATCATATTCACAAAAAAATATATTATATATTATATATTTATATCATATATTACTTAATTACTTACATTCATTTTGATATGATATATATTATTGTATGTGTATATATTAGGTAGCTGGGTAGCCCCGAATCTTCTATCACAGGTTGGCACGTGGTTCACCATTCATAGTTGTCCCAGCCAAGGCAGAGGGCAAAAATCCGTTGCGGTGCTTCGTGGACGTTGCACGCCTTGCTCTGAGTCAACTGGTGAAGGCTTCACTGTGAAGGTTTGAATTTGAATCTGTCAAACAGTTGTGAGATGAACGTGAGATGATGAGCAAAACAAAGCACAAACAAAACTCACCAAACCAGGTATATAATAGTACTATAAATAGCCATTGTCATAGTCATAGTCTGAGTCATAGTACAGACTTTAACTTTGACAGTGAGTGATTGCCGCTCAGAACTGACTCCTGTTGAATACTGAGACTGTAACTTGCACTGTGCAACATGCTGTAATTGACAGGTGACAGAGTTGAGTAGACAGATTAGATTAGTCTGATCAGCACTGCGGATAGATGATTCGATTTGCTGAATTGGCAGAATTTGTGAGCACATTAGCAAATTGGATTGGATACTGGATATTTGATATTGGAAATTAGAACTAGGCATAGAACTGTTGAACTGTTGAACTACTGTTATTTCTCAATCTACGAGTTGTAGCTGTAAGTTACAAGCTTGTCAAGCTAGCATAGCTAGTAGATAAATCGTTGATTACTTACAACTTACAACTTACAACTTGTAAGCTGTCACCTTTCCAACTGCCAAACCTACTTCTAATCTTTTCCACCACCACTGAGGGAGCTCAAGCTCCGCGATGGGCGTGTACTTGGACGATGGCCGCGGTGGAGCATTCTGTACAACGATGAAGTTGTTCCATTTGGGTATCCAACTCTGGTGCCCAGCAGAGGTGGGATTGCTGTATGATTCCATGACACAGGACACATGTTTTCCAGTTGGTAGTTGAAGACGATGCTGATGCCAATCACCGATGTCTAGTCTATGATAGATTTCTATTAGTCTGCCAAGACTTGTACAAATGCCATACTCATATGAGATGATATACATGGGTGCAGCATGCAATACTATTAGCAGCATGCAGTACTTTGACATTACACTGACTGGTACATTCTGCACAGTCCAGTACAGTATCTTTGTGAAGCCAAATCCGTTTGTTTACACACCCCTTCAAACTGCCATTGCAAGTAAAGTCACCTCCAGGCGTTGATGGCAGCACAAGGATTTGACCCAGAAGATTTCGTATGGGGAAATCCAGAGTTGGACGCGCGGAGCAGCTTGTACGGCAAGATTTGCAAGATGGCAGGCGCGGCGGCACTGCTGTCCGTTTCACGCAATGTCCCAAAGCTGGAAACTGAAGCACTGTAAAACTAAACCGTAAACAATAACTGAATGAATGAACGAATGACTTGTGACTCACATCACATCTCCCATATAACTTATAACTGTGTGTCTGTGTGTATGACTCAGGACTCATTTAGTCATATCATATGAGCCATGTGACATGTGAATCATATGATAATATGACGTGACCTGACATAATGTCAAGTCTGTCAAGTCATGTCCAAATCATAAATTATTGCGCTGTGCTGTGCTTTACAAATGGTGTAACTGTATGTGGCTGTGTGTATGACATTACATTGGAATCATCCGATTTCGTCCAAGCGGGAGGAGCTTTGGCTTTTTCATTTCCATCTCACTGCTGATTGATTTACAACATCCCAGACTCTGCCAAACTGAGACTCATTTTCAATTTGCCTTTCTGTCAGGAAATGCCATGACCACAAGTGTGGTCGGAGCATGCCTCATGGGCATCGTCATTTATGCCTTGCCCGTGCACAATGGTCAGCCACTTTGCAGAAGCGCAAACAGACTGACTGACTGACTGGTTTCTTTTGTGTTGGCAGTAGTGCTAGAGGGAAGCCGGATCTCTTACGAGTCTTGGGGGTTTTGCAAGGCCGAGGTCAGTCTTTTCGATTGCATTCAGGGTTCTGAATTGAGAAGTGTGTAACGTGTATATTTTCTGACAGCTTTTGGGACATGTAGTCCAGGTACTAGGTACAGGCACACAGTTCCAAATACAGTTTGACAAATCCAAAGACCCAAGCGAAACATACAAACACCAAGACCGGGTACATTTATATGTCCTGTACATGCATGGTGTTTGTCTCGGACCCAGGGTGCACTGACAGCCTTGGGTGTGTTAGTTTTGGATCTGCAAACTTAAGGTAGGCAACCCTCATGAGTCCATGAGAGTGTGGACGCTGAAGGCCCGAAGGTTGCTAACCACAAACGGATGGACGAGGCTGTGTGACTGTGACTGTGACAGGAAAAACATAATCCAATTTCCATGACCCATTGAACCTTTGCAAACAAAGACTAAAGAAACCAATGAGGGAAGACTGTAACTTGACCAGTTATGTGGTTGCTCGACCTCATGTCTATCTGACTGTCTACATGTCTGTCTATGTGAGACACAGACACGGTTTGAGAGTGATTTTATGATATTTTATGTAGTGTCATCGTCATCGAGAAGAGTCCCCCCAAAATCTCGAAATGATATGCTATGCTATGTCATGTTGTTTTTGTTGACATGTCAGAGTCTGTCAGAGTGCCATTTTGTGTTATACAGACTGAGACTGTATTTTATGTGCCATCGATTTTCTACAAACAGAGCTGCACACCAAGTGAATCTAAGGCCATTGAAGACGATCGCTCCTCCACCCGCCATGGAGGTACTGTACGATTCACCAACCACGACTGGCAGTGGGATTGGTACTGATGAAACCTCCGATTCCGATGAAGTCTCAAGTGGAGATGCTGAACATGGACACAGTGGACTTCCACACACACCCATTGCCAGTGACGGAGAGAAAACCTTGATCCTGGGCCAGAGTGAGACTGAAGATTCTGACTCTGACACCTCTGCATACTCTGCAGGCGGTTCCAGGTGGTTTGTCCCCCGACCGCACTTTGGTCGCGCTATGTTTAAAGGAATGAGATAGCTTTGTTCCTGCCACCGGAGCCGGAGCGCAGCTCTGTAGGCCGTGGCCTGATTGGGAGGCCAAAGGTGTGACTCTGCTCCCTAGATAAGCAGGGGCGGCGTTGCATTCGTATATGTCAGCCAGGGTCAAAGGCTAAACTAAACTCGTGGAATAACAAGATTTTTCAGTTTTTCAGATTTGATTTAGTATCGAATTAAACGATTCAATTGGTGTTGTAGTCGCAGTCGTAGTTATAGTTGCATGGATGGTGTTTTTGATGCCCTTGTTTGAGAGGCCTTTGACAGCTTAGTGCTTGGGGCTTGTCTTTTGCACAAAGACTCAGCTAACCAGGGCCAAGGGGTTGCGTCAAAACCAACCAAGGTTTTGCGGCTTTTGCGATGAAAAGAAAATTGTCCCAGGCACTCTACTGTGAAAGCATTCTAGAAATAATCTGAATCTGAATCTGAAGTGAAGTCTTGTTTGGTATCTCATTATCATTGTGATAGTGTCACGAGTCACAATCTAGTTCATCATTGATCAATTCAATTGGTGCTGCTAGTGCTGTCAGCGCGAGTAACTAAATAGAGAGAGACAGTGACACAGACTACCGATGAGAATCAAGCTTATCACGCAAACTGGGTCCGATGGTTCTTTTGCATTAGCTGTAATTGGACTTGTCCTGAATGTTGTGCAGTGGCTCTACCCTCCCCTGGCAGCATTGCTTCGCTTTTGACCTTCTGCTAGCGTGACCTTTCGCTATGTGCGGGGAGCATGGGGAGGCTCCGTGTGAGAAGGATGCTTGCAACCTCTGTGAGCAAATATTCGGAACAGTTGATCGAGAACCTTGGCAGCACTTGTGCCACATTGGTAGTTGTAAAGTTGTAAATTGATAGCCGATAGCCAGCCGCAGCGTAATGCCAAATGAATGAGTGTTTGAACAGGTGGTGTTGTGTGAAGTGAAGATTGACTGACAGTCCATGTCACTCATTCATCAGAGATCATTCACAGTAAGGATTGAGGATGATTTTAAGCTAGCTAGTAACAGTGACACTCAGGAAACCACAAGTACCTGGTACCTGGCAATAAGTATTAGTACAGTATTACAATTACAGTCTCAGTTACAGTACTACTGCTACTGTAATACTATTACTGTAACTGTATTACTACAGTACTACAGTATACTACAGTACTACAGTGTTTGTACACACACACAAAAGTATCTCAGCACTTCCAGCTCTTCCTGCATTTTTGTTTAATTTATATATATATACAGTTATATAAACATTATTGTCGTATTCATTTATATATTTATATACTGTTATATACTATTTTTATATATATAAATAGCTATAAATATATTGTATGTAATATTTTTATAATTTGTTATATATGAATATGAATATGTAACATCCGACTGTATCTGTACCATATCATATCTGAGGATTGCCCTGAAGGAGGAAACATTTTGGTCACTCGCGTGAAGAACCACTCCAACTCTTGCTGTTCTTGCTTCTACTGTCAGAGGGGAAGCTTTCCTGGCATGAAGCAGGGCGAGTTGGCTGACGGAGTCAAAACCCATAGCAAAGTTGGAGAGAAGCATCTCAGCAGCATCTCTGGTTTGATTTCTTTTACGCCTCACTCAGTAGTGAGAGTGCAACCTCTCTCGAGTCTCAATCCTTTGCGACTGTTTGTGAATTTCACTGGGAAGTTGAATGAAGTTCTGACGGGTGTGCTTAGGTTTTTCTCTTTGCGGAAGACGCTGGTCGTTGAGAAGTACAACCACCCGGATCGCAGGATGCGCCACCCCAAAGTTGACTACCAGGAGCTTGTTCGACGTTCCGAGGAGGACTATGTAGACTTTCAACAGGCCTGAAAGGTGGGCAGGTGTATGAGCATTCATTAAGCGAACCTTGCACGCACCTCACTCTCCTCGACTGAAAGGTTCATGTTAAGCCGTACTTTCAGCAACAATCCAGGATCATCCAGGATAAATCATCAGCAGTCTATGACTATGTCACATTCACATAACTCACATGTCACATGTGACATGTCACGACATGTCACATAACTACATACCACCATGGACCATGCCATACCGTACCACACAAGTAAGTCACAGTAAGTCACTCGTCACATATCCATGTTTCATATTACATGTTACGTATTCAGAATATTATTGTGTCTGCAGACTGTCTGAGTCATATGATTGTGTCATAACACAACATATGATTCAAATGAATCATATCATATGAATATGAATATGAATCAAATCATATGGTCATGAGTCATGAGTCATAAGGCTGTAGTCTGCGTCTCCATGCGTGTGCGTGTGTGTGTGTGTGTGTGTGTGTGTGTTTTTGCCTTGTTGAATTGAAACGTTTGTTTTGGGTGATCACTGATCAGTTACAAGTGCACTGCATTCTCTTCAGGCTCTTCAAAATGGGATTGGGCCGCCGGAATCACAAACATCTAACCCATCTAACTTTATCTAACTTCTAACTTCTAACTAACAATAATACAATATTTCATATTCTGATGCTCAATATTTAGATTAGATTAGAGGCCTTTTTTAAACTGTAGTTGTATTACTGTATTATATTATAATGACTAGACTGACTAGACTGACTATACTATACTGATACTGGACAGTATCAGGTAATACTAACATTTACATTCTGATGCACAGTCAGAACCAGGGTTGCTGGTTTTCTGTGGAAGAAAAAGATGGGTTGGGATAGCGTATATTATATGATAGGTGAAAGGATAGGATAGATAGGCTGTTACAAGACCACTGAATTCCACTGCCTGCAGGTTTCCAAGCTCGTCTCCTTGGAAGATTACCTGGCTAATCACCACCGCACTTCAAAGAAGTTCCGCACCCAAGCTGAAAGGCGCAAGTACCTGAAAGGCCTGGGGATCAAATTCATCAAGAACCCGACCACCAACGAGGATATGGTGGCAGTCGAAGGAGATCTTCAGATGTTGTCTGGAAAACGCTTGGCTGCCAGCAGAGTGAAGGAGCAGAAGCACGAGGCCAAGGAGGATGCCAAGGATGCTTTTGAGAAGTCCAAGGGTGCTGTGGATATGAGCAAGAATATCACTCGCAAGGCGTGCCTCACGGTCTGAGCTGACAGCATGGCCCGGCTGTCAAGTCACATGATTTTCCAGTCTCCAGTCTCCAGTGCTTGTTCATGTGTTGAAGGACTATTTGGAGACTTCATAAATCCAACTCAATCATGTGAATCATGTGAGTCATGTGACATGTGCATTTGATGTGACATGTCACATGTTCCCAACAGTCAGCCAGTCATGTCCTTGATTTGTCCTTTTGAAATTATCTAAACGAACAAATTTGGGTTCAAGCCATTGTCCAGCTGTTATTCCGCTGTCAAGTCAAGTCATGCGCAGGTGAAAGTCCAATGTCCTCGTCCTGTGCTCTGCGTGAGCAGTTGCCTTTTGATGTTTGGTTGGTTCTGAATCCAATATCAATTGAGGCTCGCAGTGCCACTTGTCAGCTGCAAATGCTTTTTGCATTTTTGGTGTTTGTTGCACCGTGTTTGTAATGTAACTTAATGTAACTGTAATAGTCTTGAGTCTTGAGTCTTCAATCTTAGTAGTAATAACTACTGTAACTCTGTCGCGTCAAATACTATTAGTCTATTAGTCGAGTTTTATTAGTCTTGGTCTTGGTCTACGGTCTATCTATCTATCATCTATCATCTATCGGTTATCTATCTATCATTGAATCATATATGAATCGAATCATATCTATCTATCTATCATCTATCTATCTCTGTCTATCTGTCTGAAGTCTAGTCTGTCTATCTGTATAATGACACTCATAGACTCATAGACTCATTTATGTCACGGTCACTTGAGTCACTTCTCATGTCAATTGTGATGCCATGTGAAACCAATGTCGACTTGAGTCAGTCAGACAGACATTGTCAAAATTCGAAGTCAAGTCAAGCCAGCCATTCCTACACTTGGAGATACACACTTGCACTGCTACACTGTTTGTCTATCTCTCACTATCACGAGGAGACCCTGAACAGAACAAACTAGGAGCTGTGACCAACCACTTGGCTTACTTACTGTAATTGTATTGGTTGATTTAAATTAACATATTTTGCAGGGTCCCTGCCACCACGTCTTGCCCTCGCCGCCAGGAAGACATTCAAAAGGCCCAAGCCGCAGCTGAGTCGGACAACAACAGTGACTCGGAGTCTGGAGCGTCCAGTGGGACATCATCTGAATCGAGTTCGAGCTGGGGCTGCCAGAGTGAATCCTCGGGTGGCAAGCGTAAGAAGCTAGCGGCTGCAAAGAAAGCCCAGAATGCCAAAAGAGTCCGAGAATCCAAGGAGAAGGACTCGAAGAGGGATACGCAGGCCACGCCCGCACCCAAGGCCACCCCGGAGGGCAAGGGCTCTGCCAAAGCAAAGGCCAAGAGCGCTGCTGCCAAGGATGCCAAAGACAATGCCGTCTTGGAATCTGGGAACAAGCTGCTCACTTTATTGCAAGAGTTGACATGTCCGGCAATGTGGCGCTCAGCAGTTCGAGCCACCGAAGTTGACAGGCGGCTTGGACGAGTGGCCCCTGTTTGCTCTGAACTGGAGGACGCTTCCAGTCAGGTTGAGGGTGAGAAGAAGGACAAAATGATCGAGTTGCGAAAGAAAATCTATGCAGAGTCTGAGCGCGTCAGCTCCTTGAAGGAGGTTTGCAAGTGCATCCGCGGCAGTACTGCTGAGGAGATGGCCCAGGAAGTTTCCACGAATGGCCACATCACGCACCATTATGGAGTTTGCCACGAGGCCATCATGGAGGCAGAGGGCACTCTGGTGGAGATGATCCAAATGATTGCCAAAAAGATCCTGGACGTTTCTTGGTTATCTCAGTATCCAACTCCAACTCCTTATGACTCCTTCCGTCCTGATTCCTTATCCTCATTATGAGTCTGTTACTTTTTGACAACTTCTAGAAGTCTAGAAGTTCTTCTAGTACCAGCTTGTTATTGTTACATTGTTACGTGTCACTGACTATACAAAGTTAACAACCTTTAAATCGTCTAGTCTAGTGTCTAGTGTTTTGCACTCACATGCTCAACTACAGTTGACATGTGCGTTTGACCCGGCGCGTGTGAAGAACCAAACTTTACCAAATCGAACAGTTCAAGCCTCAACCTGTGTATGTTACCTGCCTATGTTGCGTTAACGTTGCATTTAGATTTGATTTATTAATTTATTAATGATTCATGATTCATTCATACTGTACATAGTCCATATCATATAGTCTATAGTCTATAGTCTATAGTCCATAGTTTAATGTCTGTCGAACTGTCTAACTAACAGCCTGCAGCCTAACAAATATTACATTCCATATTGGTTCGGTTCATACAATTGGTTTTCTGATGTATGTATGAATGTTTATTTATATAAATTGATGCCATGTAACTGTACTAACTAACTGTACTTCTAATTTGTCATAGACTAGCCTCACTATAAGAATAATAATTAGGCTTAAGCGGCTTAGGCTTAGGTTATTATATTAGGTTAGGTTAGATTAAGATTATTAAGTCAACCGATTACACATGGCTGATGTGAGGGCGCGAGACTGTTTCTACCGAGCCCACTGGAAGGTTGGGAAGGCGAGTCAAATGTGTTGGGCAATTGAAGCTATTGATGTTATGGCTTTTCATCTGAGGCTCCCGATTTCCTCTTCTTTAAGTTCCTGGCACTTGCAAACCCAAAGTCCTGTGCGGTGAACCTTGCAGAGCTGTTGGCGGTCCCTATTCCAGAAAAGCGGACAAACCTGTACCATCTTGCATTGAGAAAGGGTCAGCAGGCAGGAATTGAGTGCTTCTATGATCGCTTGAAGCAGCCTGGCGCTGTTGAATGGGTGAAAAAGCACTTGGATCCACAGCTTCAGGACTCGGATTTTTCTGATGAGCTGCGCTGGTTTCCTGTTCGCACTGGTTTGTGGCATGCCTTAGTTTTGATTCCTATGTCCAGCCAATTATGCTCTTAATACTGCTCTTAATCTTGATGGTTAATTTAAATACTTTGACTTTGACTGACTCTTTGACTCTGACTTCCACTTTAACATCAAACCTCCAGCATTGGCAGGGTACAGTCACTATGGCATTTGAATTAGGATGATGAGTGAGGCGATAGCATTGATTGATAGGCTCCAACAAACGAACAAGACAAGTCCAGTCGGACTAGTTTGAGTAGCCCGAGTCATTCCAGTTGAGGCTGCCTTCATCACTTGACAGTTCATCTTCCGCGGGCCTCTCTGACTACAGCAACGTCAGTGGCTTTACAGCCCCCATCATGGTCGATTTGCAGAGAGTTTTCGCTTGTCTTGCAGTTGAATCCGGCACCACTCCAGATCGGAAGTACCTGGCCAAGATTGCAAGTGGGAAGAACCAGTTCTCCTCCAAAATCACTTTGGCTATGTCATCACAAGGGTCATGGAGGCAGGTCACGAGTTGATTGTGAAAGGCGAAGGGATAGGCTGAGGTGTATGAGAGGCTACAACATTGTTTTGCCAAACTGGACAAGTTTCCAGGTTCAGTCATCAATATATGGCCGTCCCTTCATTGATATTAAGATGTTGAATTCAGAACTACAGTAGATTGAACTGATTGAACTAGTTGAACTTCGAACTAGTATTCAAGACTCACTCAGTTTGAACAAGCAGGCAGGTAGTTGTGCAATACTTGCTCAGATGTTCAATGTTGAGACTTGCTCAGCTTAGACTTTGGAGTGTACCATACATTGGTTCATTCAACCACTCAATGAATTAAGATTTGCTTTGTCAGAGTTACAGTATCGTTCATCCAGGAAGCCCTGTCAGTCATGAGTCCATGTACTGCCGAGTCATGAGTCATCTCATAAATGCATGACAAGTCATGACTTTGCAGAATTTGACCAGACTTTATTGTACTGTACAGACTGTACTGCTTTACTTATGACTTATGATTTGATGACTCATGACTCATGACTCTGACTGAAAAACAACGGAGTTCCACGATCAGAGTTTCCTGCCGCGTTTTAGTCACGCAACCACTCATTCGGCGACCCAGGCAATTGTGGAATCAGGTGCTTTCCAACTACCGCGAAGTGGCAGCAACGGCTTTGACAGTGAAGGCCGGGACAAATGCTTTGGACATGGTCAGGAAGGTACTCAGCTGGGATCCTGCTAGCCTGCAGTCAGCATCCGTGGATGACTTGAGGGCGCACCACACCCATGTCATGAGTCTGTCAACCATGAAGGAGACAATCCGGCAGCTTGGTTGTGGCAAGGATGTGCCAGGAGCACAGGAAGGGCATGACAGCCTGGAAAGTGGCCGCTTGCAGTTGCTGGAGTTTGCCACCAAGCTATGCCCGAACTTTGACGAGATGGTGGCAGAGCTCCGTTCATGGGCCGACTCGCAAGCTCCAATTGACTTGGCCACGGCTGATGTCGCAACTACAGCAAACGCATGCCCCCGTGAGGCCTTGCAGCTGCCAGAGAGATTCGACCGTGGCAAAGCTGGTGGCTTCTTGTTTCGCTGCCACTTGACTGTCCAAAGTCCCATCCAGTGTGTGATCCGGTCTGGCCACACTTGTCCCAACCAACCACCCCTTCAGGGTTCGTGCTATTCCCACTGAACGTATAGCAGCCGGTCACTGATTCCCACATTGAAATTTTGCTGTACATTCGCACAGCGCACACATCACACACCACTCATTTGGTCACTTGTTTACTCCAAAATATTGTTGGTTGTCGTCGTCGTCATAGTTAATAGTTAGCTATTGATTGGTTACTTGTTCATGATTCAGATTCAAATCATTTCCGTGTTGATTGCTTTAGGCTTTCTGATCCCTGATTCAAGTTGTCAAGGTTTGGCTAAGAAGCTCAGGCTGAGGTTCAAACACTTTCCTTCAGAAGTAGACCATTGTCCAACCTCCCACTGTTCTTTCAGGCCACCTTTCAGAACAATGGACAAATTGTGTGACATTATGTGATGATATGTTATATATTTATAGTTTAGTTATGTGTTATGTGATGTGACATGTGACATGTGTTCCAATTTTGTTGACTTCACATTACATTACAGTTACATTATCAATCAAAACATTTCCCCAGCGCTAGAAAATTAATTTAGGTCCCCTACTCAGTCCAGAATTAAATTTCTGGAATTAATTTGATATAACTTTACATTCGCTGCTGGAGGGGGGGCATTTCAGGAGGTCAAAAATTAATTAACATGAGAGGATGTAAATCTGTGAGATCAGAATGCATGAGATGTGCTAGAAAACAGGGTCAATAAAACAACTAGTCATTTAGACCTGACACACCTGTCAATTATATAATTTTCTGCATTTGCGTGCTCAAATAGAAATGAGGAAGACGTTCAAAGATTATGAGGTAAAGAGAGAATGCATGATTGGGGGGTGGGTCAGTTGTCAACAGGTCCTTGATTTGTGGCTGCTCTTTGTTTGTGCGTTTTTTCTGGCAGAGATTTACAAGGCACAAAAATTAATCCAAGGTACCTCAATTAATTAACCGGTTCGCCCCCCCCCTCAGGATTGATTAGGCACACATAGCCAATTAATTTTTAACATATTTTCCTTCAAAATTAATCAGCACCCGTTACAAGGGGTCAATTAATTAGCCTACCCCCCCCTTGATTAATTAATTAACCAATTGGGCAGGGCCCTCAGGGGGGGGGCCTGCCTAAGGCAGGGGCTATATCAAAACATTACTTGTAACATTCATGTAATTAGTAATTATACTGTTGTTACTGTTACTGTTACTGTTACTTCGAGCTTGTAACTTGTAACTTGTAACGACTACCTACGTGCTTGTAAATTTGCTGTTAACTAACTACACAGCCGCAGCCACATTAACTTACAACTCAGTTCAACTCCATTCCATATCCATTCCATAATCCACAATTCCATGTGTTCCAGTTGGTCCTGTTGTGTTTTGCGAGGGAGTGTCCCACTGTCCCACTAGAAAGCATTGAACTGAGCTTTTGCCAGCGTTGGCATTGGTAGTCTTTATGAGTCGACTTCCTTGAGCTCGGACCTGAATGCCCAAGGTTGGATTCAGAGTGTGGCTAGCAATGAAGCTGGCACTTCGATCCTCGATGCAGGCTTGGCAAAGTTGGTCTCGTTCTTCTTGGAGGGGAGCGTCAAGGCTGATTCTGCCACCACTCAGGTTCCCCCAGAGATCATGATGGTGCAGAACTATCTCTTGCAGTTGAGCCCAGCTTTCTTCGATGTCGTGGCGCCTGCAGTGGAGACTGGGGCTGCAGTGGCATTCGCAGCAGTTCGTAACATGTTGAACAGGTTGAAGGAAGTGGCTGCAGCAAGGCTCCTGCAGGAAATGGCCAAATCTCCAAATGCAACATGGGAATTTGACCAGCTATCACTTCCGAAAGGTGTCAAAGAGCTTGGCCATGCCATCATGAAATGGCACACAGTTCATGACGAGCTGAAGGCTTTGGGAGACATGGAACATGATTGGACGTTCTTGATCTCCAAGCTCCCGTTCTTTGAGTCGCTTTCACTTGCACATGCCAGTGAGACGCTGCAGGACCCCATGTTTGACGAGCTTCAAGGGCCAATTGTGCGAACCTTCCTGGAGGCCACTGAGGACACATTGAAGAATCTTGGGGCAAGCATCATGGAGGACGTGGACCGCTTCATGACCAAGTACAAGCCAGTTTCTGACTGCGCAGAAACATGGCAAATGCAGCCCGTCCAGCACTTGTTTGACCCTGAGGAGCATGAGCACATCCAGGTAGAGGTGAACGACTTGGTGACTAGCCTGGACAATTTGAAGAAGATTTGTGACTCCATGAAGGGATTCGTCAACCATTCCTCGACCAACGAGAAGCTGAAGTCTGTGATTGGTGAGGCCAGCAAATTCATGAAGGCAGCATTGGCCAAGGTCAAGGCTGTCGGCAAGGTCGCGACAGTGATGTTGACCTCCGCTGTCATTCTACTTGCTGGTAAAGATCCTGCCCCTGACTCCATGGAGGAGACCCTGGATATGTGCCAGAAAGAGTTTGGCCTCTCCAAGGATGATCTACCTCCAAAGCTTCGCAAGCTCATCAATGACTGCATGGGAGGCGAGTCTAGCAGTCACAAGGCCAAGAAGCGGCCGGGCAAGGACAATAGTGAGAAGCCACCCAAGAAGGCACGAGCTGCAAAGGATGACAAGGAGAAGCCGGGGAAGAAGGCCAAGAAGACTTCAAAATGAGGTGGCATTTTCCATTTTGGGTCTGAGTCTGACAGGAAGACTGGACTTAGATGAGTGCTGTGGGATGATGGAAGTGCAACTGGGATAAAAGCAGTGCACACTCAGATGAACTATGATTCTATGATGAATGATAAAGCAAAACATAGCAAAAGGAAACAACACTAATATTGACACTGACGCTAAATAGTTTTTTGTTTAAGGACGCCGAGCTATAATTTATCTGCAGAGTTGAGTAGAGACAGTGTGACACTGTGTGACTGTAACTCGATGTCAATGACTAGTGACTAGTGCTGTGCATTGCTCCCCGGTTGCAAAACCAACGCAGTTTGCCAGTTGCTGCAAAAAGTTGTGTGTCAGAGTGGATGTGCCATTGGATTCGTGGATCAGTGATATCATTCTGTACATACAGGCGGGAGATACTCAATATGTGGCAGTATGTGACATGGCATAGTTACATAAGTTGTTACATGCCCCAGGTCCCCCCCAAGCTCCATTTACATAGACAGCGGGCATGCCAGTAAGCAGCCCACAGACAAAGAGGCCAGGCTTCGCTTTAATATATAATATGTATTTGATGGATTTTGATAGTTCGTGCTTCTTTATATAATTAGAGTTTCTATTTTGCGGGGACTCAGTGAGTGCAGGTACACTGTACATCCCAACCCTCCAATAGACGGTCCTTTTGGATTTCTTCGATCATGGTGCCGAGGAACCATATTCGGGCGCTTGAAGTGAGAGAACATCCGCTTTTTGGAGCTTTGTTTTGGTTTGGTTGGTTTTCTGGTGCGCCAAAAGCGTTTCAGTTCATTCCACCCTGAGCGGCTCGACGTCGACTTCACCTGTGAATGCCTCGCATCTTCGCGGCCATCCTCGCATGTCCGCCACCCTCAGCGGCAGGCTCCACCCGAGGAATTGGATTTGGAGCAGGCGACTGGGACTAGAGCAGGTACAGGATCTCTCAAGTTGGATAGGGGCGATAGTCCTTCACCAAGCACAGGGCGAGAATTGCTTATCCCACACGCTATAAAAAGAACATAACAGATCGTAGATGGTTTGTAGAGCTCACCCCAATGCTTGAAATGACCACTGAACCGCCCTTGCGTAAGCCTTTCGTGGAGGAGGATGAACCTTCGCATAGGCTTTTGGTCATTCTTACTTGCTGGTGTCCATGGCCCCTCCATGTACAGAAGATGTTTTGGATGTTGCTTTGAGGTGTGCGCCCTTTGTAGGCAAGCTTCAATCACACCTATTGCCGCTCCTTGACAGTGTGACAGCCAGTCCGAAAAGCGATATGCCCAAACTATGCAGGAAAATTATGAGGCACCTAGTGGCACCCACCATCACTCCATCACTGGTCTATGCGGGCCGGATGTGGCACAAACGATGCTTCTGGTGGTTCTTGAACTTTGACTTTGGCAACACACCCCCATTCAATTGTTTCAAGTGTTTCCTGCTATAGGCCTTCATCCCTTCACGTCACTGTTGCAGCTCCGCAACGCCCTTCTTTGGGCGCTTCCTACGTCAGGAGATTGCGCAGCTGGACACACCCCTCCGCCCGCGGGACGGCGTGCAGCAGGTCCGCCAGGCCGCCGAACGAGTGGCCAAGGGCCACGACGGCGCGGATCGCACAGCAGTTAGGACGGCGGAGAGTGTCGCTGTGAGGCATCGAAGAGGGGCGAAGAGGGGAACAGCCAATGGAAGGAGAAGCGATGATGGGCGTGATTAAGCCGATGATGATCCATTCTTTCGTTTACGCCTTCTTGACTTGGATGCAGAGGTTGAGCGAAGGGCTGATGGGGTCCTGATGGGGTTTCGCATGTATTGATCACCCGTGGGGTCCATGGGGACCACCTCTTGTCTTGCAGTCGCACATGTTTGTTGATGACGTGGGGTCCTCCCCAACTGGGAGCATCGCAACATGCCAGGTGTTTCTTCAGCTGGTTGGGTCTGTTGGGTACATGTGTGAGTTCCCTGGAAGGGAATGGTCAAACTGAGGCTACTTGAGACCACCAAAGCGGGTGTTCTCTTGCTCCCATTTGGCACCTGTTTGGGACTCTCAGGTCCTGTGGGCGCCGGGCGAAGCGATGGCCAAGTTGTGGGACACCATGAAGACCCTTGAGGGCTCGGCTGAAAATCGAGAGGTCAAGCTCGAGGAGCTGAGATTTGGCGTCCGCGTCCGTTGAAACAGAAGGAGGTGGCGGAAAACCGGATGTATGTATTTTTGTTTTGTGGCTAGAAGGGGGCATGAAGGGTGGTTGAATACGTAGAGGTTGGAAAGACTCCCCCTCAGTGATACATATATAATATACTGTGTCTATATAATTTCTTATAATATATAGTTTGTGGTTTCTTACAAATCCATGCCGTCTCCCCTTCAGCAGCACAGACTTTAGAAAATTTGACTCGATAGGTCAGGTTTCACAGGCCATCCATGTTTATAGATCCACTATAATACAATATATATATATACACATGTTTTATATGATAGTTTATTTATAGGTATACATAAGTTATCACATAGTTACATACACATAATTAATACATGTTCATTGACTCATTGACTATAGATCATTGTTTATAACTACTTAAAGGAATCAATGATTTGTTTATCTTTAATCCAGCCTTGGGGTCAACGTCGGTGCCGGCCTCATCCTCAAAGGCGGTTCTGGTATGGACCGATGTAAATATACCACCTAGACAAGGGAACAGATTGAAGAATGTCCAGCTTACCTCTTCCCCAAAGTACATCAAACCAGGGGATCAAGTTCAGTCAGTTTGAAGAGCCAAGATGGAAACCATACTTTTCAGATGACACCCCTAAACCAAGAAGAATGCTTTTATGTTTTGTTTAAGCTGTTATTTAAAAAAACAAATCTTAGCACCCTATGGAGCTTCAAGACTTTCGTGTGTGCTGACGGATGCTTTTGGGAAGAACTGAGCCACCAAGTGAAGAAGCCACGTGAACGTCGCTTCTTCTTGCGACGCGTCGTAGCTGGCGTTCGTAGCTACCGCCAGGAGCTGAAGTCGCAGCGGGATGCCGCCCAGGACGAACTCCGCGAGATCGTGGCTTGGCTTGGCTTCGTGGAGGAACATCGGTTGGAATCGCCATGCCGTCCACTTCATGTTGGGTCTTAATTAGCAAAACACACCCCCTAGCAAACAATCCAGGGGGTCTGAAGAGTTTCACCGCCACAAAAACGATTAGTAGTAGTAGTAGTAGTAGTAGTAGTCGTCGTAGTCGTAGTCGTAGTCGTGGTGGTGGTGGTAGTAGTGGTAGTGGTAGTGGTAGTGGCAGTGAAAGTGGTAGTAGTAGAAGTAGTAGTATAGTATAGTAGTAATGATAAAGTTAGCTTTTTCTTTAGGCCTCCAAGTTTGCTGATTAATCCAACCCGCTAAACAATTCATACTATTCAATTACCCTGGGCTTGTGTGCTACCCGCTTGAAAAGTTGTTTGCAGCAATGAAATCGATGAGTTTTAAAAGTTTTAAACATGGTTTTTGATAAAGGTTTCCAGGTCAGAGTTCTATGCATCTGGTGGTGGTGGTGGTGGTGGTGGTGGTGGTGGTGGCGGTCTAATTAAATCAATACAGAAAACACACCTCAAAAAAACACCCTGGGCGAAAATGGTTTTCTTATTCCGACCCATTAAACTAATCATTGTGTGTGAATAGTTTGGCATTTTTTTTATTATTCTGTCCCATTTGACTAATTTTGATCTAACATTAACCACGATTGATGGTTGGAAACAGGGTATATCTTGAACAATTCCTGCAATTGGAGGGGTGATTCACATGAAGTGAGGGTACGCATGCTGGTGATTGCCAAATCTGAGAAGTGTGAACTCGTGACAGGGGTCCAAACTGGACGCACCCAGTTTCCCTACTGGATCTTACGGGTGTATAGTGAGGGTTTGTTTCTTCCTTGTTCCAAGCATTCTTAACAATTTTATTCTTTCCAGAACGCCTAGAGAAGTGCTTTCCAGCTTGGAGCGGTATTGTGTTACGTACCTAATGCCTATATGTGCCAACGCACAAAAGTCGAGCATGCTTATACTGTCATTATACCCCATGTATGGAATAGTGTTCAAGAATAAACACGTGTAATTAATGTAGAATTGACGAATAAAACCTTCACCGTATGGATTGTAAATCTATGTAACTCGTCTTCCAGTCCCATGAATGGTCTGAGTACGGAAAGACGTTGGATGGGCCCTTTGCGCATTGGGAACGGCCATGGACGTGAGATCCATGGCCGTTGGACACGACCGATGGAGCTGGGCATATGTCATTGTGTTTGCGTTTCAGGAGTAGCCAGTCCCATGGAGTGTCAGGGAAATGGATAGCTAAGACAAGCCACTTGTGATACGTTCACACTATTTCACACTTGCTGTACTTGTTTGATGGCCATGGTGCACTATGTGCACTGTTGGGGTGGGAGGCCACACGACCACCTTCCAATCAGCTGGCCAAAAACTTTGTCCAGTAGAGAACTGAATCACTTCTGTTGCCGCTGAGGAGCGGCAAGACAAGCAGATCTCTCGCTCCTTACGCTGTGTTCGCGAGCCTCTCGGCGGGTGACGGTGTGGTCAGGGGATCCAATGGCTTTCGAGAAAGATGATGTGAAGATACGGCAAGACCGTTAAGAGTAGTCCTTTTCTTCCGTACCTGAAGCACCGGTAAGACTACTCAATGGGTTCCGATTCTTGCTCTTTTTTGGGGGCCTTATGGTGCTGCAGAGGTGGCTGTTCTGAAACACCATGTTACCATGTTTCTTGATCCTGAGTCGATTCCGCAGCTGTCACGACCTACAGTCGAGTTTCCGAGTCGGAAAAGAGCATGTCGTACACCAAGAGAGAAGAAAACAAGGTACACAGCTGGAAACAAAGCTGACGAACACTTGCACCGAAAGCGGCTGGATCCATGATCATGTGTACGTCCTTTTTCTATAATATATTTTTCTACTTTTGCTTGTTGAGGTCTTCACAGTAATCCGGCTCCGGCACTGATCATTGTTCCAGATGGCACCGGCTCCTTTCTGGTCAGGTTGGAGGAGATCGCATGGAGCCTCGGTGGCTTGTGACTTGGCAGAGAGGTTTGAATCCAAGGTGCATGTTATACCTCCAGGAACTAGAATACTGAACGTCCTGCGCAGCCAATTCTGAAACATATGGTCAGACAAGGGCAGGATGGATTGATGGTCAGATCAAGTATATATAATAAGAACTTTGGTTCTGAAACCCTTCAGAAGCCATGGGCTTTCGAAGTGACTACCAGCACTAGACTTGAGCTAAATGAGCAAGTACACAAGGCTTTGCAGGGCTTAGAGTAGTGAGTAAGCCCATCACAAATTGAAGGCTTCACACGTAGACATGACTTACTCACCCATTTTGTTGGAGTACGCTTGCATACTCGTTGGCCAAATGGAGGCTGGATGAGAAATCTGCCAAGTGTAAGCAGGCAGGCTGTGCGCGCCGTTGTGTGGTCCGGCATGTGTGACCTGGCCATTTGATGCCATTTCCTGTCCAATTCAGGTGATTGCCCTGTGTTGCATGGGGATTGAGCCACCATCAGACTTCAATCCATGGCGTCTTAGATTTACATTCCTTTGGTTTGGAAGGGGCATCCTGGGTGACCGGACTTCAGTTGCGCTTTTTCTGACGTTGAACAGCAGCTGCCCCGTGGGGCATGCTACTGTAGGCGGACCCAGACCTGTGAAGGTATGATATGGGTAGTCAATTGTGGTCAAGTTTCACTACACATCTTGGATTCACCTTAAACATGAATATAGGTTTGATTCACCATCCATATTCCAGGGTGTGGGATGGTTTGCAAAATGAATAGTAATATGATGGTTTCACCTTTGATGGTTTGAAGTTTGATTCATATGTGAGTTGACCATACCTGCCACGACATCCAGCCACACCAATCCAACTTGTGAAGTCGATCAGCGGCTGACCTAATGATGCCATGGGACACATGTAAAGAAACATGCACTGTTTGCTTGCCTGAAGTACGGTTGACTTTCTCGTACAGTAAGGCATTATGTTTTATTTGCTGGTTAGCATTTCATTTCAGTTGTGCTATGTTCTTTTCTCTCTCCATGTGTGTTTTCCAGCTGGTCTCCCGCCACAATGCCGCGGCTTCGACCAGGCTATCACCATGCTCTCCCAGATCGAGGCCGACTTCGTGAAGCGTCGGAGCCAGCGGCGGATGAGAGACCTCAACGAAGAACCTCGGATGGATTTGTGCGCCAAGCATTTGCAAAAGCCGCTGACTATATAATATACAGTGTATATATATACATATATATATATACATATATATATAGTGTATAGACATGTATAGACCCTGCTGTGTTTTCAATTCCCTATATTTGTGCTCCTGGTGCGACCAGAGTGTTCACAGTGGTGCCTTACCTGTCCTAACAGGGGACATGCGTGCGGCCAGGAAGACAAGGGTGGTAGAAAAGGTTGTACAATCCAAATGGAGGGTTAGGAATCAAGAGCCTACATTAGTGAGTCCTACCGCGCGCGAATTGAGCGTTGTTGGTGCCAGGTGGTGCACAACTTGTTCCATGCCAGGTGGTGGGGTGATGTTTCGATGTTGCTCCGTCAGTTGTCATCCAAACACACGGGCACACACAAAGTATATAGAGAGAGATGTCCAGACTAAAGCATGCCAACACCCATTTTTGGTGTTGAGCCATCCATGTGTGAGCCGAGCTAAGGCATTGAAAGAAGTTGGCGCATCTTTAGCACATCCACCAGAGGAGGTGTTGTGGGAGCTGATTTTCTAGCTTTATTGGCAGGTCAAGCAGCAAACCGGCCAGCGTCACAGTCCGTCCTCTCTGAAAATCAATTGATTCCCTGATCCAAAACAAGATATCCTTGTGACCCCAGATCCTCCGAAGCATTGTTGCCTGAAGGATGAAGACAAAGAGGAGGCTGCTTGGCATCTACATTGGAGAAGGCCCTGCATGCACCTGCTTCAGACCCCCAGTGTGTTGGGATGCATTTGATCTCCACACGGCTTTCTCAGCACGGAGCGTCCTAAGGAGCCCGACGAGTCTGAGCAACGTGCTCGCCGCGAGCAGGCACTGCTCGCACGCCGCGCGCGCCGACAGGAACGGCGGAAGAGGCAAGGCTCGGAAACTCGCTCCCAGGAAGGCTGGGAAACTTCTGACGCTTGGCCAGGCATTGCTGAGCAGTTCTGGTTTGGATGGTTGGTTTGATTTTGAGATCTTCCACCTGTATTCTCACGAGGGGTTCATGCCCTGTATCAAGTTGTTTCTCGGGTGAATGTGGATAAGGAGCCCATGGGAACCCCTTGTATATGACGATTCTGGAGCGCGGAACCAAGTATCGAAAGGTCTTGGCATGCTGAGTCATGATGTCCTTTCTGGGTGAGGGGATTTCATGGGGGGGTTAGTCATGGGCCATGGGTTTGGATTGAGGATGATTGAGGGACATATATATATATATATACACACATATTCAGCATGGGTGTTCCGGTTCGGCTCGGTGTACGGAAAAGTGTTGTTGAAACGGCAATGATTCTAAATCATAACGGTTATTGCTGAAACGATTATCATAGAATAACCCTTTCCATTTTCCCTACAGGAATTGTTGAAACGGCTAAAGGTTTTTTTTGGGGGAGATGTTTTGATATGCCAATTCCAAGGATGTCAGCGATGAAGACGGCCACTCGTCCGAGATGGTCCATCCGTGTTTTTCGTCCGATTGCATCACTTCGGCGTAGGGGCACATAAATGGATATGAAATATTGTTTATGAACTAATATGAATATCGAATATGATGCGCAGTCGAGCGAGAAAGATTCACACCCCCAGTCAAGTTCAAGTGTTTTAGTGATTTCTTAGGTTCTTCACGCCAGGTTTGGTGAATAGATCTTAAATATGTTTAAGCAAAGATCGACACATGAAAACAAAAGAACACATTCCTTGGAGGCTCAAGATTGGACAAACCCATGTGTTTTCTGACGGATTGTCTTCAAACGCATTTTTGAGCCGGTTTGTTGTCCTGTTCTGGCATGGCAGAAGAGACTAACACAACCTTCTTTTTTTCGAGCAATGCTACGTGGAAGGTGGCCATTTTCAGCAGCGGATATTCACTTTCCTCTTCCACGATGTCCAACTGGGAGGCCCTTGATTTGGGACGCAACCAATTACACTCCCTGAAATGTCCCCTGAGATTCTTGCATGAAAGCCGGTGCACAGCATGAGGG
>CAXAMN010025695.1:641708-663104 GCA_963970005.1 Durusdinium trenchii
GTGGTTTGCTGGAGTCCTGGACGTGCAGCCTTTCTAAATCCATCTAATGCAATTACAAGGCTGACCAAACATGGCTTCAAACCTGTGAGAAGTCATTTGGCACATCACCTTGCAGATGTTGGAACATTCTTAGGTCAACCAATAAGAGATTGCCGGTCGGATGAGGTCATCCCAAGACACTCACCTGTCAGGATCGATGGCACCCGTGTAGCTTTGCAAGACCTCGCTCCGCGTGCCAGGTGGGACCCGTTCAGCCTTTGTGCGAATGGTGCCAAGTGGGGCCCCAGGAAGGCATTGACCACCACGCAACTGGAAGCCTTTGATTGGTTCGAGGCGGGGTTGGATCTTGCGGCCTATCCAGCGTATCCGGTCCAAAGATGGACTGGGAACATATGGACGTGATTCATCGTGATTCCTTGGGCGATCGCCGATTCGACTTCCATGAGGGCGTGCTTGTGGCCGTTGATTCCCCACAATTTGATCACAGACTCCTCGAACCACGAACAGGGAGCATGCGCCAAATTGATCCATTGTGCTTCATCCTTTGGGAAACAGAACCCTGAAACAGTCAGCCCACAAATGCCCATGCAGAGAAGGCAACGCATCGGTCACCGCTGCTCATGAGGGTCCTTTCTGCGGCATCAGGATCTGGCAGCCTTCACTGAGATGATGGGTGACGATGATCCAGACGGAGAGCTGCTGGGCGATCATGGAGGGGTCCGTCGTTTTGCTTCTCCTGGGAGCGCTTTGGTGGGTCATCAAAGCGAGGATCAAACAATCCCTAGTAGGCAATCCAACTGTACGGGAATTCAACAGTATGTATGGATGGGATGCTGGCAATCTTAAGATATGAACGTGGGGGTAATGTATGGCGCAAACCCATCCCAGATGTGAGTATTATAGGACTAGCGTGTGGCCCGCCCGAACAGAGTGAGGCCCCCAAGAAAGGCGGTTTGGTGTTTTGTTTAAGACACTTGTGACTCCATTGCTCTTGCACGAAAATGCTGAAGATCAATGCATTTCATGACGGCCCCATATACTACGTTCTTGTGACAGATCAGAGCACCTTAATTATAAAAAACAATTAGGATTGGTCGGTTTTCAGGAGGGTCCCGGTTTGTGTCAACCTTACAACGTTAAACAAAAAAACACCAATCAAGTTCGCTGGTGCTCCTTCACTCACTGTAACTAGACTTTCCTGATGCTGTTTGTTTCATGTTCCGATTCCAACTTCTATCAGTGTCAGGTTGGTTCCAAAGATCGTGCAGAAATGCATCTTCCCCGAAGTGGCTCGCCGACTGCCCTCGCCTTAGTGCAAAAGAATACTGCGCGTAAATCCAAGCCGTAAGAAAACGTACCGTGAGGACTTGTTTGTGCTGACTTGTGTTGTTCAGTGGCTCCACGAATCCTAGAATGGACAGCAATGCCTCTCCATAAGATTCAACCTTTCTATCAAGGTTTGTCAATTGCCTTGGATTTTTGAGCCCTTAAGACTTTAAAGTTGTTCCGTTGTTCCTGCTTGAAGCAAAGGGGTTCATATCGAGAGTTGGGTGAACATAAAGACATACAGCTACACAGGCTGCATGGCAGACTTGAGCACAAGAGTGTCGGCCCAGTGATGGAAGAACTCAAGTAAATACTTGGAGATCCTGCATTTGAGCTGGGGCAGGATTCTTCCTTTAAGGATTTTTGTGAGTTCATGATTGATCTACAGGACCAGGTGTTCCAAAGTAGCGGTGCGTGAGTGGAGTGTGGGCATGTGATCAGGCCCCCCTTAGGCCCCTCCATGTTCGGCACCGTCCACTGGGACGAATAGGCGCCAGTGCTGGGACGTGACTTGCATCGAGCAAAGCAAGCGCGCTGCGGCACTCTTGGACGAATGCTTGCTCTTCGAGGCGGGGAAAACCCCCCCGCGGTAGAAACGACAGACACCGCCCAAACGGTGGTCACAGTCCGTAGGTCTTCAAAGACCATCCGCCGAGCCGAGCGGTGGTTGTGAGCCGCCTCGATGTCTCTCCTTGGCCACAAGCACCATGGCACCAAAGGGATCAACCAGGGGGAATCTGTTCGTAAACTCGGTGTTTTGGAAAACTATGGTCGGAAGGAAAGATAAGTCGGTGATTTCAGAGGGAATAAGTCACGATATGTCACGATCATCCGATGCCACACTACAAATCTGCTCGATCCGACCCATTCTACCCCTGTGCTTCCTGAGTCAGTCACCGCTTGTGTCGGGCAACTTCAGGAAAAGGAAGACTACTTCGATCATCTTCGATCTATTATAAGCTCAAGACATCTCAAGACCCACTACAAGCATTTAGAAGCTACCTGGTACCTAGTACATCCGCAAGGCGAACGGACATAGTACCGAACTCCTTGCACCCGATGTCATTGTGTTGTTCCATGTTGTTCCATCACCGGGCCCAAAGCGCTCCAAGAAGGCCTCACCGACCCTTCTCGAAGTGACCACCTTTGGCAGTAGAGGTAGTCTAGAGGCGTAGTTTTTGGGGCGCGTAGATGATATATGCATGGCTATACCTGGATCCTCCTTTGGGCGGAAAAAAGTGCCGGACCTCAATCCGGCAAAATTTTCCGCCGGATTCCGAAAAAACGCCGGAGACCTGAAAAAACATCCGGATCCAAGATTCTGAAAAACAGAGATGATAAAAGGTTGGATCATACACAAGCAAACTGCCTTTGCGCCGCGAGTAGTTTTTCTGGAGCACACTCGAACCTTCCTGTTCCCATTGCCCTCGCCCATCTTCCGAATGGAGCAGAAATCACAAAACAAAAGCAATTTGTGCCCAAGCAAAGACTTCCAAGAAAAAACCAAGGAGTATGTGGCAAGGAACCCCTCTTTCTCTGCAACCGTGTCTCTCAAGTGTTTTTTTAAAAAGTGGGTTGCTCTTCATGATTCTCATGCTTCTTAATGTTTCTTTAAAGCTTGCCTCAGGACGGCCCCCCCAATAAAGTAGCAGAACTCATGGTTCCTGTCAAAACTCTTCTGTGAAAAACTGTTCACAATCAAAGCCTGCAGAACACTCAGTCCAACAAAAATACGCCGGAGTTACGGGAAAATACGCCGGAGTTACGGGAAATTACGCCGGAATTACGGGAGATTACGCCGGAGTTACGACGTGCAATTTTTTTGACAACTCTCTGCAAAACATTGAGATTCTGAACAACACATGTTCCACAGCCCAAAACGTGTCCGGCAGGCTCTGCAAACCTGCGCAGCTAGAACTATATCCCAGCGCCCCGACATCCTGAAACAATGGGAGTACTGTACATTCTTGCCTATGCTCTTTCAGCTTAGGTGCACCCACTTGGGTCTTTCAACAGGTGCATCGCACTGTACCGGCTTCATCCGATTTCATTTAGAAGATCAGCTAAACGGATCTGATTGATCCAGTGTGAACCATGCTGAAACCGGTGGAATGAGAAAACAGCGGAACAGGCAAACGAGCACACTTTGCAAACAAAATCATTGCATCAGTAGTGGGTTTAACTTCAAAGAAATGCAGGCCACAAAGAATGCAAAGCCTCGAGAATCCACATAAAGTGACTTGGAAAAAGCGCCGGACCAAATCCAGAAAAACGCCGGAGTTGGAAGTCCGGCGCCGGACCCTGTAAAAGTGCCGGACTGAAGATCTAGGTATGATGATATCATCGATATTATATTGTGTAGTATGAGCAAAATGTATGTGAATGTATGTGATATGATGTGTATATTCCGGTTCTACGGCTTGTCATTCCCTCCCTCTCTTGCCTCTAGGAGGCTTGGGCTATTTATTCTCCCATTCTCCCTATGAAGATGGTGCCAGGTGGGTGAAGATGGCGCCTTCAACGAACTGCTGTTGGCCGCGCTGGAGCGCTTGCGTGTGTGTTTGCGGCAGTTTGCACCTGTGACTTGGCGATGCTGGGTGTGCGCACTTTGTAGGGGTCACTTGGTAGGTGTGCAGGTCTTTTTTGCCACCAAGGAAGTCTTCGTCCCTGCGCACTTGGTCTCTTCGTGGTACGCATCTCCCGTGCGAAAGCGCCTACTGTGGCGCTGCTGCAAGAATCATGGTCGCAGGAATTGCCCCTGTTAAACGCGTTTGGCCAACTCACGCCAGGCCTCATGGAGAGTCACTTTGTGTGTTGAGTGCGAGCTGCACTTGAAGCATTCTCACTCATACAGCACTTGCGCACTCGACGTGCAAGTAAACACTCAATTCTTTTCGGTGGGTCGTAGACCCGCAGAGCAACTGCGATGTTCGAAGACCAAGCAGCTGGGTTTATTGAAGACATTCCTATATATCAACTCGTAGACCTCCCAAGTTGTCGTTCTCCTCCCCCAGGATCGCCGCCTGCGCGGCACACTTGGAGGGCCGTGTGGCCGACGAGCAGCTCGCGCCCTTGGTGCTCCAAGAGATCTTCGCGCTGCGACGCTCGGTCGGTGGACGAGGGAGGCGGAAGTCGTTTGGAGGGATTTCACGACCACCATAGGAGGAAGCGGAAGTTCGGTTTTTTGACAGACCCCAAGATGTCCTTTAGATGGGGGTCCATATAAACCACCTCTTGGGTTCTGTGCCATCTACTCTCAATCCACTATAGGTCAGAAGGGTCAGACTAGGAAGTCCATAGGTCATATGGATGAAGTTCGGAAGGTCCACTTTTTTAGTTACTAGTTTGCATGAAGGCACAGGCAGCCTGAACCAAGGGTCTTTCGAGGGAGGGTGTTTGGTAGAAAGGAAGCTGAGGTTGAGTTTGCGGGACGGCGGACTGCAACGCATCAGAGAAGACATGAAAACATACATCCATTGCGCCTCTACATACTTTGGCCGGTTTAGGCGCCCAAATTGATGGAAGCCCAATAAAAAGGGATCCCCCCCAAGCAAACACGGGGGCTTGCTCAAAACTGTTTTCACTATATATGTATAGCTTTACCTCTCGGTGTGATTTCACGGCCTTCGGAATCTCCTTCGGGAACGCTTCGAATACGCCGAGGCATGGCGCCCCACTTACAGGGCCCGCGGCTGCACCTGGAGGACGGCCGGACTCGGCCGGTGTTTTGGGGAGAAGCGCAAGAGGCAAGTGGGAAGAAAAAGGACGCAAAACACCCAACTCTCCCTAGGGATCCAAGCACCTTCGCAGAAGGTGATTGGAGGCACTGATATGTAGGTTTGGAGGGTCCAAGTACCTGTACCTTCTGAGAAGGTACTTGGATCCCTAGGGTCTATAAACCAATGACCAATACCTCCACACTTTTTGGGGGAGATTGTCATGGATGGTCTCCATTGAAACAGGCCGTGGTGGGCAGAAAGAACCCTTGGGCCCATAGCCACTGGGACCTTCCCTCGAAGCGATGCCGAAGGATGACCTTCAAACCGGAGGAAACTTGGACACTCTTGATCAGAAGGCTCTCCAAGGGAGTAAATGCCCATTGACCCTGCATGAAACGGCGACCGTGTCTGAAGGGGAGATACTTTGCCAGTCCCATGGAGTCAAATACATTAATGTAACTTGGAGATACTTCTTGCGAGGGGTAGAAATCAGAATCAAAGAGGGATCAGGTTTCGCTGTTGATCAGCCAATCCGGGCCCCGCAGGAGATGGACTTGCTCGAGCGCTTCATTGAAGCTCTACCTGAGAGGCCTTCAAGCCAAAAGCTCGGAGCCGTTTGTCATCTCAGTGTTCCGTCAAGAGACCAAAATAAAACACCCAAAGGGAACCAAAGAAGATATGTACCACAGATAGTTTTAAGCGTACGAGTCCGATCGCACAAGCAAACTGTATAACCCAACCAAAGCGCTGGGCTGAAATGCTTCGAAAGTTGCACCGCTCGCAGGTGGTTGGATCCCTTGCCTGCTGCCCTGTCCCCCTTGCGCGATTGCTTGGGCCCACGCGCGCCGAAGAATGCGGAGCTGTCAGCCGAGCGAGCGTACAGGCTCTTGCAGAAGATGAAGTGATGCTTAGCCTGAAAGACGAGGAAATTCCGTTGCGGTGTTTGGGGCTGAGCGATCGCTCGCTGTGGCTTCACACGGGGCCGGCACAAACTCCACAGCCGCAACAAAGCTGGTCTAGAGTTGTTCACCACTGTTTGGTAATGCACTTGGCTATATTACGTTGTTTTCAGCTCCAATGGTTGAATAATGTTGAATATGTGTTGCCCTCAAAGATGATACTGTAGCAAAAAAATCAGGAATTCATCAAGGACAGTGCTCTATCGCAAGCACGTCGATGCTAGTTTTGCCTGGCTTTTCGTGCAGAAACACGGCACCTCCGAAAACCATCAAACCCTGCTCCCAGTCCCAAAGGTCACCTAACCATTCAGAGACTTTGGCAGATGATAGAATTATAAAGAACTTTCATATGGTAAGGCCAGAATCCGTGATTTAAAAAAGAAGTCAACAAAAAGTCAACTGGAAAAGTCAAAGTCAAAAAAACGTCAAATTGAAAAGTAAAAAAAACATCGAAAAAATACAAAAAAGGTCAACCATAGACCACAGCTCGAAAAAATCAAAAAACAGTCAAGAAAAAGAGTTAAAAAAAGTCAAAACTGTGGCTCCTTGCCTTGGCGGATTACTGGAGTCAAGAAAAGGCAATAAAAAAGTCAAAAAAAAATGGAAAAACAGTCAACCATAGACCACAGCTCGAAAAAGTCCAAAAAAAAAAGTCAAAAACAATTCAAAAAAAACAGTCAAGAAAAAGTCGAAAAACAGGTAAAAAAAGTCGGATCAGATCTGGGCAAATTGATTTGTTTTTGACTTTCTGAAAATTTCTGATTTGACTTGTTTTTTGACTTTGACTTTTGGGATTGACTTTTTTGTGTTTATTTTTTTAGACTTTTTTAAATTTAGAAAACAGGCTCTTTCCAATGAAAGTGTTTTTTGTAATGATAGAATGAAGAGATGCGTGTATGTCATGCGGTACTGTGTGCAGCTACACGACTCAGTGGCTTTGGTATTATTGTTGAGTTTGCAATTGTTGAGTCAACGAAGTCGACAATTGAAACCACATTAGGCAACCAGTCAACAACCATTCATCAACGAAGGCGCTGTTTGATCTATCGACCGTCGATCCTCTTCGAGCTTTTAACGCCTTGTCGTTGCTGATCCAGGCTTCGATGAGGCTGCTGCCCTGAAGCTTTGACAAAAAGAGCCCGCAGTGGCGGTGCTTCTCGAGCCTACAGGTGTTGGATGGTGTTGGAGGAGGTTCTTTTTGAGGTGATTTAGGCTAACATTCCACCCTTTTGTGTCAGGATGAGAAGGGACAGTGGTGTCGACCCTTGATTCGGTCTATACGGATGAAGGTCCAGAAGTCCATCTAAATGGTAAAACAAGCATATCGTGTATAGAGGACCGTTGTTCCGTAGTTTCTTCCTGCAGCTTTTGGCTGTGAAAAATCCTTGTTCACATTGTTTCTTGTTTTGCTGGCACAGTTGCCTTTTCTTTGCGAGTGTGGGTACGACCATGGACCATAGTCCCATACCGTATCCATACCCTTTGTAGATGCTGTGCAACTATCAGCGGTTCTGGCCAAGCATTTCCATTGCAATCGAGAGTCCAATCAAGCCTCCCTTGCCCCTTGCGGATTGGTCAAAGATGCTGGAAAATCACGGTAAGATTCCGAATAATGGCTGCTACTCAGGTCAGCGTAACCTAATTCAACTTGCATTTCAGACGGGACCAGCCTCGTTCAGTTCTGAGATGTCAAACGACCAGACTTGACCGACCGAAGACATCAAATTAGGTGTGGCGATATATGTGCCGCCTGCATGTTGCATCTCCAGCTGTTCAAGAACCTTATAAATGTGAAACGGTGAGAGTGAGACACTGAGACGAAATGAAAGTCACATCGGATACAAGATGACACAGCCACACGGTCATACATGTTTAGTTTCATGAAACATGGCATATCATAGAGGCAGCAGCAGATCCAATCGGTATCAAACGATGAGGGCCACATATTGAGGGGAGGTGTGGCATGGTGTAACAAGTCAAGGGAGGATGCCATCCATGTTGCTTTGCAACCATTCTCAATATGTTCCGCATCAACCCATGTTCAAGTAGCATGGAGTGACCTATTCTCCCTCTCAAGCAGGGTGACTCAGTTGGCTCGCTTGACGACAAGAGGTTGCAACCAGCTACTGGTGTTTAGCACCAACAGTCGAACACCATGCATCTCTCGAGCATGCCGTCGAGCCCGCGGCTCTGGCTGCCGCGCAGCGCGCGCAGCGCTTCGCCGGAGCGTGGCATCTCTCCAAGTAGATCTTACATTGTCTTGGGTGGCGTTCCTCAAGGCTCTTGCTGCTCTGCATCCCCAACTTATTCAACGCCTTCCCGGCCCATGTCCCACCTGGCCAGAGTGGCCGTGGCACCCTCCCAAGCTCCACGTTACGTGGGGCTCAATGGGCTCCACGTGGGGCTCAATGGGCTCAAGGCTGGTTCGCGGCTCCCTGCTGGTCCTCGGCTCCCTGCTGGTCCTCGGCTCCCTGCTTCTGCTCCCCCAGCGCCACTCTCTCCCCACAACGCCTCGGGCGATGGCGATGGACGCCGTCCGTTGGTGCTGCTGGCACGACCTGGTGCAGCTGTGATGCAGATCAGCCCAGAGGATGCCCGACCTTCAGAGCCTGGGTCCTATGCGATGGTGGGATGGTGGGATGACTGGGAACGTGCCCAATGGAAGTGGTATGAAGTGGTAATAGACATTCTTGGCCTCTTGGCAGGTCCAGGCCTTTTTGGATCGTGCCACAGGGAAGGAACAAGTTTGGAGTGGTCGACCCAGGTGCCCCCGGATCGCGAGCCTTCTCGTTCAAGCGCCAGAATCTTACGGAGGGACTACCAGATCAGATTGGGCTAAGATGGGCCAACTTCACCTCCCAACTGCTTCAAAGTCCAACCAATGCAAATTGTCTTGGCCACGGGTTGTCGAACTGTCCTGCACCGCCAGAACTGCCCATGAATCTTGACTAGGCCACCGTTCGGTGGGGTTCTTCGCGCCAATCGAATCATATTGATGTTTGCCCTCAGAGAGCCCAACCAGAAGAAGCACCCCTTCTGGTTCCTCAGGAAGACTCACTCGCAAGGCAGCTGCGCGCGCTTCAGGACTCGGCACCGTTGGGTGGTTTGATCTCCACCCCATCTCCAAGGTCTTTCGAAAGACCAGGTCGCTTCTGGGATAAGGATGATAAGGTTAAGTTGAGTACATGGTTAAGTATACAGGTCGCTCATGTACCATAAGGTAGCTGCAGCAGCTCACGTACCATAATGATGCATGCCTTGCTTCTGCGCAGAGAAGTTGGGAGACCTGAACTTGGATCCCAAATCGGGCAGATGGACTAGGCAATGCAGGGCTGTTCAACCCCGCTAGGTTTCTGGAGAATGGCATTTTGATGTTGGTCCTTTGATCCCTTATCGCAGACGCCCAGAGCCGTGAACCGGGTGCCAAGCCGTGAAGCGCAGGAAGCCAAGAACCTGGCCGCCCAAGAGCAGCAGCGCAGTGACGAGCAAATCGCTCGGCGTCAGGCGGCCCCCTTGAATGAAATTTTATTGTTCTGGGGGGGGGGAAGATGTAATACATAGATTTGATTATAGTTTTTATATATGTTAACCGGCACCTGGGTTTCAGTGAGCGACCTCAAGTTCCATTTTTGCAACACCGCCCGGTTCGAAGTGGTAGCATGCTGATCCAATTGAGAGAACCGACCAGCAACCCCAAAATAGATATAAATAGAATCAATAGAATCATGAATTGCTTCCGAATACTGCTGTATAGGCCCTACCTCCATCTATTTACAGTGATTTCAGAGTAGATGGCACAACCCGCAAGATGTCCTTTACACAATGCATAGGGTTCCATATAAACCACCTTTTGGATCCTTTTGGGGATTGTCCCATCAACTCTGAATCCACACCTCGTTGGTCGCGCCGCATCGCGCTGCCCCAGCAGGACCAGCTGAGGCGCGAGACCGTCCGGGTGCTGCAGACCACGCCGCGCCTGCACGACGCGTTGCAGCGGTGGCCTTCACCCACGACACCGAGACTGGAAGTGGTGGCCTTGAGTGGCCCAGCTGCAGTGGAAGCACAGAAGCACCGCAAAAATATGCGAAGACATACTGTATGCTACTGCGATGACAGCATTGGATCCAATTCTAAAGTTGTTCCTTTCAGAGAAATGCGCGTAAAGAAAGGTGGGCGTGGCGGAAGCTTCAACCTTGTGGCAACACATTGAAGACTTAGATCCTTGTGGTCCATTTCGGACATCCCTTCAGGTGAAAAGAGCGCCGCCAGCCCGGAGGAGGAGTTACCCGGAGACTCCTCCACCTTGCCTGCGCCTGAATCCCCAGAACCTGCGAGCAGCATCCTCGTGGGCACAGACTCTGGAATGACAAAGGAAGCGGCGCAGGAAGGGTCGCGCGCACATGAGCGGTCACCTCAGAGCTCGGCTTGCAGCTCGGCGTGTGGAAAAGCGGCCGGGTCCACCTGCGCGGGTTTTTTTGGCGAGTTGGACATAATGTTGACGTAGGATCAATCAACCCCCCCTTCAAGGTCAACAAGGTTTGAGATTGGAGGTATTGGAGACCACATCCTCAGTCACATCCCCTTAATCAAGGTGATGACCTGATGATGGAGGATGATTGTTCTGTGTGAAACATGAGAGAGCTCTTAGATGCTCTTAGTATATTGGCACCAGCTTGACAAGAGATCTGATAGATCACAGCCATGCCAATTAGGATCACTGCATTTGAGAGCATGGAGAAGGAATAGGAGATGGATGCTTTGTGTGATGAGAGTGGATGCCTATACTGGATGGTCAGGTTGGTGGAGTGTGGAGGATTGGTATGACCTCATGGCCTATGACACCCAATAGGAGAGAGATGAATGAGCAGATAGCTAGCGAGTACAGGTATTCCAGTGGGTGTATGGACTGCAACGTTTGGAAATGCACAGCCTATTGGATGAGGAGGGAGGGGAAGAGGCTGGGGAGGAAGATCCCATATGAGTTAAACATTGGCTGCACAGATTGCCACGGGGAAGGATGAGAAGAGCAAGGAGGATGAGAAGATCAAGAAGAAGGATGAGAGCTATTAGGGTAGATCGCTATCTCCCAAAGAGATGGCATGAGAAAAGGGTGGGTCAGAAGATCAGTTTCACCATAGATCAGAAGATATTGGATACTGATCAAAACGAGAATAGTTATAAATCATACCAACAGTATTAAAAAGTACAATTGTAAACTATTGTTCTTCTTTTCTGGGGCAGCTGGGCTTGATCAATATGGGGGGGCTTCTGCTTAGGATTTTAGGGGGGGTGGAAATGTGGCATTCAGGTTTTAGTTCAAATTTATATAGTGTAGTATTGGGGGCTCGAGCTAGGCTTGATCAATAGGGGGAGGTTACTTAATCCTATCAATTCGATTGAGGGACCACTGGAATGTGATGATGTGTCATAAATGGGCAATTCTTTTGGAATTATAATCGTGTTTTCATGCCCAGTTTCACAATGGTTCTGGAAGATCCGTTTCATCAGGTGACCACGTGTTTTTTTGGGTTGGGGCTGTTCTGCAAAACGGCCGGCAATATATTAATAGTTACTGTAATAACCCAGAGTCGTTTTATGTCATTGGGAGGCGCAGGGTGTGAAGGTTCCGGAAGGTCCATGCATGTTAAAGGCCGGCAATTTAATATCCGTCAGGTGTCGCCGGCGTGTCTCAAAACAGGGACCCCATCCATGCTAATTGGCTCTCGCTATGCTAAGTTATGTATGTTTACATTTTGTAATTACATGATATTATATACATAATTACATATCTAGTTCCAAAAAAAAGTAGCAGACTAAAGTCAGGAGTGAATAGTTTATTAAAGGAAATTATTTTCTACTGGATGTTTGGACTAGGCAATGAGTTATAGAAACCCTTCATGTTCAAAACCCAGCACAGATTGCCTCCCATGTCTCTAGGTCGTGAACTGGCCGGTTCCAGTTCCAACGGAGACCTGCAGGCAGGGCTGAGCTTTGTGACATGTCCGGTGGACACACCCTCCCAGCAACCAGAGGTGAACACGGTGCATGGAAGTGGATGGCATGGCTGCCAGGGAGATGCCATTCCTTCCCAGCCTTCGCCATGCTTGAACATGTTCTTTTTAACCCCTTTCCTTTTTCCGCCCGAAGCAACGCACCAGGTGGAGTTGCGCCGCTGTCGCCAGGCCCTGCGCCGCTGCGCCCGAGCCGTCGCGGCCGCGCAGCTCCGGCAGCTGCGTGCGCTGCGCAGACCGCCGCCGCCAGTGGCGAGGAGCGAAGCCAGAGCCGAGCCGTTCGGGCGGCAGGGCCACGGCCACCGGTGTTGCCGCGCATGATGTGGGCTGTTAGGTTTTCTTTACGGAAAGAGGCGCCCACATCGGCAAAAGCAAGATAGATGTTGCCATGTGTTTGGTTGCTTTGGTTTGGGTTTTTGCTGTTGGTGTTCCTTAAGTTCCTTATTGCCGAGCAGAGTTACTGAACGTTCTGCCAAAAGCACAGGGTCACTGCGAGCCAAGTGGTTTGGAGTTTGTGAGCCAAGAATTTAATTTTTGAACAGGTATTATAGGCAGAGTGTAGCAAGTGGAACCGCTAAAAAAAACTGGTGGTAATTGGAAGGTGGTTGGTGTAGTCGCTGGTGGTAGGATTTGGTTGATGGCAGAAGCTGCTTCCGAAGTCAGCTGTTTTTTTGCCTTGTACTTTTGGGCTTCGGGCTTCAAATCAGAAGCCGTAACCTGCCATCCGGGGTCACTTGAACCATTGATTCAAGGGTGTTCCTCCGCCTTCTGCTGGGCTGAACATCTCACTGAACCTCGGCGGGTCTGAGTTTTCGCTCGACCCGACGGCCCACATGTCTCTGTGTCAAAATTGGGCGCAACGTCCTTGCAGGACCTTAGAGTTCATCAGCCTTCTACTGGGAGAGAAAGAAGGCAAGACGGTGAACTTCAAGAAACTCCTGGCAGACGCCGGGCGCGAAACGGCCGAAAAACCGCTCGAGCGAGACCATTGCCCCATTTGTTGGGGTGCGACGTTGGAAAATGGATCGGCAAAGCCCACCTCGTGGATCAGGGGGCAGTGTTGGGAGACACGTGAAGGCGTCACTGCATGCAAATTAAACATAACTAAACTTGTTCGGGGGGGACATCGTGCGTGATGCATCACCTCATGATGTCAGGGTGGAGGAAAGTTGTTGCTAGCTGGAGTTGTTGTTTGTTTGTTGGTCTTTTGGTTGAAGGGTTGGTTGGTCAGTGGGTTGGCCGGTTGGTGGGTTGGTTGGTCAGTCGGTTGGTTGCTTGGTTGGTTGTAGTTGGATACTGAGGCTGGGAAACGGACCTCCCTTGCCAGCCTTACTATCACTACCAATAATACTGCATGTCCAAACGTTTGGTTTGGGATCCCCTTGGCGTGGTTGTTTTGCTATTTTTGCTGGGGGGGGCTGTCCATAGGGCTGTCCATCTTCGGACCTCTGAAATGCCTTCTGAATCCATGCACATTTGAACAGCCCATTCATCCCATTTCCTGGTTCACCGAGTTGCCCACACGAATTGTCAGTCATTATATCTGACGGCCTGACAATAAGACCCTGAGCACCCTCACTGACTTGGGTGCCACAGGGAAGAGACAGATGGGCCCTTCTTGGATCTGGGCCCGCTGCTCTTGGCCTGGCGGTTGACCGTGTACTAGCGAATCATTCTCTGAGTTCAACCGCCATAGGAGAAGGAATGACTGACCAAATGAAAGGGAAAATTAAAACAACATCCTAAATATGTGTCCTTTCATGTGGTGACAGCTGTCAAAAGCTGTGAATGGACGGCCTAGCCAATTTATATTACTATATGCACCTTGAAGTTTATTCAGCTACGTTTTGTTTGGTGCAACCCTCAGGTCTATTCAGGTGGGTCATGGTCATGGACCCCGCAATTTGTTCGCCGCTATATCGGCTCCCAAGGACGCCCTGCCTGAGCGCTTGAGCTCCTTCGAGCCGCAGCGTGTGTTGAGCCCACAGTTGCGATCCAAGCTGCAGACGTTTGGCTTGGAGACTTGGAAGCAGAATGATTCTAAGTTTGGTGTAGTTGAGGGTGTCCATACACGCTCAACCTCAAGACAGATGACAAACAAAGCACGTTTTTTGGTTTTTACACGACGATTCTTTTGAGCACATCGTGGATCCCCATAGGGTGGCTTGGAACATGGAACCTCGAGTGACTGATTTTCCCAAACATATACTATATATATATATAGACAGATTGGTCAGTCAACCCTAGTCTCCAGTAAAACTGGGAGCTTATGTAAATTGAGATTTGATATAGGCCCTTTGCTATATGTAACCCTCCTCTCTATGTGTTTAACATATATATATATTAAAATAGATTATTGTTAGCCTTGGCTGCTGTTTTTGGCTTACTTAGTTTAGTGATGCTGTTGTGGTTGGGTCGTTTTGCTTGATTGTGGCCCCACCGGGTCCAGCAAGTGCAAGATGGTTTTTGAAGAGCATCCGGTTGCGGTTGCAGAGTCCCTCTATGTCTTAGTAACTTAGCGAAGCCTTCAGACACGTAGCACCTCCCAGCTGGAAAGAGACAGTAGCAGGTGTCTTGTTTTGCTGACCAAGAGACCCGATTCCCCACGTGCTAGTGTGAGGTTCTACTTGTTCTTTTGATCTTGTGCCTCCTATCAGCCGATGTTCTTCCTTTTTACCTCAATTTGATAGGAGGCCACCACCTATCAGCCTTGCCATGCGCTGGCCAGGCCGAAAACACGGACCGAACGGAACGCGCATGGAAACGCGAATTCTCGAATGCTTTTGCACATGGTTTACGAATGCTTCCTGTTTAACAGGGACATTGATGGCACCCCTTTGGGCACCGCATGGAACTCCCATGCCATACATCAACTGTTTTTTCCGGATGCTGAATACTATACAGCCTGTGTGTTCGAAGGTTGTGCCCCAAAATCATGCCTGGTAGCACTAGGTACTGTGCAGCGACTGTTAGTTGTACAAGGATATTAAGGATGATTTGGTATTGTTCACATTTGTTTGGCGCCCCTAGCAAGCTTTTGAGCAGAGACAAGTAAAGGCAGGAGGAGAAACACGCTTCCCCCCTGGCCCCAAGCCATTTGTGTGTTTTTCTTCGTGGGGATACCGAAACTGGAGGCAACCGGTCCTCCAGGGAGGAATCCGTCGCAACAAGGGTCGAGTCGATCGGCGAACACCGTCTCAGACCGAGCCCGCGAGCCCTCGTACTCGTACGTAGGTACACTTGTGAGGGCTTGCAGTAGATGGGGCCATATGGGGGGTGTCCCAGTAGATCCCAGTGACGGTCGGTCAAAGATGATCACTAGCTTTTGACAGAATGGAAAGGCCTGCAACCAGGCCCCATCGTCACCCACGGTTCCAGATGTTCCAGGAAATGCGCCATACCGATATACCATGATATACCTGTATGTATCAACTAATATGAAGTAACCAAGGCGGTCTTTGTGTGCATGCACTAAGCTCACCTGAGACCGTCCATCGGTTCCAAAGACGGCCTGTTCCGCTAAGTTTCATGGGGTGAACGATGAGGTGAAGTGCCCTCAGCATGGATTGATGAACTTGCGAGATTCCTAACTCACTTGAGTCATGAGTCATAATGCTAGTTCTTCCCACGGTTGATCCACTGGATTCAAGGGAAGAAGATGATGATCAATGTGAAATACTGGTCCAGGCAACATGATGCCTTCTATATACATGTAGTAAGCGTCATCAATCTCATGATTTGCTTCAGAACATGTTTGCCCTTTCCCACGGATTTTCACCACCCTAAACACAAGCCCCACGAACGCTGGTGCTTTGGAGGGAGCCTTCTGACCCGGCTCACGGCTCCCGCGAATTAATTAACCATCATCGAAAAGGGGGGATAATGGGAGAACATGGGAGAACTAAGGAACTACAGTTCAAGGGAACATGGATATATGTTTACACCACAGGTGTCCATAAACCACATCTTTGGAGAGCACACTACATCGTCCGTGCCTTAAACCACATCTTGCCAGCCTGTTTGGTCCCCCGTCGAGGTGGTGCGAATGCATTCGAGTCTTCCTGGTGCGCATGGACGGCGAAGATGCTGCATACCCGGGTGAGGAGGCGCTGAAAGGCACCTGGGCTGTCGGATGGAAGAGGTTTATCCAAGGTGATTTCAGGGTCAGTCGGTCAGTGTCTACCTGGAAGCCCCCCTTGTATTGCTACCTTGGGATTCATTTTAATCATAGCCACTCTGTGAAACCTTTTGAGAAAAGGTTGTTTCAGTCCAGTTCCTTCCAAAACGAGCCCAAGCCTCAAAGCTCGCGACACTGGGTGGAACGTTTTCTTCTTGGTTCTTACGTCCTGATAACACGGTCACGTCTCGCACTGCTCGCTTCATCTTCTTGAAGCTTTCGGGAAAAGAAACCTTCGCTCCGCGCACCTCCATCCTCTTAAGGAGATGGCTTGCTGGTGTCTCCCGACCTTCAAGAGCTGGATGAGGTCCAGCTGCGACAGGTGGAGGACTTGACGATCACCAAGGAGGACGTCGCCTCAGTGCCTTGGATCCTCAAACAGAAGCGTCGGGCCGCTCTGGCTGTAGCAAGGGAAAATAGAGACGAGATGAGACGAGACTTTCTAAGTAAGAGCGTGTTTGAGTTGCAACCCACTGTTCTGTTCTTGTTCTCTCAGGTGCATGGCATCCGTCTTTGCTCCAAAATCTACCAGTTAAGAATTGTGCCAATGCCTTTCTTCGGTATATTGCGAGGGTTGGTCAGGATTTTTACCTTTGGCGTTAAGCCTTGTGCTTGCCCAATTATACTTGAAATGGAGGGGATGTGGATGCCAGAAAAGGATTTCTTCCTTGGGGGATTAAAAAAAACTCATGTGTTGGATTGAGGGGGATTTGTGTTCAGGTCGCATAAGCTCCATATGAGTTTATGAGGTCGCATAAGCTCCAATGCCCGAATTGATAGTTTCTTGAACACTGACAAATGCTTCCACCTGTTGATTCCACACGGTATGGATAGGAGTTGACTGGTTTGGCGCTGCTTGCTGTATAGATGGAACAACACCGCAGTGTATGACAACCTGAGGTGCTTTTTCATGGCATCACGGATTGTAGTGGGCTGGCATCTTGGCAAGTTGGAGTTTTAGCCCGCGTGGATGACTGCAGGGTCAGGCAGAATAACAGGCTTATTGCCGGGACGTCAAATCGACAGCATTTGGCGCCATGCCCAAATCGCAAGCAGAGCAGGCACGTGAAAAGCATACCTGCATTGGAAGACGTCGGTTGCAGGGCACAAAATGAAGTAGCAATGACGAACCTTCAGGGAAGTTGATTGCGTGTCCACATTTTCCCTCCAGTTGGGATATTCATTTTGATTGGCAGATATGTATCCGTATGAGAAAGGTAGTTAATCCATGCTAATCCATATCCCATATAGTGCGCAGAGGGAAAAAACAAGAAACAACAACAACTCCATTGACAGCAGAAGTCATGGACTCCACTGTGCTCACTGACTACCATGAAAGGTTATTCGCGGTCAGGTCAGAGACAAAGCATGACTGCAGGACATGACATGGGTTGCTGGTGACCACCATTGAGAGACCTTGCAGGACCCAGTGGTGGGTGCATACAGGATGTAATTAGATATAGGCCCCTATACGTCCGGACTGCGGCAACAACCGACCTTGGCCGCGCCGCACGGCGACCTCCGCTCTGACCCGGTTCGGAGGACTTATCTCGGGATGTCCTGCTGAAGCGTGGCTACGTCCTGGTGTACCCCGAGGTCTCCCGGAAGCCTCCGCCCGGCCGTGGGCTCAACAAGCGGGCCACGGTGACCATGTACAAGTGCTTCCCTCCGGGCGGACCGGTGGACACTCCGGAAGAGGCAGAGGAGCGCGGATGACATGGCAAAGTGCATGGTCGGAACTTGGGATTCGAGTCTCCAATCAGCAGGGCCAATACTTGGTGGAAACATGTGGAAACCATATATATGTTTGATATAGGTTTGTGAGGTGTGATCCATTCCATCGGATATCAACATCATCAGGAGTACAAGCAAAAGATCAAGAAGATGACGGAGGAGAATACAGCCTGCCGCTTCATCGACTACGACTGTGCTACGGGCGTTTGGAGATTCGAAGTTCACCAATTCTGAGCTGTGTGCTTCTCCACTTGACACACGCACCGTGCCGGGGCCATTCCACATGTATTCGCCACAGAGGCTGAGAAGGGGAGGAGCTTGAATGTAGCCAGCCAAGCCTTGCAAAGACTCCTAATTGTAGCACGTGTGCGGCATTATAGATTCCATAGAGTCATAGAGCCATAGAATGTATAGAAAACCTGGTTATTTGTGGAGTACTGGGGTCAACTGACGGGGGGGATGGAAAAGGGATGGTGTGCCTGCCAAATGTCCACCAATGACAACGAAAGAGGAGGGACCCTTCCACAAAGCAGCCATGAATAGACTTCATGTCAAAAAATGTTATAAAATGTTGAGATTTGACGACATTTGACTCTGTAAATCATTGCTCTTCTTGCTGCCTTGGGGCGAAACAACGCTTGAGATGCCCTAGTATTCGAGGAGGTCGTCTTCGGCATCCGAATCCCAAAAAGAGCTGAGAACTGAAAGAGGGCTTTCTGGGTTCCGTCACGAAGCTTTTGTTTGAAACAGACATCTAGAAGGTGTTTCAAAATCCATGGGATAGGGAGGACACACTGACTTGCAACTTGTAATTTGGAAATGGATTCCTTTGAAGACACAAGGGTAGAACAAGGAAGGGGGGCAGTTGAAATCAGTACGTGATTCGTCGCTGGCTCAGCAAATTGTTCATGTCTCTCCAGTGGGTGCGCTCTCTTGAAGGCGGGTGATTGACCACACAAGCAGGGGTTGAGAGGGACTAGAGAAATCTAGACTAGGGATTATTTCGCAGGTCCATGCAGCTTCAGCCACTAGATGAGATCCTTTGCATCCAGGATTCATATGGATCAGCTCGCAATTCTGGTGCCCTTAGCTATCCTTAGCTCCTGAGACGGCCTCAGTTCCCAAGGATGGGAAGATAGCAAGCCCAAGGCTGAAGCCCGGCTTTGGGATCGCGCGCTGTGCATGGAACTTTGGTGTTTTACAGAGCTTTCGTGGTGCTTTACGGCATGAAGTTGCAGAAGCGTGTGAGGATGTGTGAGATGCAAGCAGCGATCGGGATCCTCGAACCGGAGGTGATTCATTGTTGCCTACCACATAGCAGGTAAGCAACTGTATATAAATATATATATAACTAATATATAATATATATATATATATTATATTCAGAGTGTAAGGTGAAATGGGACTCTCTAAGTTGCCTGGTTTAGTCAGGCCTTGGATTGGCCACGGTTCTGACCCTCACGACAGGACAGGAAAACATATGGGAAACCAAGATCATATGCACGATGTGGCTCGGCTCCATAGTGCCAAAGCTCCAGCGGCTCGCGCGTTTGTGCCAATGTCAGCTGTCAGACCGTCGCCCGAGAAAACGTTCCGATCGGCCAGAGCCACGGTTCCGTTGAAACGCTGGGTCCGCGGCCGGCCGCGCGGTCAGGTGGTCTTTTTCAGCCAGATCCTTCGCGCTGTCAGGATGTGACCCTGAAAGGGACTCCGCTTGTCGTTTTAGGTGTCCTAAAAACCTGACATAGTGTGCGTATATTTATACTGGACGTTGTACGACTGTCAGGGTCTTCTACGTCACGGTACAGATGTTATTCCATCAAGTCGTGTTATACTGTATCAAGTTTCTGACTTCAGGATCATGAATTTGCTGCTTTCTGCAAGACACCCCATTAGTTTACCAGCAGTGGGTTCTCCTTGACGCAAACTGGCTGGACAGTCATCCTCTCGCCTATTCTGTAGATGGCATGATGCTGGATGGCACTGGCATTGACACTATTTTGACTATATATATTAAAATAGTTCTTTACTTGTGGTTTTATTGAATTTGCGGCTCGGATGGCAGAATACATTTCAAGTCGATGGCAGTGACACGGGAGTAACTCTTGAAGGCTGACAGAGATGTCCCGTTCTGTGCGTTTCTTGGATTCTCCGCATGTTTTCGGCTGATTCTCTGGGCTCCTGCTCAGATGTATCGGTCATGTCCTGCACCAAACATGTTCTAAATTCGTCCAAAAACATCCAGAGCCTCGTGCTCGAAGCCAAAACTGGTTCGCTCTAAGGTGACATCCTTGGGGCTTGGGTCGCTGGCCCAAGCGATCGTCCGGGTGGCCCAGTGGATCCAGACCGGTTTGGGCCATCTCCTCCAGTAGAACCATACAGGAGCTAGCTGAACTAAGATCTACCCTGATGTTAAGTTCATACGATCGTGCAGCTGAATCTACCAAGAGCTAGCTGAACTGAAAATAGCTAAGATCTACCTTGATGTTAAGTTCATACGATCGTGCAGCTGAATCTACCAAGAGCTAGCTGAACTAAGAATAACTAAGATCTACCCTGATGTTAAGTTCATACGATCGTGCAGCTGAATCTACCAAGAGCTAGCTGAACTAAGAATAACTAAGATCTACCTTGATGTTAAGTTCATACCCTGGTGCAGCTGAATCTACCAAGAGCTAGCTGAACTAAGATTAACTAAGATCTACCTTGATGTTAAGTGCATACCCTGGTGCAGCTGAATCTACCAAGATCTAGCTGAACTAAGAATAACTAAGATCTACCTTGATGTTAAGTTCATACCCTGGTGCAGCTGAATCTACCAAGAGCTAGCTGAACTAAGAATGACTAAGATCCACCTTGATGTTAAGTGCATACCCTGGTGCAGCTGAATCTACCAAGAGCTAGCTGAACTAAGAATGACTAAGATCTACCTTGATGTTAAGTTCATACCCCGGTGCAGCTGAATCTACCAAGAGCTAGCAGAACTAAGAATAACTAAGATCTACCTTGATGTTAAGTTCATACCCCGGTGCAGCTGAATCTACCAAGAGCTAGCTGAACTAAGATCTACCCTGATGTTAAGTTCATACCCGGGTGCAGCTGAATCTACCAAGAGCTAGCTGAAGTAAGAATAGCTAAGATCTACCTTGATGTTAAGTTCATACGATCGTGCAGCTGAATCTACCAAGAGCTAGCTGAACTAAGAATAACTAAGATCTACCCTGATGTTAAGTTCATACAGCTGAATCTACCAAGAGCTAGCTGAACTAAGAATAACTAAGATCTTCCTTGATGTTCAGTTCATACCCCGGTGCAGCTGAATCTACCAAGAGCTAGCTGAACTAAGAATAACTAAGATCTACCTTGATGTTAAGTTCATACCCCGGTGCAGCAGAATCTACCAAGAGCTAGCTGAACCAAGATCTACCCTGATGTTAAGTTCATACCCCGGTGCAGCTGAATCTACCAAG
>CAXAMN010025695.1:663114-699453 GCA_963970005.1 Durusdinium trenchii
CTACCCTGATGTTAAGTTCATACCCCGGTGCAGCTGAATCTACCAAGAGCTAGCTGAACTAAGATCTACCCTGATGTCAAGCTATCAAGAGCTCAGCAGGGTTACCATAATCAGAACTCTGTGCTCCCCAGACCATGCTGAAAAAGGTTGACCCAGTGTTGTTGCTGGCTAATTCTTGATCCATATATTTATATTTAACCACACCTAGCAAACAGCGTCATAGAGATCCCTCGGTGCTAGGATGCTGCTTGCTTTTCTCTCCATTCAATGCTGCATACATACGCAGCATTCGCCTTCCTGAATCACCTCCCAACATGTGCATGTTTGATTGACCATGATTCGCCACCCTCCCATAGGCCCAAAGCTCCTCGCCCACTTCACATGCTTGGAGGCCAGCAGTCTCCAACGGCCTGCGGAAAAGATGGCCACGGGTGATGATGGGCATCTTTTGGGAAGTGGAGGAAACTGGGTCCAACGATCCCAACTTCGATCTTAATATTGATTTCCGCTTCAAGATTCTTCAAGTCATGCCACAGGCGCTCCAAGGAGTCGAAATCGTAGGAGTTAAGGAGATGTTGACTTGCGTGAGGTGGAGATTTGTGCATGGGCCAATCGAGACTCCAGGCTGAGATCAACATGGTGCGACACATGCCGTGCCTCCTCGCTTAAACCTGCAGGCAGTGCATTCTGCAGGGCATAAGCTGGCTTTGTGTATATGTGCCCCAGTTGAGGTCACAGAACAGTGGGCCATGCAGAAGATGCCAAAATCATTGACAGAATGATCATGAAAGATATAGAGAAACTAGTAGAGAAACGAATCATCATGGATTGCAGGAAATGTTCTCGTTGGACTTGTCGTCACTTGATAAAATCATCCACGGATCAGGGACCAGGGTTGCAGCTAACTTCCACGGATCCTTTTCCCCACCTCAAGATCCTTCAAATCTGCACCGGCTGGCGCCATGTTGGAGCCCATCGCTGCTCCGCCGGGCGCACCCTGGGGCCTCCGTGCTCGCTCCCTGAGCCCTCCGCGCGCGCCGCGCGCCGTGTCCCCACAACGGCTCATGGTGGTTCCAATGCTCTCCCCAAGAAGGGCCCCAGCGCCCTGGCAGCCGCAGATCCTGCAGCCAGCGCCTGGCTTTTACCCGGTGACTAGCCCAGCGCTCCAGCCGTTGTCGCCGGCGCAGTCGGTGCCAGCGCAGCTGCCAGTGCCTTCTCCGGTGCCAGCACAGCCGGTGCCGATACAGCCAGTGCCCCTGCAGACTTTGGTTCAATCAGTCTCCAGCCCCTGCATGGCACAGGGGCCTCCAGTGCTGATCTCACCTAGAGGTGCTCCCCCCCAGGCTGGGAGGGACAATTGAGGTTGCGCTCGCTGCACTGTGTGGTGAGGGGGAAGATCAAAAAAAGAACTCTAAGAAGTGTAAAGATCTGAACTCACATTCCGTTGGCAGAAGCGGGTTGTGACTTTTGAGCGAAGACACGAAGACACGCGAAGACACGAAGACACGAAGAGGCTTCAGGTCTTCAAGGCTTCAGGCTTCAGGTCGTCACTAGGCGTCAGGTCGTCAGCAGGGCTTCAGGTCGTCACCAGGCTTCATGTCTTCAGAGGAAAATCACCCGGGACTGCCAACACACTGAGAACTCATTTGGGGGTTGCCCCCCTTGATTTTGTACCCGGTCCGGCACCGAACGTGTGGTGCTTATTTTGCAAATGTGTCGAACTCCCTATGATTGACCTTTTTCCGACCCCGGTGGTAATAATGGTACATGATTGTTCTGTTGGTGTTTGTGCGGAATGGGCTGGGGATGATTCTGCTCGAGTCGCAGCAGAGTCTGGACGAGTCTCGACATGTCGAGACCCCACCGCCGCGGACCCTGGAGGGAGCGACCGTCTGAGGCGGAAGTCAATGGAGCTTTCTCGCGCGCAACGAGCTTTGAATTTGTTTGCTGCTTGTGTCAAAGAGCTTTTAATCCAAACTATATGTACTTGAACCCCTGGCCATGCGCCAACCAAAGAGCGGGATTTGTGTGGCCAATTGTTCTGGGAACGTTTTGAGAACCTTAATATATATGAGCCACGGTCAAAACATGCGAAGACCACTTTAGTAAAGAGGGGTAGGTTTGTGCACAAAACCCTGCAAAACGATAAGGTCCACCTCAAAACCGATAACCCCAGCGCTGTATATGATCAAAAGTATGCGACGAACTCAAAACGCTGTAAAACGATAAGGTCCAACTCAAAACCGATGACGTCCATTTTTTAGTTGAAGAAGAATAAGGAGTTTTGACCGTCCCTCATATATATATATATAGATGTATATACAGGTTGCAAAAAAAACACCCACAAAACAATGTGCCAACAAAAACTCTTCTGTATGCCCCATTGAAGCATATTCATTACCCAGCGTTCCTATGTCAACCACCCTGAACTTGCGGCATCTATGCATTCATCATGAGTCACTTGGTCATGTGGTTGCGAACTGCACCAACACGCACAGTTTCCGACCCAGCGAGTTGGTATTTTGCATGTGACCAACCGCGTTTGAGTGTAGAGTGAACAAGCGTAGTAGTTTTTGTTTTATTGTTTTTCCGGTGCAGGCGGCCCATCGCTGTTTCTTTACCTTGATCCGCAGTTGTTATCACAGTATTATTCCTCACATGTTTGGTGCAATGCGCCAGGGGCCGCTGCTGGGGCCGCTGGTGCCTGGAAACCAACCTTCCTCACCCGAACGTGCCTGGCGCGCCGCGCCACCTCCGCTTGCGTGTGGTGCACCTTGCGCGGAGCCGGTGGCCGTCGGGCAGGTCGGATCACCACAGAATCTTGGGCTGGGGTGAGGGGAACAAAATGGGAGAATGGGGGTTCTGGGGAGTTTTGGTTCATCAATCACCTCGTTGAATTTTCTTGGCTCTTGAAAATGTGTGTTGAGCCTTTGTCGTTTTTTCTGGGGTCTTGTTATGCGTGTTTTAGGGTCTTAACTTTCACTTCATTGTTTGGATTGAATGAAGGGGATAATTGTTGAGGTGGTCAGAGTTTCTATGTGTAGGTTCAGGTTCAAACTCTACCAAGCTGTTCTTCAAAGATGTTGAATTTTTTGTTTCAAATTCATGTATTGATTGAGGTTAGGCGCTGTAGTTCCTGTTTGGTTTGCATATCAAGCATCCTTCAATCCAAAGCCACTTTGGCACAAATTGACTGAACCGATGCATTGTCCTTTTTCTTTGACATTCCGCAGACCCCCAAACGACCGGAAACACGGTGGACGGCAGATTAATGTGTAGTTTAATGTGTTTTGGGCATTGCGGTTTTCTTCGAAAACAACCACATGCCGCTGACGAAAGCAAGAAAAGATGGGGAAGTGGAAAACACATGGCACACTATAATAGTATATTTGATTATATTTGCAATTTGCATATATATATATATATAGTGCATTGAGTTGTTGGGCATTATCAGGATCGACATCCAGAGGAAACCGTAAAGTTTCATGTTTGTCGTATACTGTTTGTGCAATGGAACATCGCGACCTCAACTGCCTATCATTTCACGATAAGCAACTAGACTCGACTCGGAAACGACTTCCAATACAAACTTGGACCTGGAGGACTTTGGGATTTGCAGCTGCCTCGGCCGAGGAATCCTCACCGCCTCATGCAAAGCAATGGCTCAGCACCACTGATCCACAGCATTTACAGCCCTCGGCCAGAAGCGAATGTCAACTACTTGGCTGCGAGCACCTTCGGCCGCAGTGGGTGGGTGGGAGTTGGGTTTCTTGGAAGTGCTGTGGAAGATACTCTCCTCAGTGAATGCAACACTTTGAGGTGTCCTGAGGGCAATTCAGCTTGACCACCGAAAAAAATGGTTATCGTTTTGGATGTTCAGACGCAAACTAAGTGACAGTGGCCAGCTGGCTGGCCTCCCTGAATGATTAATGGTTCCCTTGGCTTGGAGGAAAGAACTGGAGAGAGCCAGCGTAAGGTGACAACATCATATCCGTATTTTCCCGGTCCCCGAAAAGAGCGCTCGTACCAACCCAGTGTCTGGCACACAGCGCAACCGTTGATGAACCTCATTTGGTTTATAATAACCCGATGCCCTATACATCCCAGGCAAAAGAAATCAATCGGTTCTTAGTACCTCATCCACTGATATCCACTTGTCATACCTGAAAGGAAGTTGGACTTTCTCATGATTTTTCCTATAGTAGATACTGATGGACTGATGGTCTTCCAAACCCTTATTATTTACAGTATATTTCACCACCCCAGCAATGTCCATGTCCTCGGTGAAACTAGGTCACGAGTCCTTGGCACAGCAGATCAAGGCCTTGCAGGCGGCATCGGAAGGGGACATGGGTCGTCGAAGAAAAAGACTGGGCATCGGAAGGGGCATTGAACATCACCTAGGCAGCTGGCGTTGTTGTTTCCGTACAGACCAGCCTTTGCTTGATTTAGGAGAAGGAAGGAACGTTCGGAAGTTCTTCGTGTCACTCCAGAATACTGCATTCAAGTGAGTGCCAACACTTTTGATACAACGAAGCCCCTCTACCAGACCCTGCCTGGTACCGGATAATAAACAAGAACTCCAACGTGGGCTGATGATGCGTTTCTTCCCGATTGGGCGGCACACACCAAGTTGTTGAGCTGAATATAGTATGTGAAATTAGCAAAAAACGTTTTTGTTGGAATCACCCACATGTTCATGTTATTAATGCCTACAGCTTGGAATGCATACAGCTGTTTTCATATGAATGCCAGTATGAATGCCTACAGCTTGGAATCACCCACATGTTCATGCTGGATGTCGACGATATGGAAGTGGAACATGGTCATTGTTTGGTCTTCGGAGGTCATGGTCATTCAAGGGCCCATACCATCCACTGCCCATCATTCTTTCATATGGGTGTGAATTAGCATAGGGAGAGATTAAGCAGACTAAATCCATTGGGCGCATTAAATTACAAATCCCATGTGCTTTCACGGAGTCTACTCCCTAATCAGCGTCAGCACCAACATCCTCCAAGCGACTCAGTTGGCCCCCGGATGTTCGAGGCACAGCGCACCGCTGTGGAGATCGCTCAGCCTGAGAAGCCGTTGAACCTGTGACTTGTTTTCCAGAGCAGGGGTGTGAAGTCACAACTGAATGCTAGATGGATTGCTGTGGGAATCTTCAAAGGTACATCAGGGTGAAGACGGATGGTTTCAATATGTTTCAATCACATCTATCCGGATCATTGGATTGCTGCGGCCATTTGTGGGTGTTTGGCCATTTTGTGGCTGCCCTGCTGTAGGCACCCTGTCAAGATTCAAATTCCTGAACATGCACAATATCATCCAGACGAATCATGCTGTCCCAAAACGGGATTTACAAAATGGCACCAGCTCCAAGCACGTACTGAGCGCAAACTCGTGCATCCTGGTTCAGCCATCAGGTTTTGGCCGGGGAGCGGTTTGGAGTAACAAAGTGAATCTACCTGTAGCTGATCGCAGAGAAAAGCAACTCACCGAGCAGTTTGATGGGCCCTCACCAATTAATCTTTGAGATCGCCACTCCAACTCTTGGCCGCGATACGCCATGCTAGTTATAGTGTGAACTATAGGAAGCTTAACCACTAGCTTCTGGGAAGCTTAACCACTAGCTTCTGGAGGAACATCGCTGCCTTCCACAGCTGTGCACATGGTGCATGGAGGCAGCAGGCAGTTACCCTCTTGCACCTCTACCAGTTCAAGCAGCACCCTGCCTCTCACCTCTCATTCTTCTCACCCGGCGGCTTCGCCCCGCCCCGCCCCGGTCCGGGGCAGTCCGATTCCCGTCCTCAGACGTCTCCCCGTCTCCGGCTCTGCGGGTCTCCCCGTCTCAGGCAGGAAGCCCTGCGTCGATGGCCTAGTCCAGAGAGCCCGGAATCCATCGAGCAGCTGCTGCGCCAGGTGACGGCGGATTGGACGAAATTCTTACACGGAGGGGGTCGCAGGTGACGTGCATGGTGTGTGTTTGTGTGTGTTGGGACTGAAAGAGGTGACGTACAATGGTGTTTGAGTCCAATGTTGAACACCTTAAAACTTCTTCAGGTGTTTGGGTGAGCTTTTGCTGCAAGCTCAGGTGAACTTGATCAGTTTGCAAGGGCAACTGACCATGTTGGTCGCCACGTCGGTGGCTTGAGACCAGAATGGTCCGATGTCCTATATAATGTTGGCTGTTTATTCTTCAAATCCCTTCCATATGGAGATGCAAAACGATGCAAAAACTATTCGTGCAGGCGAAGTTTATCAATCAACATGTATATAGATTCATAGATCTTCCCTGTACCCACCCAGAACATTGTCCGATCATCGGTTCCGGGATCATCTTCGATGATTTACACCAGGGTGAGGTACAGCAAGCTCCCAATCATGTCGTCAAGCTGTTTTCGGTCAGGACACACCCTGGACACTGCAAGGTATAGTGACCAATAGCTGGACTGCGAATAGAAAAAACAACATTTACCATTGACCTGGGCGCGCCCTCCCTTCCCCGCTGCACCTCGCCGTTCGTCCAGGAGGAGCTGGAGCTCAGCGAGGTGCCTGAGGCAGAAGGGATCACGGCTCAGTCTTAGGAGCAGTTCTGAATTCTGTGTTGGATATTGAGGGGCAGCATGAGTTCCTCATGCACCATGAGTTCTTGAATATTCTGGTCTTCCATGGTGAGAAGCTAACATGTTAATTTCGAGTAGTGCCAGGCAATTCCTTTGTAACGGGGGTGTGCGACGCCATATGACGCCATACTACATATACTATAAGTACTGCAACAGTAACACATGGTCCAAAGGTGCTAAGGAATCTTGACCCTAAAGCTCCAAATATGGTAACTTGTTTTGTCAAACATTTTGTCTCCTGCTGAGGAGGTAGGGTGCATCCACTTTGCATGACCTGCTGGTAGATCGACACGAGTGTGGCTCAAGGCTCAATCCATCTCAAACCTTGGCAGTCATTTACAGTAATACATGATTTATGCACATATACTGGGGCGCACTTAAAGATGTCAAAATTTCATTCCTGCACTTAATAATAATTGCTGCTGGGACCGCAGCTCGGAAGTACTCAATGATGAATCCAATAAAATCAATAAATAACATTAAAACCCGAATAGAAAAGGTGGGTTAACCTGCCCATGGGACAAGGGTAAAGCAAAGGAGACCCTCATGCAACCAAACCGGAGATCTGTCATGCAGCCAAACGGTCCTGTAGCCGTAAAGTTCACTTCTGGTTGTTAAATGAACAATCGGTCAGGCAGCCAGGCTTGACGCCCCTCTCTCTCCTACTCTCTCCTTTGATAGTGGACCATCTCCCCCAATTCGAACTTAGAATTGAACATAATTAACCTTTTCAAAAAGGTGCATACCGGCACTTAAGGAAATCACCTCAGTAGTGACAGGGCTTGGTATGCCCTCCCCTTAGTGCAGTCGGTAGCGCTACCGACTGCAGTAAGCCTCCATGTGATTTCCTTAAGTGCAGGTGAAAATAATTCAGGGATGCTTAAATCAATGCAAAAACCATGCCCCATTGATTGAGAGCCATGGGCTTACTGAGGTCGGTAGCGCTACCGACCTCCCTAAGGGGGGGGTATGGCATGCCCTCCCCTTACTGCACTGATTTCCTTAAGTGCAGCTTCATTTTGAAAATAAATAGTTTCAATCAGGGTGACCAGCAAGAAAAAACCATGTCATCCGCCGAAAGTCCAAACAGGGGTCAGAGACTTGATTTTCCACATGTTCTAGAGAGTCATATCCTTGCTTGAATGTGTAGACAGAGATTCAATGGCAGCACTGCTGCTGTAATTTTGTACGGATGGTACTAAAGAGCACATGCTTGTTCCATGCCCTACCGAATCACAACGGGTCCTAAAGACAGAAAGCTGTGACTTCACGGGGTGCCCTACGTTTGGGGGGTTCAAGCCAGACATCTCATAGGGATATTTAAACATTTCAAAAATAAGGGAAGTAATTTTTTGACTTTGTTAAGTGCAGGGCAGTATGATATGCATTTTGTTTCTTTTCAGCATGCTGTCCGTGGATTCGCAAGCCGTGTCAAGCCCACCAGACTCTCTTTCGTCTCCAGGCCGACGCCGACTCGGTGTCCGCGGAGCCGGAGGAGCAGCAGCTGGAACCGGAAGAGCCGGAGCTGCCGGTCTCAACGGAGCACGTGCTACCCGCGCTGCCAGCACAGGAGCGCGTCAAGGTGCGGAGTTGATGCGGATGAGGGAGGAGAAAGTGGGATGCAATGGGTGACACGGTATGACTACTATAGATGGGCCTTAGAAGGTGAACCAACCCCCCCAAAAACATGGATGATTATTGGGCGCTTCTCTTCCAAGTATTTTACCATTTCTGGTCGTTGTGTTTGGTCATCCGGCGAGGCCACCTCTGCCTTGACCAGCTCGAGCTCGTCCCGTGCGAAGCGGAATGCCTCTCGCGCGCGGCGGCTGACGATGATGCCCGAGTTTCAGGCGGTCCACATAGCTATCCTGTCAGTGGAATGTCAGAAAGAAACTGGTCTGGAGGAACTCAGCGTCCCACTTCCAGTGGATCACCAAGCTTTTTGTGGGAGGCTGGAGAAGGGTGAAGCTGGTCCTACGAAACTGACGGAGATCTAACCATCCAAGATACACATGACCAGATAGATGGTTTGGGAAGGAGCCAAGGAGCAATATCAGATCACCTATCAGATCACCTTTTCAGGGAACAGCCAAGGAGCTACAGAAGTTCCTAACCACTGAGGGGTATAGCTTGCTTTCGAGTCCTTTGGACGCCAAACACCGGCGGAAGATATCAAGCTTCCAATTTCCAATGGTTTTTTTTGATGGCGGATCCATGCCTCTCCTTGATGGGTCAGTGTCCTTGCAGCCCCCTCCGAAGCTTGGCCAATAGATTCCCCCACTTTCAGGCCCACAGCAGCACCGCTTCAGATCAAGCTCACCCCGGCAAGTGTGCCGTTGATGGAAGGAATCCAATATGCTGCAAGTCACGAAAGGTTTTTGGTTGTTCTCCATCTCACAGTTGGTTTTAAGTTAACTCTTACAAGTCATAAGTCATAAGTATAACTATACTTACCCCCTTCCTTCCCACAGGAGGAGGCTGCTCGCTGCCGCGCGCAGCTGCAGAAGGCCTCACTGAACGTCTCGGCCAAGCACCTCCGAGAGCTTCGCCAGTTGCGGCGGCCCCCCGCGTCAGGCGATGCGTGGGCGCACGCTGTCCATGGGGGGAGGGTCAATCACTGGAAGGAAAATCACTTCCGTCAGGTGTTTCTGATTGGATCTTGCAAGTGTGCTTAAGCGGCCTGGGTCCCTGGGTCCTATTTCCGTTGCCATGTCTTTTGCTCAAGTTGGGTTGGTATGGGTTGGTGTTCCAGCTGCCAGCGGAGGGAAATAGTTTCTTCTCTCAACCAGTTGTTTTCTTCCCGACGATGACAACACCTTGATCTATTACATATCTCAGAAGATCCATGTATATAAGCAAATAGGGCCGACATGACTGGTTTTTGGTGGCTGAGGAGGTCCTATTTGGACCCACCATGGGATCATCGAACGCGTGACTGTCCAACCCTTCCCTTCCAGTTCGGAGCAGCAGCCGCGAAACGGTTGAACCCTTCGGGACACGGGCCCAGTAGCTCTGTCGGCGTCCCAGTAGCTCAGTCGGGCCGACTCGAAGTCGCTGGAAGTAGCTGGGCCCAACCACTGTTTGACGTCAGGTGGCACAGATTCTGGATACTGTGGCTCTACTCCTGGGGGAAAAAATGCGGCAACAAGGCCAGGTAGGGCTTCTCGAGAGGGCCAGGTTTGATCTCACATGTGTGTGCATGTGCAGTGGATCCGTCTTTGAAGTCCATATCGCGGTTGTCCCAGTTAATATTCCACATGAATCCAAACACGTGCTATTCGTTGCTATCCAAACACGTGCTAGCGCAAAGACTGTAGATACCGGCAAACCTGCCAAAGACGGTACCACCTCTGAATGCAACAGCTCGGACGATTCAATTGTCAGAGTGACTTCTCGGGTCACACCCCTTCATCCAACCCAGCTTGGCTTTGTTCAAAAAAATGCCGCTTGTTCAAACATTCAACAGAACCAATTTCACGTAATGTCACGCGCCACACGTTCACACAATGTCATGCAAAGTTCACGCGCTTTGATGTGTCACGGACAACGCATGTTCATGCCTGCCACAGGGTGCACCATGGTGGACCCAGTCTGTTCCAATGCATCCTTCCCAGCCGACGATGTTCCATACACATTCTTTGGCACAAAGTATGTGAATAGCAACATTTCTCACCAAACACGTACATCCTGGATGATTGGCCGGGTATACAGATATACATGACAGTTTGTCAGGGATTGCTAAGGTGGTTCCAATATGTTTCCATAGATTTGATGCATGCTACCTCGAGACATTGTTGGCAGCCATCCGCCTTGTTTGGGATGAACATCTGACCAACATCCTGGCCTTTTTGGGTAGCCCCTTTCAGGGCTACAACTGGCAGAAGATGCTCTCAGACTCCCTGCCGCAGCGTTTGAGCGACTTCGACGTGGCTGCCATGACGGCGCCCCAGCGGCAGAAGGCGCTGGAGGTCTTTGGATCTGAAGCGAACTCACAGGCGCGGCGCTGAGATCCCGAGGTCGACCCTGGGATGGAAATGGCAGACATATCTCAATATGCATGGGTTTGACTGAACATTAACATGGATTTGCTGGGTTTGTTTGGATTGATGTGAAGTACCGTGTTTTGCTTGGTCTCGCTGCGTTCTTCCTGCTCACCATCTTCCGACCGATGTCATGTTTCAATCTGCTTGCATCGGGACTGAGAAGACAACATTTGCGGGTCCTGTGGAAGGGGCGGCTTGACCAAGAGCTGGACTCCCCCAAGAAAGCCTAAGGAACGATCAATGGTCGGGGTTGCTCCCCCCCAATTGCCTCCCCTCTCAAGAACCTTATGATGTTTTTCGCGGGTGAAAATATGTTCAGGAAACTGGTTGCTTGTTCATGCTAAACTGTGGCCATGTTGACAAACTGTGTGAGTTTCTGGTGCGGTGCAAGTGTTCTCAACCGAACATGGTGTACCGAACGTATCTGGGCCAGAAGACCTGGGCAACTAGAAGCAAAGCATAGGACCTAGACCCTGTAAAATGATATATGTGGCGGATGCAATGTTCATGATCATGCGATACCCAAAAGGAAGTGCTTGTAATGTTTAGCTACTGTTTTGGTGTCATGATGTCATGTTTTTTGTTGCACGTTGTGCGTGTCATGTTATCCCGTGATACGGAACAGCACACAATTGTTTCAGGGCCTAGCCCAGTCACACATGTTTGTAACATATATACTGTAATACATATTGCTGCAAGCCAGTGCAGCGGTGCAGTGCAGGTGCATCATTGCTCAAGTCTCGGAAACCGCTACGCCAGGAGGCCATTGCGAAGACTCATCAGCCCTGCATCTCTTTGTTTAGATGGTGTGCTTGCATTGGTGGTTCCGGCCTGTTTGAAGAGTCTTAAGCACCGTGTGTGTGTGTGTGTGCTGTCACACTTTGTCTCCGGGAATCACTCTCCATTCAAGACAATTTAGTTCACGTTCAATTCATTGCACAGAGCAGTGGCACTGAGCACTCCTTGGCAAACTCAGTGCAACGAAGCTATGCCTTCGAGTGAGGTGCACGGTTTGATTGATGCAGAAACAGGTGTCCTGTTCTCCTCGGCCATTTGCAAGGTTTGCTTCCAGGTTTGAGGTCGGCTTGCACAAATCGGGTGATGCAGTATATAACTACTTCTAAACTGTTACTGTGAATGCACTCTTCAACCACCTTCAAATTATTCTTTTACGCGCCCTTTCTCAAATGTGTGCGTGTGCGTGTGGGTGTGTGTTTGTGTGTGTGGAAGTTGAGTTGGAGACGATAAGAGCTCCCAACCCCCAAGCTCTTCAACACCCTCGTGGTGGAGCATGGGGCGACCTCCTTTCTGCCACATGGCACCGGAGGTCTCCACCGAAGTCAACGCTGCGCCCACGTCCGAGGTGCCTTCGTCACCCACACCGAGCGGCTCATCGCTGCGCCGTCGGTGTCCGCGTCCGTGGCGCCGTCGACGGCCGAGCCGGGCACCACGCCGCTGCCGAGTGACCGAGCGGATCGGGTGGAAGAAGCGGCCGCGGCGCCGGGCGAGGCGGAGCCGGGCTTCGTAGTGGAGCCTGAGCTCTCGCAGCTGAGCAGTTCGCAGCTGAAGAGCGTTCAGGAGTTGAAGGCCTCGGGTTTGGTTGGAAGATGGGAAGAAAGCTTTTGCACAAGATGCTGTTGCCGGACTCTGTTTGGAGAGTGTATGGCATGTATCGCTGCCTTACTGATGTGGGGCGGGTTTTCGCTAGACTCCAAGACGTTAGCACTTGGTACGACCCTTTACAACGGAACCTGGGTCAGCCCATTTTTGAAATCATGCGTTGTTGTTTGGTTGTGACGAATGGGGTCACAAGGATGTACATTCTGTAGAGCCTGAAAATGCCTGAAACATGTACTTTTTCCATGTTGTAGAAACATAATCTTGGCAATCTATATTCCCTTGAATGATGAAATCTTAATTTTGTGGAAACATTGATTTGATGGCATCTTAATTGGTAGGAGCATTAATTAATCATCTTCATGTTGAACAGCTCATTTTCTTTAACCCCTCCAAACCCCCCACCCAAAACCCGCCCCTTCCTTCTTTCAGCGCGTGTGTGCTTGCAGCATCATCTTGGAGAAACACTTCCCAAACGAAAGTCTCACGCGAAACCGATGCGAAGTCCTCACGTCCCATCACTTTCATTTGTTCTGGTGTGCACCGGGTCTCGCGACTTGGCACCTAGCATTCAATTCGACCCAAACCCATGCAAACTCATGCAACCTTTGTCGTTTGTTATTCTTGTTCGCGCCCAGTGCCAGAAACTGCCCCATGTGGGGAGCATCATGTAGGGCATCCAGTGCAAGAATTCAAAGCCAGAATTGGCAGACTGTCTTTTGATTTTTCTCATGTCTTTGACACTTTGACGGGTGAAACGAAATTATAACTTTCTCTTCATGAGAATCTTCATTTGAAGTTTGCTTCTGGGCAATCAAGGGGGGTACCCTTTAGAAGCTTTGCCTTGGACATGTTCGTCGAACATCATGTGTTTTGGAAGGTGCCAGGGGAATCATGAGGAATCTGTTCAGCCCGCGACATTCAATTGGTAGTCACTCCAGCGGGGGCCAGTCAGATTGTAGTGAACCATAGGGATTTGTCCAACGCTTAGACCTAAGAAAAGAACATTGCAAGAAACTTAGTTACTACAAAACGTGTTTTTGAGCATTCCAGGTGGAAGAATTCAAAGCCAGAGCTAGGAGACCGTCTTTTGACGGTTTATAGCTCCTGAAAAATGACTGACAAACTGTGTATACTTATACAATTTCATATATATTATATAAATGTGTATTTACTCATATATTAGTTACCTTTTAGTATTTTTGCAAAGCAAGGGGATACCGCTTTGGAAGCTGCCCCCAATGTAGGGCATAGCACTGCTATGCAACTTGTTCTCCCAAGAACTTGGGGTGATGCTTTGCGTGACAGCTTCTGTGTTTCAAGACAGCGACATGCAGTGGTAGCGAAAGACTCGAGACAAGGAGTGGGGGGGGGGTTCGGACACGGCGTTTGATCCCGATCAGGCACGCCGTTCGGTTACTTTGATAGGTCATTTGGTAGGCGGCTGACGCCCAGCACTGGTCCGGACCGGTCAGACCCGGTCAATCCGCCTCCTCAATTCGCCCCTTGACCCTGAGGTGCTGAAGCCGGGAGTGGGGATGGTCGTTTTTCACGGCACCACGGATTGCACGGATCTGGATGTGGCGCGAGATATCGTCTTGAAGCGGGGCTATGTTCTCGTTTATCCAGATCAGTGGCTCGCCTTGAAGGTTCGCCAGGCTGAGGTGATGGCCTTTTCCAAGGTCTGACTTGGTGAGTGTTGGAGGCAGGCAAGGCCAAGTCCATTTCACGGGAGATCCCCGGTATGTTTTTGTTGCAGTATGTTTGGATGTCACTACGCCCATGGGGTGGTTGGCACATGTCCGAAACGGTCTAGACCACATCTTGTTCTGTCTCGAATGATGACTTGGGCCTCCAATTGGCAGTGGGTCCGACAGATGATGGGCAAACTATTGCAGGCTAATCAAAATCAGTGTTGAAAGTCCGGCTATTCCTAGGACAGCTCATATCCCAACAACTTCTTCTGATGGTCGAAACAACGACCATGGTCAGTCTGGTCAGCCTGCTTCAGAGTCTAATCCCCCTAAAGCTGCATCCCTGCTTGGTCGCCAGCTGCGCGCCTTGAAGACGACCCACCTGCGCTCTTCAGGAAGAAGAAACCTCCACCTGGACATGGCCTCAACAAACATGCCACTGTGACGATGTATCAATGCTTCCCACCTGGTGAGCCCTTGCGGGCACTCAGCGAGGAGGCGGTGGCTGAGTATAAAGACAAGATCCGGCGAATGACCGAGGAGAATAGCGCATGCACCTTTATTGACTATGACTGCCAGACAGGTGTTTGGAAATTCGAGGTTGAGCGCTTCTGAATCATTGTGATGATTTTTACCCAAACTCGTCACTAGTTCAACTCGGAGGCCAAGACGTAGCGTTGGTTTGAGTTGTTCGAGGAGCCTCCCAGTTGTAGGAAACGCTCATGCCGTTGAAGAAAGCTGGTTGGAGAAGGTCGCTCAGACACCTTGTTATGGCCAATTCACCGATACAAACGCTTGTCAATAGCGGGTTGAGTAGAATTCCAAGCAGGGCTCCCCCCAAGAACTGCTCGAATTTGTTCCTGCTTCATTATCCTCAATTTGCCCTTGACAAGAAGCTCTCGGTGGGATTCGGACGAAAGTGTCCTCCAGCGGCCGGATATGGAGATCCTTTTAGCCAACGACCGGACCAAACAGTCGGAAAGGCCTCGCGGGACCGTTTCGGATCCAAAGGACGCCCTGCTGGAGTCTGTCCACGCATGTTGGATTTCTTATGATTTTTGAGACATTTGCATTGGAAGAACAGGCATCCGCCGCCCTCCGGCGTCCCACGTAGACACCGTCCCTGTTTGTTCCACTGCGATCGAAACCGAATGCGATCCAAATGCGATCGACCTCAACGGGATACCCACCCTTCGAAGTACACCCTGGCTCTTGGAAGCGTATTGGCTTGGTCTCTTAGCAATTTTTATTGGTCCATGAAGCGTATTGGTCACTTGATGTTTCATTTTTCATTTGGCAGACATCATTAATTCCGCGGTTGAACACCCAGCTGTGGACGTTGAGACACTCTGTGGGCGATCTACACGACCACATGCACTTCGCTTTGGTGTCGAAACGACGAGCGTCCTTGTCCGGCGACGGGTGTGATGCTCGATTCGGAGGCTCAAGGCTCGGAGGAATCGTAGACAGGCCGTAGCGGTAGCGCCGTAGACTACCCAAAAAAATATGGGCATACTATGGCGTAGTTATACAGTCTGAGATGTCTAGGAATGGGCTTTTGTTGCACTAATTGCTGGCAGCCTTCGGTAGATCATGAGCAGGGGCTTGCCAGAGACTGCCAAATCATTTTGCCCAATTGGGGCGTATTTGGGGTCTTGTGTGAAACATCAAGCAGACATCGAACGAAGTGGTGCACTTCACTTGCAGAACTTAGCTGCATTCAGGGATACATCCTCCATGTCATGTAATATACACCTACGACATACTACAACGCTCATCCCCTCCCGGACCGCCACCTGAATGGCGGTTCCATGCCACTACCATGTGGCCATGCCTCCCACACCGGCAGGAGCACCAGGCCGGCAAATCCTGTGCCTTGCCGAGGGCCCCTTGCTCCCCCCGACCGGAGGCCGCTGGTCGCTGACGCCACGGCCCACGCCCACGCTTTCTCCGCGCGGTTCACCGGTGCCACCGCTGCAGTTCACGCCCAGACGTGCCAGCGTCCTTCTTCCGAGCAAGATGGTGTCAACTCAGCCCCTCACTCGGGGTCCCTGGTTTCCACCATCTTCCCCTCCGACACAGCCGGCCGGGTCACCTGTGCCAGCACCTGTGCCAGCACCTGCAGCACCACCTGTGGCAGCACCTGTGGCACCAGCTGTGGCACCACCTGTGGCAGCACCTGTGGCACCACCTGTGGCACCGCCTGTGGCACCTGTGCCGTTGTGTTTGGAACGTGAAGACTCCCTCGCCCAGCAACTGCGACTGCTTTCAGAGGCCAAGTCCATCGCAGCCAACGAGCTGCTGCAGAGCGAGAAGCGCCTGGCCGAGCGAAAAGCGCAGCTCCGGCACGAGACCTTCCGAGCCGTTCAGGCCGCTGCACCGAGACCGGGTGGGAGATGATTTCACCAAAGTGGGGGGGGGACACATTAGGGAATCATGTACTTTTTGACTCCGAAATCATGTCCAAACGTGTCCAAACTTCCGACATGGTGCAGAAGGGAACTGAAGGAATCACATGGTCGATCCAGCGCCTTTGACAATTTTGACATATCATCCATGTTCATTGCAACTGGAGCCTCGTTCATTGCTAATTATTTGGGGATTTGTTGTTGTTGTTGCTGGACCCTCTCGCTGTGGTGCAATGTGCAGCCCTGACAACAGGCAGAACTAGCAAAAGGGTAAGAGCTGGAGTCAGAAAGAACCTGGTACTTTCAGCAAAGTTGTACTTGGTCGGGGTCCCTTACACAACACAACTTACAATACTCACACCCTTAGAGAGTCATGCAAGGCTCATTGAAAGGAGAGGAGCTTTTCCAGTCTCCCCAAGCATCAGCAAGATGGATGCCGCGATGGCTACAGCGATGGACTCATGGACAAGTGTTCGTTCGAAAAGCATCTTCATGCCATTGGTCTCCATTTCTCCATTTTCTTTACATGGAACCTTCTGGCCCAGCGCTCAGGCCAGTGGCTTGAGCGAGGCCCTCAAGCGTTGGCCCGAGCCGAGATCGGAGACGGAGCGACCGGAGACCCCACCGAGACCGGAGACCGAGACCGCGGATGTGGCGGAGCAGACCTGGACCAGACACTTGGGAGGGAAGATGAGGGAGGGAAGTGAACCTTTAGGAAGTTGGAGAGGCTGTTGGAACTGGATAGGCGTACATATGGGGGACATGGGGGCAACCTGTATCTCATGGACACTTGAGTCGCAGAAGTCATGACACCATCGCTCCTGCGATGCCAGATGGCCAGTCTTCCACCCCGTGGTGTGCACAAACCGCTCCTGAGTTCCAATCAGCTGGGTTCGCAACCAAGGCTCCGTTCCCTTGGAGAGCAGCTACGTTCCACCGGAGGAGACTGAGGAACTACCTGCCGTCTCGGCCAGCATCCCGACCATCCCACCAGTGAGGCTCCTGAAAGCCCCCGCCGAGCCGGAGCCCGAGGAGGTCGTCGCTGGTCCAGCGCCCCAAGTGGAAGAGGTACGGGAAAGGCCGGGCAGAAGAGATGCATGGTGGATCTCCCAGTTCGGTCCATCGTTCAGTTTAAAGGTCTTGGGATGTCTTGGGACGTCCATCGTTCGGTTTGAGCGCAAGGGTGCCCATGATCCACTCCCAATTCTAAGAGCCACCCGTGTGGACATGTTCGGACTGCTTATGAAGACTTTTGCATGACAGGTAACTCATAGGTGATGGTACTCATAGCCGCTAGCCCCCAGATGTTTGGCAGCCATCCGACCCTCTAACAAGAAGCTAAGTTGGAGGCCATCGCTCTTAGGTTGGAGGCCATTGCTACTAGTAGCAAAAAGCTATTAGTATAGCATCTAGTAGCAAGGTTCATTGTTCTTCTATGCTGCCATGTGAAGTTTTGCGGGGCCGCAGCGGCACGCCAGGTCGCCGGCACCGCAGCGGCCGCCCCTCCTGAAGGCGTCTTCCAGTCCTCGGAACAGTCGAATCTCTCCGCGGCGACGGGGGATGATCTCTGGATCTTTGCTGGAGGACTCGGGTGAGAGAAATAAAACTCGTGACTCATCACATCTCTCATGACTCTCAGTACATATATATATATAGTATTTATAATTTAACATAAAGCTCGTTCTTTATATATCAAAAGGTCGAGAAAATTACGTTTAAAGAAATACATGAATTGAGATATTTATTCACATTCATTTGGGCAGGTCATGCGTGGATATTGTACTCTTCTTGCCCTGCCTGTTGCATAAGAGCGAATGATTATTTGCCTGGTAATGGAGGTCATTCAACAATTTGAAGCACCGACATGTGCCTGCAAAGGAAGCTCGCCGTTGTAGCAACGCCCTCAACAAGATTGCATCACACGTGTCCAGCAGAAATCTGCGGGAATTGCGGAAGATGCAGCAGCATCCACCGCAGGCGTTGTGCCGAGGGGCCAGCTGAGTGAAGGTGAAGCGAACCTGCCAGCAGATAGATTGGGGGTACTTGAGTAATGTAGTCCAAATGCTGCTTGACAGGCTGTGGGAAGGGCACGAAGGGAACCACATCTTAATCAGAGCACCAGCTTGAGGCCACAACTGGTGAACACACTCCCTCGTATATCCTCGAATCCTCGTACATTCGATTCTCGAATCAAATCCTTCAGTTTGGTGTTCATGTTTTGGTGGTGAGTTGTCCATGTCCCTTTTGGATCCTTTTGGGGATGAGGAATTGTTATGAATTGTTCATTTTCCTTTTCCGGCTCGAGGGGTGCAAGTATGCACCCGGGAGGTATTGAAAATCATTGAAGCTGTGGCCGTCCTGCTGGGAGACACTGATGGTACAGCTGTGCCTTGACATGTCGTTGTGGACACGCCTGCACCGGGGTTTACATAGCGCCCCCGACCCTCCCCTGATTAGGAAAATTGAAGAGTTGTTTGTGTTTTTGTTCCTTGCTTTTGGGTGATGTATAGGGGGAAAGAATGCCCGCTTATTAGGTCAGATTCTTGGCATTTGTGAGTGCGAGGTGAACGTGCAAGAAGTGCTCACAGACTCCCTTCCTCAGAAGCTTGCCAGCTTTGATCCTGGGAGCATCACTGCATCACAACGATCGAAGGTCAAGAGCCTGCTGAAATTGCCAGATGTTCAACCAGATGCTGTTGCGTGCCGGCCTGATAAAGGCTAACTTTGTGTGTATTTTCATGTTCCCCTTTAGGCGTGCAATTCCCAAATAGTAATTTTAGGAATGAACCGCTATCAGACTGATTGAGGCCAGCATTTGCCATCACTGCGCTTCATTGTCCCAGTGGTGTGAGTGTGTCATGGCCTTCCTTCGAGCAGACCTGGCAGAGGAGGAGGCCAGATCAGCTGCTCGAAGGTCCGCCAGGAGGTCGGAAAAGCAGGACCGGTCTTGGGGCGAGGCGGGCTGTTTGTGCTAGTTGGATTCTTTTGGGCATGAGTGGGTATCTTCAATTTAAGGCACCCCACTGGGGTGATTCTGCCAGTGCCACAGTGAAAACCATATTAGCATCGATTCTTCTTCTCGGGGTGGCATTCAGGCAAAGTTACAGGTGTTAAGACCCCTTTGATGTGTGTTCGCCAGGTGTTCGCCTTCCAATCCCCTATATAATCGTTAAATGGCACTAAACCATCAAATGTTCTGCGCTCGCCACCGGCTTGAGGACAAGAAGCCACCGGAACCAAACACTGCAGAGAAGACCGAACCGAACAGTGAGCCACTTGGCGTTTGGTCGTGCACGACCCGTTGCGGTCCGGCACGACGGTGCCGAATGGGTGCCGCCACATGCGCATAATAACCTCACATCCAGCACTACAGGGAGGTGACCTAAACCGATGTGGGTATATGTGGGTTAAGTCTCAGATCTCAACAAACACTGTGGAAGTCTGCAGACGGAGTCGATCTAAGAGGTGTTTCTTTTTGTTCTTTTAATTCGTCGTGTTTAGTCCCAGGCATATGAGAGTCGGAAGCCGGGCCCAACACATTGAAAGGGATTTGAAGTTCATATAAAAATGTAGTTAAAAAATGCATATGAATGTCATTATATGATGAGTTAAGATACATAAATATAATCAGTCCTTTATTACATCATATAAATACATATACATAACGTTATGTGATGTTAGCTGTGCTGGGGGGGAACTTTGGTTGGTCCTAGCACCGCATCCAGGTCTCAGACACAGGTGACCCTACACGCACAGGTGTCTCGCGTGCCAGCCACCGTGCATGCCATTTTAACAGATCCAAGTTGCCGGACTGTAGACCACTGGTTGACACATGCAGACATGATGCCCTGGCCTGGTGTGTTCATTGTGGTTCCGAGATTTTGCTGGCCTGGTGTGTTCATTGTGGTTCCGAGATTTTGGCACGTGTTCACTCACAAGAGTCTGGAGAAGATGAAGACTCTTCGCACACATCCAAGTCATCCAAGTCTTCGGAAAATCAGACTCATCGCTCAGGCCCCAACTGGTCACGTTTCCGGACTTGTCCCAGCTGAGCGCTGCTGAATTGAAAGCGGTTCGAGAGCTGACGGAGTCTTGGAAGGAGAAACCGGACAGGGAAGGGGAAAGAAGTAGCCTCTATAGCATCCTTCCCCTATAGCAATCCAAGTGCCTTCTCAGAAGGTACTTGCCCTGCAAACCCACATAACAGTGTCTCCAATCACCTTCTGAGAAGGCACTTGGATTCCCTAGGAGTAGGGTTCCTAATCAGTCCTCAGGTAGCTGGGGCGTCCTTGACCGGTGGGCCAATTCCCGGTGAACCACGGCCCTGGGGCCCAGAGCGGCCAACATGGGAGCCTGACCGAGTCTTGAGGGACTGTCACTGTGACCTGGAGTTAGAGAAACGAAGCAGCGCAAATGGCAAATGATGGATGCAAGATATCATGATCATTGGTCCATATTGGTGTTTTAATCGTGCATGATCCGTAGAAGATGCATGATCATGATGGAATTGGCCTCCAAGGTGGTCAGATCATGCAAGAAACCAGACTACAAGAAACCTATAAAGAACATTAAAGAAACTCATCAGCTCCTTCCCATTCACTTCCGTCCGAGCCGGCCCCGGCTCCTTTCGCTCGTTGCGCTCGTTTCAGGTGTCGCGCCCCGACGTGGGCTCGGTGATCTTCCATGGGCTGACCGACTGCAGCGACCTGCAGGCGAACGGGGTCTGTTCGACCCACCGAGGCGTTGGTCCGTTCGAGCCACCGGTGGCCCGGCTGTTGGGGAAAAGCCGTACAAGCTGTTGAAGGTCTCTACACGGAAGCCCGTGGGTGCCCACAAAGCACCTCCAGGCTTTTGTAGTTTGAAGTTGCCAGAATGAAAGAATCAGCATCGTCATTCGTCAGCTGCTGGTCCTTGTTATGTGCTAGGCCCCAGTTGAACCCACACGACTCACTTCATCAATCACGAACTCGCCAGTATAGCTAGATAGGACAAGGGTCAAACGTGTAGGCTTTGCCTGGCAGGTGGGTCATGCCTTACTCTATCTTATTCTCAGAGGTACAACTGTACGGTACAACCCACTTGCCATTTTTGATCATTTTTGTATAATGACCACTACTGAACGGACCATTCAGGAAGTTTAGGATTATTTATCCAGTTGGTAGGTGAAAAAAACAATCAAAACCCTATTTACACCGGCGATGTGGGATCATCACCGCACCGGCCAGGTCGAAAGGGATATTGTGCTGCAGAAGGGCTTCATTTTGGTCTACCCGGACCCCGTGAAGAAGCCTAGACGATTTGGATGGTGTGTGTGTGTGTGTGATCTGTGTGTTTCTTGAATGAGGATGGTGGGGTATGGGTTTTAGATGGTTTTGGTTGAGGAGCTTATTCTTTTATCATGGGTAGTCCATGGGAAACATTGTGTCAACTGCTTCATGTGTTCGGGAATCGGGCCACCTGCTTGTAGATTTATAGACGTTGGGCCCCTCCTTTTTACCTGTAACAGTCGTTCAACAACTATGACCCTATTAGAGCAAGGTCTTGTTTAACCATCATCATTCACTGCTACAGGGAATAGAAGACAGAAGAAAGCCAATACCCAGACGCTCCATGTCTGCCATATATGCCTACATTGGGGTGGTGCCAGGGGGGTCAATGTAGGCATATATATGATATGATAGACATCGGTCGTGTTTGGGATATAGACATGTAGAAAGGACCTTTCTACTTGTTGGATGCGTTTTTCCTTCCAGACACCAAGAGAGAGAGAGAGAGAGATGGAGACTTGGGCCACGAAGCAAAGTGACGCGAGACAGTGTAGTTCGATACACCAAATGCTGGGGATTGAAATGCAGTGGGGCAAACCCGATGTATTATCGAAGTTGTTTTGGGTGTCCGGTGCTTTGATTGTAACAATCGAAGGATCCCTGAAGGAGTTGTCCACGTCCGTTGTTGATTTGCCCCTCGTTGTCATACCTTTTCTCCTCCTAGAGGCGCTATATATTCTGTATTGTATAACTTTATTGAAGTCAAAACTATGTACCATCTACATCCATCTACTATACATCATAATATCCATATATTTACCTTAAACAAGCTTAACATAAGGATGTGAATCTTTTGGAGTTGCGAACGTGTCCGCTAGGAAGCCGCAGCCGGGATGTGGCTTGAACAAGCCCGCCACGGTGACCATGTACAACTGCTTTCCGCCGGGCGAGCTGTTGATGGAGGATCCCTTGGCTCCTTGGGTGTGAAGAGCGGGTCCGCGGAGCGTCCTTTGGTGACTCAGGTGGTTGAACTGCCAGGGGGGTAATATGAGATCTCTTTCTTGATGGCCCAACCTCTACGCTGGGTTTGGGATCTCCCTAATTAGGCCTTAAGGGTGTGTGTGTGTGTGTTCTTGGCATTTAAACATACTTTAAACACCAATGCCATTCCCACATCGAACAGCAACAGCTGTTCTGCCAGATCTTCCCGTCTCAGCTCTTCTCATCGGTAGGGTTAGGGTCGACCCCAAGGTGTCCCCCCCAGAGACTGGCTCCGAATGGCTCGGGAATGGCATGAATGGCATGACCGAGTTTCTGCTGGTTGTCTTCAGCCAGCCCGACCCGTGATCGCCGGAACGGCGATGGCCGTGCCGTGCTGGGGGGGGGTGCGTTCTGTTCGAGGTCCGAGAGGATTACAAGGAGAAGATCCGGCTCATGACGGAGGAGAACAGGACATGCAAATTTCTGGACTATGACTGCCAAAGGGGCATTTGGCAGTTTGAGGTGAATCGATTTTGAGGTGAATGCGGCCAACCAAAATCAAAGTTCCGCCCGATCGGGCGCCAAAGTTCCGCCCCATCGGCACAGTGCTTGCTGGGCTAGGGTTCTTCGCTCTTTGAACATGTGTACTCTTAGATGCTAACTTTTCTTCCATCCCATATACTTCATAAGTCCCATCGTCACTCTGAATTGTCAAATAGTCCGCATTTGCCACCATCCTTCCCTCTCACTCAACTTCCTCGCCAGGCCACCACCACCCCAGAAAGAAATGAAAGATATGCAAGTATTGCAGAATGTATGAAGTCACCCTTCCAGCTACATTTGCTGATCACGTTGCCAATGACACGATATCATCCCAGCATCAGATTGGGACCTCCGCGTCGCAGATGTCGCGTACCAAAAAGGACGTCGAAGAGTCGAAGAGTCGACTTGGTGTTCTCCAACCTGCAACGATTGGTGTTCTGTTTGGGTGCATGAAGCTGTGTGAGAGTGCGTTTCGCATCCAGCTCGGAGAAAGCACACTGATTGAACGATCAAGCTGATTCCATCCAAGATTCTAGAACCATACTTTCCACTGGGAAAGATAGATCGTCACTCTTCCGGCAGTTGCAAAAATCAGTTGACCATAGAAACCCAGTGGAGTTCCGACCTACCAAGGACTTTTCGGCTCTCGGAAACAAATCTCGGTTGTTTGTTGGGCTGTTATTGTATGTCAAATATACTGTATAGTATTCCGGTGTTTTGGGGAAGGTCTAGCTGAAAAAATCTGCTTGTACAGCTGTTGCTTTGGTGCTGCATATTGCTGCATAGATGGACCTGTTCGACCTATTCAGCTGATCTGTGTCAAGAAAAGATCGCTCACTCTTGTTTGCTTTGGCAGCTTCGTGGTGAGATAAACAGCTTCCTTCGACCGCAGGGTTGGTCTTTCCTCAAGGAGATGCGGACTGCAGCTTGCACGTTGGTGCTTTCATGTGAAAGTGTAGGCGATTGCCTGGGCCCATCATAAAACTGACGACACTTTTGACTCCCACCCGACCTCAAATTCAGGGAAGTCCTATTACTTGTATGTCTACTGCCTCTCCAAAATATTAAGAGCCAACGAAGAGGCGCCATATTGACGTAACAAACCGGTGGTGTGGGCACACTCACTCCCTCGATGGGGTCGCCCATCCCCATGGAGCCCTTGCGCTCGTTGAGTCCACCACGATTGGTCGTGCCGCAGCTGCCACATGCGCCGATGGTGTCCGAAGCGTGGTTGGCCAGTGGGGATGGGTGACTAGTGCAGGCTCTTGATGAGTTATATATATATATATATATTAGATAAGATATAACATATAGTTAAATGATTATATGATCAACAAGACAGTCAGATGGCCAGTACAGGCTTAAAACAGAGGGGAGGGGGCCACCGCAAGGTGCTGTCATAGGTGCCATCTCCCGTTTTTTCACTGGATGAACTTGCTGCTTTTGGTGAACCCCTGTGTGCTGGTTGCTCCAAACAACTCGCAACGTGGGAGTTCCCGCTTTGGTTCTCTCGTTGTCTTTCCTCACGGGTTTGCTGGTGATACCTGAGCGTTCACAGTGACACTCTCAGACCGCCCAATGGGGCGGATCTGCGGATTTGGAGTGGGATGGGTAGAAGAGGTTTTACAATATGTCTTATTTTATAGTCACTTAGTCAAGTGCTGTTATCCCGACCCCATCGTCCCTAAAAGGCCACTGGATCAATATCCGCCCCGGTTTGGGGACCAATTCGTGAGAAAGTACCACAGACCAACGGGATGAACACACCTGAAAGCTGTCCCCTGCCGCACGCACGGAGAACTGCCGGAAGGGGGGGTTCCCCCGACAACGATCCCATGATCAAGCCACTCAAGCGGTGAGTTTTGGAAGATGAAGACGTGTTTGTGCAAGCAAGGTGGAAATGTGGGTTGCTATGGGATGGGTATGGGCACCTGATTTTTGAAGATTTCTTACGGTCATGAGCTGTGGACTGCCAAGCATACAGCACGGTGCAACAACGAAGAAACTTAAGACGCATGGCCTACCAGGCTGGAAAATCAAGGTTGAACACACACTGAAAAGCAGCGATTGATTCATGAGTCTTTTGAGTGTTGCAATGACTGTCGCCATATGCCCGCTATTTATCGGATGGAAACCATTGTGAATCCAGATTTGGCCCTTACCTAAGGACATCTTCCCCCAGCGACTGGACGTGTCTCCTCGTCGCATTCCAGAGCTCCACCGCTCCATGGAGGTCCTTCCTCCAGGCTCCCCCGTCTCGCGGCACCGCGCCCTGCACGTGCTGGGCTCGCCCCCAGTGGGTGGCGCCTTCATGTCGCCTGTCCGCTTGGCACCGGGGCACTGCTCCGTAGGGCCGATGCGTCCGCCTGAGGCCCACCGGCAGGTCGTGGAGATCAGACCCAGACCTTTGCAACAAGTGTTGCGAGAAGTGCCCCAAGGGCCAATCTTAGCAAACCCATCTCAGTTGACCAATCCACAGCAGCTTCCAACATACCGAGAAGCTCAAAGTGTTCAGAGAAGCCAGATGAGGCCTTTGGTGCCTTGCGACACTTCTGGACGTGCCTACCACGCACCTGTGGCAGCGTTGCCACCGCGTATGGTGCCAGTGCTCCAGTTTCAGCCTGCACACCCAGCACCACTTGCACCAGCACCTCCAGCAGCAGTTGTGCCTCAACGAGCTTCACCACAAGCACCAGATCCTCGTTGCCTGTTGACACCGGCAACCACCCACCGCCAACCTGCGGGCGGTCTGAGCGTTCTGAGCCCCGCGGGCGGTTCGGGAGATCTACAGGTCCGGGTCCAGGAAAGCCCAAGGACGTTCAGTCCACCAAGAGCTCTCAGTCCACCAGCCCTGCCAGTGGCCCTGCCAGTGGCTTCCAGTTCGCCTAGCCCACAGGCGAGTCCCAGAGCGCCCTCGCGAGCTTGCAGCTTGGCGTGCACAAGATAGGTTTGATGTGGCACCAAGGGAGCGCAAGGGAGCGTGAGATGGAAAAGCACCATATCATGTGTTGGTGTGTGTGTGTTGTATACATATGCGTCCACTTGAAGGGTGATGGAAATTCTGCACCGATTGCAGCTCGTTGGCCGTGCCGGAGCCCGCGAAGGTGGTCTGGAGTCTGTTGAACCCTTGCTAGCTGGTCAGTCAGACCCTTGGTCGCTTTTTGGAGGTCAAAGGCTTGTCACAACTGGTGCCGCAAAACGGGGTGGTGGCATAACCAACCATGACTTTGATCAAGTCTTTGATAATCCCCAGACACTCCATGTATGCCATATATGCCTACATTGGGATGGTTTGAGGGGTCAATGTAGGTATATATGGCATACATGGAGTGTTTGGGATCTTTGTTTAATTTTTTGGGGAAAGGTTTCACAAATGTTTCCAATATACATATCACATGCGGGCGTCACCTGGGAGGAACCGATGAAAAAGGACGGCATACAAAGGATTGTTCTGAACTTGGAGTCGAAAAGGATCCTCAGATATATTCAGCTACCCTCAGATCATGATAGTTTCACCTGAAATGAACCCAGAATGATAAATAAATACATGACGAGTTTCACATGTTTCACCACCCCATGAGAACCGGCCTGATCCGTCGGTATTTGCCCAGGTGAGGATTCCTTGGCGAAGCAGCTCCGTGCCTTGCAGGAGGCCAAGGTGGCGGCAGCCGAGACGGTGGCGCAGAGCCACTGGGCTTTGAAGGGGCCGCGGAGTCGGCAGGATGCTCCGCGTCTCCCGGAGCCGGCTGCAGGTTTGGGTGTGGGAGAGTGGGTCAGCTTTTGGGTCTGTCAGAATCGGCGACTGAAGAAGTTGAGGTGAGAAGAGGAGTAAGTACAGCGACTTCAGAGTGGATTGAAGTATCACAAATCCCAAGAGGTAAGGTAGACACATCCTTTTTCCCTTCCCATCCCGCATCTACAGCAGTGGAAGAACTGAGCGCTCAAGAGTTGCAAGAAGTAGAAATAAGAGCCACTCCCCTGCAGATATATAAATTGGAACCCCAAAACCACTGGGTTGTAGAGGAAATGGTCTTCCACCGGTCAATTCTCAGGTCCCATGTTAGTTTGTGGGAGGGTACTAGTTACTAGCCGTTACGAAAAAGCTGAGGTGAACAGGCCCTCCTGGTGCGACGAGGGCAACTGAAGCGAGAAACCTTCAAAGCGCTGCAGCGCCTCGCCGCGGGAAACTTTCTTTTTCTTCTCTCCGGCGGTCGGAAAACTCATTTGACCTCACAATGTGGCTTGCAAACTTTCAAGGCACTCTGGTACACTGGTCAAACTCCAGTTCATCATTCATAGCTCCAGATTCCGACGTTCTGGCTGCCTTGAACCAGTGGTATTTTTTTGTTTCGGCCGTCCCCAGCACCGTCGTCCTTAGGTGTGGCAGTCTCGCAGAGGCCCTGCGGCGCTGGCCCTCGCCCGACGCCGCGCCCGCCATGCCGCCGGAGACGGCGCTGGTGCCCACGCCGGCCCCCGAGCTGGCGAGCGGGCGTGTGGAGCTTCCGGAGGTGGGGTGAGAAGGAAACAGGTGGGATGCAGGAGGGGTTGCAATTGGGATGTGAATTTTCAGGGGGAAGACCAATGGAAAAGCAATGAACAACTACCTGGGGTGGGTGCCCATATGACATGACCAGGAGATCACAGAAGTTTACTTCTTGATTTGTGGGGCCCCGTGCATGCTACTACCTTGCTGTGACCAAAACTAGTAGCCATCGATACGGCTGAAAAGTACCCAGCTGCCCCGGCCTTGAATCCAGGAGGACCAATGCGCGGAGGAGGACTTCGAACTGCCCAACTCCTCATCACCGGTGGAGCTGACTCCTCCCCTAGCTCCGCCTGAGGTGTCCACGGAGGTGAGGGAAGCTGCTGGGGCATAAGAGTGGTTTTTTTCGTCCCAAAGAGATAGAACAGTAGATCACCACTAAACAATGTATTGGAAACCGTGCCACTCTCTATTTGATGACCACTATAATCTATCATAATCTATCAACCCTTGGACCCCACATGTGGATCATGTTTGTTGATCCTTTGCACATGGTGCATTGTTTGATGGTCAGGTGTGTTGTGTAGTTGATTATTGTTTAGAAGTACTGGAGGGTGGTACTGGTGAGCCACTGACGACGAATTGCACTCCAAAACCAAGAGCAGTGCTTGGTGCGGCTGGGTGGTTTGCTCGGTGGTCTGGGGCCCCTGGGCGTCGCAATCCATTTCTGTCTTCATCCTGCTTGACGGTGTTGCTGTCGACCCCTCGGGTTGAACGTTTTGAAGGATGCATGGAGTTAGGTGCTGCTGCCTTGTTTTGATGTATGGAGTTGATTATAGGGTTGATTGCATGGGGTGCGCCCAAAACCCAGTCGTGCCCATTCTCCAATTTTCCATGTGACTTTATAGTATGTGTTTCCTTGTTCATGTTTTCTGGCACTTTTTGAGCACATGATCTTGGGCTAGATCCACACAAGGGGACCGTAGACCAGATGAGGATCTAGTACCCAGACACTCCATGGGACTGCCATAGGACTGCCGCCCCATTGGGGTGGTGCCAGGGGGGTCAATGGGGCGGCATATATGGCAGTCCCATGGAGTGTTTGGGGTATGGGCTTGTTGATTTCCGCTTCCGGACCGAAGCCGCTCGAAAGAGAACCCAGGAAGCTCCCGTCGCCTCCTCGCGGTCTTCACGGAGCCGTGAGCGATTGGTGCAGGAGGTGAGGACCAACACTATAGAGCAGAAAAGCCAGCGATAACAAGATCAAGACCCCCTAAATAGATAGAACCAGAAGAGTAGATCACCACTGAATGATAAGAATGTAAACACCGGGTGCCATGGTCATCTCTTGGGGGACCCGGTTTCCGAAGGCGGTCAACAATTGGAATCTCCATGAGTTGACTTTGGTTGATCCTTTTGGCTTCTAGGCACCACCTCCAACCCTTAAATGGGTTGAACCAGATGACAGAAGCCGAACATGCCCCCGGCGCGGTTCCAGTTCAAAGAAGGCAGAACAAATAGTAGACTGTTCAAAAAGAGGACCGCACAGCCAACGTTTTGAAGATCATGCAGGCATTCTGTAGTGGAACAAGTATTTAGTAAGCAAGACGAAACTAAGAACTGGTTGATGATTGGCACGAATGAAGATATCTATGAAATCTAATGAACCTGAATATGTATATAATATTATTATGATCTATTTTTACATACCCCAAGTGATTGCGGTGTATGTTGTACTATGATTCTTTCTTTGCCTTCAGGAGGCGACTCGATGCTGCAAAGCCCTCGGCCACTTGGTTGAAGACCACACTCGACTCTCGATCGGGTCACGAGCAGGTCACCCAACTACTCCCAAACTGCATGCCATGTGCAGCGGAAGACGATGGACCACGCTGGGCTTTGGGATGCATTTTTGTATGGCCTGATGGACCACGATCTTACTAGTCGTGTAAGATGTACTTGCAAAACGGCCAGGTCGTACCACCAATGGACCGGAGCCAGGCAATAGCCATCGGTCCGACCTCATTTGGGATCAACGACGGGATGAAAGGCGACCGTTTGGGATCACGCCGGACGTTTGATCCGGTGGCGTTCAGGCAAGATCGCGTCCCGGATCTCCAATAAGCATCTCAGAGACCTGCGAAAGCCGCAGAAATCGCTGCCCCCGCAGGTGGGGGGGGGCGAAGTGCCGCGTGAGTTTAGAGGTCCAAAGGGTACCTAAACTGCGAGCAAACATTGGTCATGAGGCATGATATGATCCAACATAGTCCTCAAGGATCTAAGGGAACCCCTGTGTTTCTCATGCTTTAGGGTTAGAAATGGATGGTTTGGGCTGTGATGAGACCGGTCAGGTGTTGAAGATCCTTGGGGCGATCGCGCTACTTCTGGGTGAAAAGGACCCGCCGCTGGGAAATGCGGATCAATGCTTTCAGTACAGTTTTGCGCCAGCTGATGGAAGAGATGCATCACCTCAGGCAAACTCTTGATAAAGAGCATAGAAGAGGATGTAAATAAATACCATCCGGTCAAATAAGGATGTCAAATAAGGATATCAAATACTTTCAAGTTCCATCCGGTCTCTCAAATTATGATTAATTATGCTGCATACCCAGCTGGCGCATGTCAAAGCCATGCAACCCGGACTCTCCATGTATTTCAAAATGGCCTTGATGCGTGCATGGAAGATCTATATACTGTACACTGTAATTGTGATACATTGAGCCCGTTTTCAACCTCCAATCAGCAAATATGCCATTTGGCGATCACGCTTGCAGGAGGGAAGGTCGTTTTTGAAGAGGATACTTGCTGATACACTTCCGCAGAGGCTCTCGACCTTGGATCTCCGCTTGAAATTCTGTCAGCTTTGCAACAACGTGTTGTTTTTCTCCTGCCCAGTTTCTTGGTCGGCCAATCCCCCCCCAATGATGAGCCCGACCAATATACAGTAGATATAATATTTTGATATTTTCAGTTATTTGATACTGTGGAATTTGGATGGGAGTATTATATATATATATATATGGGAGTGTACGTCAATTCCAACACCAAGTGCACATAAGATCGATATCGTTTGATGACCATGTTGTTCTTTCCGTCCTTCGCCATCAGGGTTTGTCGGGCTGCTGGTTTGCAAGCATAGCCTAGCCCCTATGCCCTCTACCAAGACAGTTCTAGCAGTCTATCAGTTACATGGGAGGTGCATTTTGCACATCCCAGTCTTCTTTGGGCCCCGGCCAGCAGCCACAGGCCACTCAAAAAAAGACAAACGATCCCGGTGTGTGGAAAGTCTTTGCTTTCTTTTTTCTCATCTTTGGCTTCACCGGACCAGACATCTTCCGAGGATCCCGCCAGCATCACGGGCGCGCAGCGCGGGAAGCTCCGTGCACTGCTGAGCGCGCCGGATTTGCAGCCGGATGCCGTGGCCAAACTGTGTCCGTCCTGCACCGCACTGGCCCAGTGGTGCGAATGTATCATGTTCCTTGGCCGCGATGATTCGGTCGCGACGAGAGGTGAGAGGTGACGGCCGTCGAAGGCAGTGCTCGTTTGCTTTAAGGGTCTGGGGTGGCATCGTTATAGAGTTACATCATGGTCATAATGGGGTTTACTATTGTTTTAGGATGTGTTATGAACATTATAGTTGATATCAATTGCTCAAGCATCACATGTTCTTAGCTGCATGTCCTGGATGTGTGAAGGTGAAGCTGTGAGGGAGAAAGCTCCCCACCCCAGTCACTCACTGGAGACGTACTGTATTTCGGTGGTATTTGCAGCGTTTTCAGACGTATTTGGAGTGGGTGTGATGATGTGTCACCATGAGCAGTACTCGTTTGTTCTCGGACGGTGGAGGGACTGCGTGTGGAACAAGCTATGGAACCTGCGTGTGGTCAAGAAATGCAAAGGTCAAGCCCCGGGCTGCCCATGCTGAAATCTTGGTGTTGCCACTTAGGATCTTCTTGACACGAACTCAAGCGCTTCAATCTGAAAAGGAGAGGAACGGGATGCGGACAAAACCACACGGGTGCGTACTTAGTGGGCTGTTGGACTCTACTGGCTCTAGTCATGTGCAGTTGATCCATGTCAGGTGCGCCTAGCATGCGTGGCTCACTTCATACTTAGGCGTGTTTGTTTTCACATGTTGCATGGTCACTGGGCTGCAGAGTTTGAGGCACTGATTTGTCACCCCAAGTGATTTCGAAACCGCACTTTCGTTACCATCGTTGCTGTGAAATCCGCTACTTCGCACGCTTGCAGGATGTGAAGTCAGTGTCAGCGGCTGGGCTGTCTCTTACATTCATGTGAGCAGACATGAACACAGAGATTGTTAGACATTCCCTTGAATCCCTTGAAAGGACATGTTCCACTCTTGAGAGGGTGGAATGAAGTCAAAGTTAGAAGTGTGTGTGTGTGTGTGTGGGTGGGTGGGTGGGTGGGTGGGTGGGCGCGCAGTTCTCACTGTTTCACATGGCGGTTTTGATGCCTGCCAGCATGTATACAAAATATATCCTCCATGGAATAAAGCCTATAAAATGGACGTACTCGAGTACCAAAACCCCATGTCATTTTATAGGGGAGGGCTTGCTATAAAATGATGTGTCGACCTGGTAGCTTGTGGCCAGAATCATGTGGGCCGCACATAGATAGAGGTCTGGATGTTTTGACATTTGCTTTTATAGGAGTGAGGTGGTATGAGCCCCGATTTTATAGCAGACCAAGCCTTACAATGATTAGAAGTTGGTTCTTGATCTTATATGAAGAGAGTTGTGGACAAGAAAGCTGAGACTTCATTTTATTGTGGCAGATGTTGGAAGTCAGTTGCATGCAGAATACGTTGGTTTTTTGAGTTTGTACGCCCGGCCTGCCCGCAAGATGCTTTCAATGGTCGAAAAGATGCTTTCAGAAGGTTTCATTATATTCAAACAAAATTAGCAAGAAATGGGTCAGAAATGCCCAGTTGAACCCAAACAACTCACTATAAAATCAATTCCGACCTGGGCAAAATAAAGGTAAAGCTACCTCAAACCTAGATCATATTTTACGTCTTCCTTCTGCATTCGGGCGCCCTAGATGTTGAGACTTGATTTTATAGAGACTTACTGATTCATGTCGAGTCTTCATTTTATAGTGGAGAGATTGCTTGCTGGATGTTGGGGCAGGCCATTTATACCTATAAAATCGCGCTCCCAAGACCTACCGGTAATTCCATCGGGGATCAAAATATACTATATTATCAACTCAACACCAGGCTTTTCCACTTGGCGGAGCTAAGGAGAAATTGGAGTACCCTTCGGAGAATCAGAACGGCAGCCTAAGCAGCCTGGATCATCACTGGCATCAGCTCAAAAAATCCTTGAGGACGGTTCACTTGAAAGAGATATATTATAGATACTTGGTACGTGGAAATGATGTATCAAGTCTCCAACAGACCCATCGAATTGGTTTCTCAAACACGGCCGTGGTGGAACTCTGCCTTTCTGGTTCGCCTGTCCAAGGTAAAAGCAGCACCGAGTCCAGGTTGATTGTTGAGCCTGACCTGTCGCGATTGGATCAAGATGAACTGAAAACGGTACCTCGGCTGCGACCGACCTTCTCGACACGGTCGTTGTTCGTTGTTCGTACACAGGAGAACCACCGGAAAAGAGTTTGATCAGTTTGATCAATGTTTTTTGTTCATTCTGCAAGACTGGTTTGAGGCTGCATGAGCCTAGCTAAAGAATCTAAAGTTGTCTATTTTTAGATTGCACTACCGTACAGACTTGGTTCACCACGGTGTGTTTGTGCAAGGGGTTGATTGGATATTTACTCACCAGACTCAGACATCTCTGCTCCTTTCCAAACTTGGTACAATGCATCGCATCAAACGGAATTATGATCCGGGGCATGCGGAATTTTCATGATTCGGTCTGAACCGGATGAACTTTTCTCTGGGGAAAAGAAAGTGGTGCCCAGGGCATTACAACTTTCGGAATGGATGGTCAGTTTCTGTTGATGATCAGTTGTAGGCTGCTGGCTAGACCATACGGCTGAGTGAAACAGCACCAAGCCGTATGGTCAGTGGCTTTGGGCCGTTGGGGCGCTTTGCTTTGTGGTGCGAGGTGCGACTTTCTCCAACCAACGAACACGGCACCGATGCACGAGCCTCAGGTGCACGAGCTCACCGTCACCAAGCCTCACATCGGATCGGTGGCGGCTCGGCGTCCAGGGAGAACCGGTGTTTCCGCCGGTTCGCGGTTCGTCAAGCCGTCGCTCAGGTGTTTTGATTCTGAATCGGACCGTTCTTTTGTAAGTAATTGTTGGTTTTGAGAGGTTTTGCGTGCCAGATGTGTTTTGTTCAATGCCATGTGTTTTTCACCTACCGTACGTTGTCGATACTAGATATATACCTATGGCATTGAGATGTTTTGGAGGTCATACTTGGTGGGTTTGGCATTGACGTGAGGGTGGGCAAAATGTCTAAAGCCATCACGCACACATACAATTGCCGCACCTGCTCCGAGCCTCCGAGCGAGTACTGGAAAGAACATCTATCACAGTCAGGGTGCACCGTCCCAGAAAGCAAATGTTTCTTGCGAGGGGGGGGGTGGCAGCAGACTTTTGGAGAGAGAGATAGGGAGAGAGAGAGGTGGAAAGATACTGTTACTGACACAGAGAGAGAGAGAGAGAGAAAGAAAGAAAGAAAGAGGGAGAGGAAGAGAGGGGAGGGAGAAGAGATAGGACAAACACATGTTGCCACAATCTCATGTTGGAAGATCTGAATGATTGCTAACCACAACATGAGATACACATGAGTGTTATATGATATGTTTTTAAAGCTTTATAAACTGTAGTATAGACTTCATGTTGAGACGCCTGAGCCAATACCCCATGTGCATGTGAGAAGTCACATGTGAGGCGTGACCATGTGCAACATCCATGTTGGAATGTTTGAGCAAACATGACATACACCCGGGAAGATTCACGTGGAACCTGAGTCAGTGGACCAGACTGGAAGACCACGTTCCTCCACAAGCACTCGTGGTTTTGGGGTTCCATGGGATCGTTTTCCAGGGTGTATGGCATTGTCCCTTCCTCCCATGTTGCTTGTCCGTTCCTCCCATTTGATTCAACAACTCCAAGACAAACTCCCTCTCACTTTCTGTATATAGGCTATTGGTCATGGGGCGGTCTCCTCTGTATACATAATGGATTAAATAGGCTGTGCGTTCTCGTTGTTTGTCATGCCAGGTCTTTCATGGCATCACGGATTGCAGCAACCTAGACCCACACAAGGACATCGTGCTGAAGCGGGGCTATGCCCCTTGGAGTCCAACCATCGTCACCGTGACATGGGAGGGCGCATGGCAACGAGCAAATCTATCCAATGCACCAAGATGTTTGAATTATATATGTAAGAAGCTGTCGTAGCCCTGGCGTTCCCGTTCTAGATTTAGATGGTTCACGTCAACGTTGGCTCTATTTGGTCTGGCTGCTCTTGACGTTTGCAGTCATCGCCCCACCCGCCCTACGCCGCAGACTTTGGATGAGTGCGAAGGCTCCCAACTTGAACTCCAGAGATGATAAGACGTGAGCTGCTCAAATGTGGGGCAGTTGGAATCCCAGGTCCTCGTGTACCCAGATGCCAAGAACAAGCCTCCTCCGGGTGAGGGCTTGAACAAGCCCGCCACCGTGACCATGCACCTTGGAAAGGGAAATTGGAAGTGGCCCATTGAAACAGAAGCCTATGTGCTCAGTCTGAAGCATTATTATGTCTTCTATTTTGTTCTCTCCTGGTGCCCATACGGGGAGAACTTAAGAAGCCACAGTTCAACAGATCCGCTTTCCACGGCATGTGTTGAGGGAGGCGGCAACACGATTTCCAGAAGTGAGCATCAAATCTGACCATGGGCCTTAGAAGATCTCCTTTTTAATTGCTTAAAAGAATGCCAACACAGAAAAGGAAGAGTTGTGACCATCTCCACCTCACTACTTGTAGGAATTGTCACAATCATACCTGCTCAAGACTCAGTTCTGAATGTCTGAATCATTCTCCACCACTCTTCCAGTGAACCTGGAAGTGGATCCTGGGAGGAGCTGACGCCAATCCTCTCCCGGCTGCATGCACCTTTGGGATACGGTTTGAAGGGTCGAAGAGTCATGAACGGTCTAACCACCCTAACCACCTAACCAGCACCTTCTAGGGATCCCGGGTGGGTCTCTAGTGACTTCTTGGTCGGATGTGAGTCGGATGTGTGTAAAGAGGCCGTTCCACCACGTCACCGGCGGAGGGTCGGATGGCCAGGTATGAGTGCTTCCCACCTGGCGTGGCGATCGGCGAACACGAGGCCGATCATTACAAGGAGGGGCACACGAGTTCGAGGGCGCCCTGGGGAGGATGAAGGTGAAGCGGATTGCAAGAGAAACCACGGCTCATTGTTGCGGATGGCCAGATCCTTGATGAAACCACTCGGTGCTTTACAAGTCAAGTACCCACGTACAGACCCAGAGCTTCTTCACATTTTGTTGAGAGTTCCGTGAGGAGAAGATCCGGAAAATGACCGAGGAGAATGGTGCATGCAAGTTTATCGACTATGACTGCCAGACGCTCACATCACATGCTTTGATCCCACTTCCCAGACCAGAATCTTAACCAACATCATCATCATCATCATCATCATCATCATCATCATCATCATCATCA
>CAXAMN010025695.1:707400-718016 GCA_963970005.1 Durusdinium trenchii
CATCCAGCCGAAAACATAACAAAATCTAGACAAAGCCTAGAGCATTCTTAGGAAAATGCTAGAAAAGCCTTTGAAAATCTCATAAGCCAACAGAAAACGTGACAAAATCTACGAAAAAGCAAGGACATTGGCCGGGACCACGCCGCGACCAGCCGGGATTCGAGCCCAGGACCATTTTGGACCGTGCTTATTTTCCCGCGCGGGTGGAGAGGGTGCCCCAAGATGTAAATCAATTGGGATGGCAGAATCTTGGACAATCCAGGTCGCCATCAGGTCGCAATCAGGTCGCTTTCAGGTCGCAATCCCGTCAAATCCCGTAGCTATCACGTCGCTTTTAGGTCGGGATTTCGTCACTGCAACAAAGGTCCGGAGGGGCAGGGGAGGTAAGGTCTAAGGCTAAGGCTACGGTCTAAGCCTAAGGCTCAGGCTAAGGCTTAAGTCTAAGGCTAAGGATTAAGGCTAAGGCTCAGGCTTAAGGCTAAGGCTAACATCGACAGTCACGCCTCACCCCACGGTGTGGGGTCGGCGGATTTGCATGACTACTGCTGATATACCTCTATGCAGTATAAATTTTCTGGAGGGTGGATTTTCTAATTGCTCATGTGACAATCTTTGGATGACTCAGGATATGCCTCTTCATTTGCTTTTTGGTGCTTGCCCCAGTGCAGCATGCGTGCCATTTGAAGCTTCTTTGAGCATTCTGGAGACTGCTGAGGTGTTCAGAAAGGGGGAATCGTAGAGCTTCGACCTCGGGCTGCTGAAGCTGCACTAGCTGGGCCCCTCTCGGGTATAGTCCTTCTCCTGAACGGGGTGGATCTATCTCCTACAGTACTCAGGACAAGTTCATAACCTGCAAAACCTTTGGAGGGGATTGGTGAAACAGAACGGAACATGAACAGGTAGAAAGTTCGGTTGACCGTTCTTTTTCCAGGTCAACAGGTCGGGGGCCCATCTGGAACCCATCCCAATCAGGTGTTTGGGACTGGGGACATGGGTTTGAATCGAGCTTCCCGGTGAAGGTCCCATGATGTGATGGGCCCCTCCAGTTTGGGACTCCAACATGACCAGATTTACCTAACCTTTGGAATCAGAGGATTCTTGGAAGCGGGAATGATATACCCCATATATGGCAGTCCCATGGGTTGCGTTTGGGTACTGCAACTGTTTGAAGAAAGGAGTTGGAGCGACGGAAAAGCCGGACCTTGAAAGCACCAGCTTTCTGTCGTAGTCGGGTCGTGGTTCGATGCGAACCCGTGAAACTGCGGTGGGCGGTGTTCCGAGGAAGCCGGGGAGTCATGCGGATTCAGGAAAGGGAAGACGAAAGGAACGTGGAAAAGGATGAGGAAAACAAAATTGAGAGAGGATCCGGAATGAAAGCACAACCCAGCAAAAAAGCAAGCAGGGAACATGGTGTCGAGGCAAAGCCCCCACACACACACACACGCACACTTACAACTTATTCACTCTTGGTCAACAACATGCTGCACATCACGTGACTCATGCACGCGATCAAAAACTTGAAGAGGTCTTCGTCCGAGGTCTTGGCCAGGCTCTACCTCAAGACCTGGTTCCCCGTGGACTTAGCACTCGTGGCATTGGATGTGGTGGCATGGCGGATGGTGGTCTGGACCACCCTTTGAGGGTGGGGAAGGGACTGCTGGGGGCCAAATGAAAAAGCACCAAGTTGTGGGGATGCATTTTCTTGGGGTCTTAGTAGTGAATTTCTGAACACGGGCATGGGTGTGACTTCTCATCAACCTCCATCGGGGGTGTGCCTCAGTTATGGGGGGTAGAGGACATTCTCTTTACAAGAAGAAAGAGATGAAATGATAATTGTATACATAATGTATAGATAATGTACGTTACTTGGGGCAGTTCCTGTTTGTTGATGTTTGTTGTAGACACCGCATTCTGCGAGTCCAAACTGAATGCCCAGTGTGCCTTGTGAGATGGGTAGAATTCCAAGAAGAAACAAAGGCACACCCTACCACATGATTATCGCATCACTACGCACCCTTGGAGGAGTATGTGCCTTTAAGTCATGACAAGCCCTTTCCAACCCCCACATCACCTGACGTCATTGCCACAACACCTGATGAACCTACCGTGGGCTCTACCTGGTTTCACCAGTCAGTTGATCGTTGAGAAGGGCTGAACCTCTTCCTCAGTTGCTGATCGTCTTCGAGATAATGGTGGGAGAGGGAAGCTTCAGCGGTGCCTTCCGCTCCGTCCGCGTGCTGCGCATCATGCGGATCCTCCGCAGCTCGGTGCAAGGCCGGTTCCTGGTAAGACAGATGACAGGCCCATAGAATCATAGAAACCTGAGACATCAGGGTACACAGCTGAACTTGAGGCTACAAGTTGGATTTGCAGGGATGATGTCTATGTGATGTAAATCATTTCACGTGGGCTAGGGGTTCAAATATGGAGACACCCGACTTCCGGTGCAGCAGACCAGCTAGACGGGGGTCAAAACCACCTTTCTTGACCTAGCTGGAAGGTCTTGACCAGACCTCCAGGGTGGACCAGACCTCTAGGCGTGTGTGTGTGTGTGTGTGTGTGTGGGCGTATGTTTGTGAGTGTCAGACTGTGTGGTTGCAGTTTGCTAGCAGGATTTGAATTGCTTTGAGTCACTAGTGAGAGTGATCATTTGACCAACAGTTTCATGCACCACTAACACCCATTGGCTAATGCGAGTTGCTTTTCCGTGGAACCATGTGTGACATGTTTGTTACTCTATACTGTACACATGGAGTCCCACATGGTGTTTGACTTTCCTCAGAACCTCGGTGGTGCCGAGGTTTGCTGCGGCTCCTGCGTGTGGCCAAGCTTCAACGGGAGTTGTCCATCATCGCCAATCGCTTCATCTCCGCCTATGTCTTCATGGTGATGAAGCTGGTTTGCATCGGTGTGCAGAGTGTGTGTAGAGTGTGTATGCCTACGGTGTGTTGAACACCTTTGGGGGATGAAGAGCAGTGCCTTTTTGTTGGGCCCCCAGCTCTGCTGAAAACTCTAAAACTCTCAGAAGTCAGGAAGGCCACACTGGGCAGATCCCTCGACACGTGTTAGATCCGGCAGCGGACGGTTGTGGAGCTGATCTGGCCTTTTGGGCTCAAGTGGAGCGTGTGGCCACCGGCTCCACACCGTACGCGTGGACCGTGCCACGATGCCCCACCTGGCACCTCCGCGCCGTACGCGGTGCCTGACCTTCGCGTGGCTGGCGTGGACGGCGTGGACCGCGTTGGGACGCGTGGACCGGTGCTTCGCGCCCAGCCGGACGGAACGCCGGACGGCCACGGTCGCACGCATGGCCAGCGCGGCGGAGTGGTTGGAGGGGCAGGGCTATGACGTTGCGGGGAAGCAAGGGCGAGGAGGCCTGGAAGAGGGTGCAGCAAGAAGACATTTGAATAGCAAAGGCTTTGAATGGGTGTTGCTTCGCATGTCGGTTATGTCGTGTAGTATGGGGCGGTCCAGGGGCAGTATGTGTTATGTTTTGGTAGATCGTGGCGAATGACCCACTGACTATTTGGGCTCAGTACTGAAAGAACCAGGCAGCAGCACCTTCGAACCAGGCAGCAGCTGGGCCTCCTTCCAGACTTTGCAGACGGACCAGGGCGACTTCTTTGTGGCCAAGCATGGCCAAACATGGCGCTGTTTGAACATGTTGGGGTATGTTTTTTGTGCGCCAAGCATGTTTCTTTTGTTTTTGGGATGGTTTGGTTTGGTTTGGTTCTACCCAATTCCTACTCCCTCATTGGCATGTTCTTTGTGGGTCAGAGGGACAGACCGCAAGGGACCGGTTGAGAGAGGGAGAAGAGAGAGTGAGAATCACTCAAGACTGGCCTCAGGACGACCACATACCTGGGCCACCCACAAATAGCGTAAAAGGAGGGCCACAAAGCCCACAAAGCCCCGACAGTTGTTATTTTTGCCCCATTTTGTCCGTGAAGAAGGACTTGTGTTGAAGCTCGTACTCCTTCGTAGACACTTACCTGCAGTCTTGGTTTCTAGCTTCAACAAGCTACCTGCAGCCAAATGTCCATTGGCATGTTGAGGACCGAGGATGATGTACAAGATTAGATACGATGTTCTTTGAATTGATGAAGTTCCGGTTGGATTTTCACGCTTTCATGGGCTTGCTTTGTGTCAATGATTTCTCCACTTTGAGTCCAGACCCCTCGCAAGGTCAAGACTGCCCGGCGTCCAGCGGCGGACATGTTCAAGGGCGAGGCTCTCGGATTGGAGGCGCTGCGTGCTGCAGGCGGCGTGTGCGTTCCGAAAGTCCTGCACTACGATGACGACGGCAGTGGGGGCTCCTACATCATCATGGAGAAGCTGAACATGGGCGGCAGCTTGACGTGGGAAACAACTCATGAGTGTGGAGATCCAGTTCTTTTTTTGACATGCTCGCAGCTCCCAGTTCAGATCTCTCCTGTGGGGGGGGCATAAATATCCCACCAGTGGCTCAGCTGTGGATGTTTGTGAGGTTTCGTTGACATGATGGGTGTGTTTGATTGTGCGCCAGGACCCTGTTGTTTTGGGCGTGGTGAATGCACCAGAGGTTTTTTAATTTTAGACAGGAAATCGGCCTTCTTTTTGTGCAACCCACTGGCTCGTCTCTGCAAGGTTCTGGCCAAAGCTACCGTCCATGACCCCAATTGAAGGTCCCCAAGCTTCCACAGAGCTTGGAGCCCTGAGGTCGGGTCAATATGAAGGACTTCGGCAGGAAGCTGGAACCTTTGGATGCCATTGGTACAGCTCTTTGGAAGAAACATGGAAGTGGAAAACAAACTGTTTGTAGAGGAAAATTCATCCAAACGACATCAAACGACCAATTTCCACTTCCATGTTAGTTCCAGCGGGTGCACTGCAATGTGTTCCGCAAAATATTTCTTGGACCCCACCAGGTTTATGTGGTCGTGAATGTAGCCAGGACTCGGACTTGGGCCAAATAGTTGGAAGGTGAGTTTACATCAAAGACCATGACCAAAGCTTGAACCTTAGTTGGACCTCCAACTACTCCCGTCAGAAGTCAGTTGAGCCATGTTGAACCACTCGGAACTCTTTAACGGCACCGCGCGCATCCTGGCGTCTTGCGTCAGCCAAGTCCACGCCTGAGAGATGAGGCTGAGATGCACCTGGCGGAGCCCGCGCATCCAGAAGCCAAGTCGGGTAAGTTCGGCTTCCAGGTGGACAACACCATCGGTGGAACTCCTCAGAAGCTCGCTCAGATCATCTCAGATCCACACCGAAAACCACGAAGACAAGTTGGAAAAACACCAAGAAACACTAGGAACTCCTCTTGTACTTGTTTGGTTTAACTTGGCCAAACCGGTGCATTTGTGCCCAAAGCATGAGGTGACGGGAACACCCAGTCGATTGTGGGAGGGGGGGTCTAGAGGGGAGCTCTCGACTATGATCCTTGGTATGCAGCGCTTGGTTTGCTTGCTGCGTTTTGAAGCTAGATTGAAGTCCAGTTTAGGTTGCAGGGGATTGCTTGAATCTCTCAGAGGGCCCTGACCCAAGCCACAAAATAGCTGTATCTTCCTGATTTTCTTCAAGGGTGATTTGAATCTGCAGGTGTTGCCTTTTCAGGCGAACATTTAGTGAGACTCCGCAGTTTGACAAGCATGTTGGTGGAGGAGCATCATGTCAAAGCACACCACAACAAACGCACCCCCCAAAGACTGCCACATATGCCCTTGTCCCAAGTGTTGTCTTACAGTAATTAGTTTGTTTTTTTGTTAATGTCTTTGTTCTCAGTTCTCAGTTTAGATTAGCCGCCGCTTTTCTTGGTGTGTCGACGTGGTTTGAGCCAGTGAGGAAGAATGCGTGGACAGAAGATTGGGCCAGCTTCGTGAAAGAGCAACGCTTGGGGCCGCAGGTGCGAATGGCGGGGAGCGGTCAGCTCACCCGAGTCTGGAAGCAACTCTTGTGGCTTCGACGGAAGGGGCTGGACCGAGAGAGTTGGCTCATGGGACATATGGGACCGTGTTTCGATGGTTTTCAAGGCCCTCTAGAGTAGTCACCAGATGAGTATTCTTTTCCGTCTTGGAATTAGATGTTTTGGGCCTGAAGCTACTGCCCCACCAAGTCCCAAAATACCGTGGAATCTCTCATTTTTCACTGTCGCGAACCTTCCAACGGATGTCTTCAAAAGGGGTCAGACTTTTCGTCTTTGCTGTTTGGATGCGGAAGGCGGCCTGTGGACGGCCTGTCATGGTGCAGTTGAAAATCCTACCGATGACTGACGCACCCCAAGCATTCTGGGATATTCTGGAATATTTGATTCCTATTCAGGGCTTCACCTTCTCTACTCAAAGCTTTGGCCGAAAGCACCAGCCATTGGACAAATTGGATGCCAAGGAAGACGGGATAAGAGCGGGCTTAGTCAAATAATCAATTAGCATTATATATAGTTGAGCAACACCATGATGATGAATAATTCATATAGTTATATGTGATTTCCGCCTGACGTGTCTTTTCCTCCGCGAAGCTGAGGGAGGAGACAGGTGATCTAAGAGACCTCTTCAGTGATGTCGAGGTGAAGCCGTCCATACTGCACGGCGATCTTTGGAGTGGCAACTACCAAGGCACACCTGATGGGGTGGCCATTTTTGATCCTGCCACCTACTACGGCCATCATGAAGCTAAGCATGCAGTGATGTGTTTCTGCACAAGTGTTCCTGTGGGGTTCACCAGCTTAACTGTTTGGGGGGTGCATTTCAAGGGTCCCCACCACCGATGTCCATTTCCCAAAGAAGTTCATTGTCCGTGTGGCCGCGACACGTGTGTGACACGGTGAACTTCGGTGCCCAGGAAGCGGAATTTGGAATGTCCTGGTGCGCGGGCTTCAACGGCGACTTCTGGAGTGGCTATCGGGAGGTCATACCCGAAGCGCCCAAGTACCGGCAGCGGGCGAAGCTCTACGAGGCATATCATATTATTAACCACTATAACCTTTTTGGTGGTGGTTATCTTCAGCAAGGCATCAGCCTGTTAGAAGCCTTGCTGAAGTAGGTCCCTGCAATTGATTGAAGCAAGCCCGGTACTCAAAGCAGTACATCGCAACAGTGGCGGGCAGTTGACGAAGAATTGACTCGAACGGTCTCGATTAAATGCATCTCAGGAAAAAGAATCGAACTTGATTGTGCCACAGGAGTTTTGATCAGACAGGTGCGGTCCGGCGGTGTGTGTTTAATGCTGTAGATGCACATTGATTCGCAGCTTACTTACTAGCTAGTGTGCGTAACAATTTGGACCGGTGGCAGGTGTAGTGTGCACAGATCGACGGTGGTAGGACTGTGATGCGGCAGGTGATTCTTATGTTATACTGTTATAGAAAGTTGGCCATGTTTCAGGCTTGTTCAACTTTGCTATACTTGTATCTACTTGTCGTTGTCAGTTTCAATTATTTAGATTATAACGGTGCTAGCTAGATAGGCATTGCATCGATGGCCAAGTTTCTTGATGGTGTACAGGGCAGGCTTATAAATGGTTTTGCATCAATAATCAATGGATTATTTGACGCTAGTGCGTCTAGATGATACATGTTGAAATACATGTTCACACATATCAAAGATAGTGTAGTGGATGCCATGTGCAGATGGAGCTGTCATGTCGGTAAACTAGCACGCCGTTATCTCGTGCTAGTGGTGGCTTGCAATTTCAGCAACTAAACTCGGCCCAGGAGAGTGGTGGCTGCGCTGCTGGTGATGCTATCCATTAATCATATGATTGCTTGTTGTTGGTATGCTGTGGGCAGCAGTTTGAGGACTGCACAGCTGCCAATCCGTCCGACTTTGCCAGGTGTGGGGTCGTTTCTGGTTGCTATTGGGAAATCAAGACATCAACACCCAAACATGAACGGATCCTCCGAAGTGTTTTCAGTTTCGGACTCCACCTTCAAGGTCTCCCGTCTCTTCAGGCTTCACTGGGGTGAAACAGGGCCGAGTGGGCCACAGTGAGTGAGCCGGGAGGTCTGCCAGCGGAAAATCATCTACTCAAGGGCGGTTTTCACCCGCAAAAGGCCCGCTGAAGATGCTTTCCAGGAGTAGCACGCAGTCCACTTGGCTCAAGCGGATGGACCTGGAGGAGGCACATGGTCCGCGGATTTTTTGACCCGGCAACCGTTGTCAACAAGTGTTTTGCGGTTAAAGATCTGCAGAACAGCAGTTGTATTTTCTCTGGATGCTTCCGGCGGAACTGTCCGCCATGACATTGGCAACACACCGAAATTGGTTATAGCACACATCGATATGAACAGCGTGCTTGTGTGGAAAGTGGCAGATTCCGTACGAGGATGGAACAAGTAAATTCACTCATTGGGGAGGTTTCTTCATGCATTCCGAGGCGCAGAAATGGCCTGAAATAGTGGCTAAATGAGATTGTTAGCCGCCAGCTTCAAAAAACTCGATCACTTCAGGTGGACGATAGTGGAAGTGTGCCCCATTGCCATCATTTTGTGACAAAGTATTGGGGTAAGGATTTGAAGGCCTGAAGAAAAGAACCTGCCTCTGCAAGTGGTACTTGAAACGGCCTCTTGATTTCCAGATCCCCTTTCACTCAAAGACCGAATCATCTAGTCCACTCCGAATCACGTCGTGCACAGAGGCTATGGATGGGGTTATTGCCCAACGAAGGTTTTGGAGCAACCCCCGTGGTTGGTGAGGAATCCATTGGATAGGAACTCCGGATATATGATTGAAGGGCCAGGCGGCTTGACCGTTATGAAAGCGTTTTCTTGTTCAGCACCAATGGAACTAATATACATTATGCCGGTGCAAAAATGCTATGGTATATGCTAAGTTGCGGTGCGTCCACAATGTGGAATTCACCAACAAGGAGAATGGAAGACAGGACATTCTCCTGCAACAAATTTGCCGCAGTCGCCCAAAGGAGTTTTCAGACTACAGAAGTTTAATGTATATTAAGCCTGAAGATATATTAGCAGTTAGCAGGTGTATTCTGCTTGCCAGACCTGAAGGAATTCTCCCCCCCTCGGCTGAGTGGCTGGAATGGCCGAACCTGGCAGGTGGGCATGTTCGAAGCCTACGTGGCGTCGCTGCACTGGAGCTTGACGCAATTCACGCCCTCCACCAACAACGTGGCGCCCGCCAACTCCTTGGAAAGGTGGGGCAGACATGTTGTGTGTTGTCTTTTTCCCCGAGCTGTTTCTGGGCGGGCTTGGGCAAAAAGAATGTGGGTGTTTAATGTATGGTTTCGATTCCTGAGCGTTAATATAATGTGCACGAGCTGCACAGCGCTAATCAATCTTCAACTTCACCCAGGTGATGTTTCTCACCCAGCCTTTGGGGTTCAATTGTTCATCGGCATGTCACTGAACAAATGGCGCAGCCCGACCAATGTTGAAGCATGTTTGAGACACTCAAGCAGCCTCAAGCACCATCCCGCAGACGAATGGTGAAGTGGACCAAAACATGTATTATCATTTATTCATAGTGTTGCCACATGCAAATGACCTTCTCTCATTCCCACAAACAGTTGGTTTAAAGAAAGTGTAGCACAGTTTGGTCAAGGTCCCAGTCCCAGTCTATCACTAACAGCTGTTGCTGTGAACAGGATTTGCCCTAACTGACTCTTCTCCTGCTTGCAGGGGCCAAATCCTCACATATACCATGAGAGGTGAAATCCGATCATAGAACGGCAAATTCTACATGGCCATGGCTCTTACCAATCCTATGTCGTTGCTCCTCATCCAATCCCATGGCTTATGCTTTTTGCTTAAATTGTGCTTCCTCATAATGACAGCCAGGGTTCCTTGCTTATCAACTTGTGAAGTCAAGAGGTCCAGTCACTATCATGTTTGTTGCACGTTGACAAGCTCCAAAAGATTTTTTTTTAATCAACTGGATGGTTTTTTCTTACACACCATCTGCTATGCCGTACACACCGCACACGCCGCCAGGCTTTTTGCCGTCTTCGTCATTCTGCTCGCCATGGGTCCGAGATCCCACTGTGCGGAGAGAGGGTGGAGAGAGGGCGAAGCCAATGGATGACCCGTAAAAAGGCATTTTTGGGGATTGGTGAGGCCCCACAAAGAGGTTCAACAGGTGGAAAAGGATGAAGAATGTGTATAAATTTGTTTCGGGGAAACTGAGGGAGTCGGAGGCTCCTTCGTTCACGGAACATGTTGAACAAAAGCATTTTGCATGAAAAGAATCTTCAGCCCAACATGAACTGGAAATGGAGAAGCTGTCTCCGACACTGTCCGGCATTCCATGGATTCCTGGTCCTGGACCTGCTTTTTTTGCCTGCTTCAGATGCAGAATATAGGTTCATACTTCCTTGATCCTCTCAACCTGTTCCTGTTGTTGGCCATTGGAATGTTCCATTGAAGGTTTGATAAACCTTAGCCTTAGCATCCCTAGCCATCCCTAGCTTTAGTATAAAAAGAATAGTGGACCATGTTGTTCAGACATGACCCTATACGTGATGTTTGTTTGCACGAAGGTTGGAATTGAAGTCCCCCAGCTTTGCTCTCCAGCGCGGTTGGACAACAACACCTGAAACATTTTGACGCAAACATCCTTTGCCCCAAGCGACCCAGGTGGTTGTAGGTTGCCTGTTGCCACCCTTCCCCCCACCCCACCCAT
>CAXAMN010025695.1:718026-728605 GCA_963970005.1 Durusdinium trenchii
GTGGTTGTAGGTTGCCTGTTGCCACCCTTCCCCCCACCCCACCCATTAGATTCTTTATATAGTTTGTTAAATGTCCTTTCACCTTCTCCCTTCTGAAAGCGCACAAGTGAGTGCTCGGTGCGCAAGTGAGGTAAAGTGCGCAAGTGATCTTTTTCCAGTTCCCAAGTGGGTTGGCCATCCAGCACCTGACAAATCATAGTTTTACTTAGTGAAGTAGGGCAAAAACACTCAGCAATCCATTCTTCCCAGTTCTCGAACACGATTTGGACTGAAGTCACCTGAAAAATGCTCGTCCACACTCAAGCACCCTCCGTGCTCAACCAAGATCAGGTTGTTTCTCCTCCTTCGTGGGCTCCATCACGGCGACGGTGAATGCGTTGCGAAGCATCCAAGCCACCAAAGTCAAGCAGCAGAACGAAGTGCCACCGGGCGACCGTATGTCACCGGAGCGGGACCCGGGGAGCGACTAGTCACCTACCGTACCCTCCAACTGCGTTAGACGTGGAGTTCACCAAATGTCGTTAGATGTGAAGATTTGAACAAAGGAGTTTGAGAAACAAGGGGGTCTTGGTCCAGTAATGCTATAATGTTAACCTCTCAGTAGTAACCCCCCCCCTTATGAAACAATTACACCAGCATAGACCCAGATAGCTAGGCAGAATCCCACGACTTGTTGACATGCGAATGGCTGGAACAAGAATGTACGCAGCCTGCACAGCCAGCTTACGGCACCTCCACAGCGCGCACAATTAGCTGACACCAGCACCGGCAGCGGCGCCAGAACCGACCAGCGCCACCGCCCGTCCGCGCGCTCAGCCAGCTCACAACACCAGCACCCAGGACCACAACACCAGCACCAGCACATTTGCAGCAAGAACCCCATAGCTATTCTCATTTGGGGAATAACAACGTATGATCTTGCGCGTATAAGCTTACGCGCACAGAAGTATGCGCGCAAACAGCAAAGCCTCAAGTGTCATGGGCCCAAGGCCAAGCAGTATCCAGCGCCACTATTGACTTTGTAGCACGCTTGAAGCAACGATCTGCAGAACGAAAAGGCCGTATGATCTTGCGCGTATGTTTATGCGCATAAACATATGCGCGCAAACGGCAAGGCCCATACACCAGCACCGGCACCCGGCACCAGCACCAGCACCCGGCACCAAACCTGTCTCCACCACGTGCACCGCCAGCTCACAGCACCAGCACCGGCACCCAGCACCAGCAACCTGTCTCAAAAGCGCGCACGGGCAACTCATTGTTATTTGAAGTAAGAACCCCATAGCTTCACTATCTGGGTAAAAATCTGTGGTAGTCAAAACTCTCAGCCTTAAAAAAGACCTCCAACCATTGGGATTTAGCGGAGGGTCTCTCATTTGCTTTCATTCTGCTTTTAAAGAAAAAAGGACAACACATGGCAAGAACAAGTCAGCAGGGCTGCAGGGGGGGGTTGATTATTGTAGGCTTGTTGATCATTGCAGGGGGTGGGAGTCTAAAGGGGTGCCCTTTGATTTTTTTGTATTTGTTTGATAGGGTTTGAATCAGGAAACCTAGAGTTTTTGGCTAGCCAACGTTTTTGGACATCTGACCTCTGATGGTCAAAGATTCTGAAAACACATGTTTATCAGTTTTGGGATCTGGATGTTTGCGCAATTAGAAGTAGTATTGCAACAAAAAATTGCATGCCAAAAGCCTCGTTATTATTGTCTCAGGTATATAATTGATTCGTCAATTGTATTTTTTTGGGGTTTGGATGTTGGCGCAATTAAAAATAGTATTGCAAAATCCTGGCCTGCCAAACATTTCATTATTATTGACACATGGTTCATTAATGGTAGGTTAACATTACACTCCCATGATCTTCCATGTGATGTGGAGATATGTGAAAGGGATGCGGCAACTAAAAAACTTAACAGAAAAGGAATCACATCTTTGAAAACAGTTCCATGACAATCTCCACGTGCAGGAAAGGGTACACCAGGTTCCTGATCCCCAATGGGGGGATGTGTGCATGCGCATGAATTGCATTCAGGGAGCCCGAGTGATATTATAGCAACATATTTTCCATTTACAACTCTATGACAAGACCGCGACGACGATTTGTTGGTAGGTGTTTGTGTGTGTTGCCAAAAGATTTTGGATAAACGCTTCTCCTTACCCTCCGCTACTCCCTCACTCCCTCACCTACTCAATTACCAGTGATTCTTCGCACTAGCCGTGCGCTCTGCGCTAGCACCACGCTGGACGACAGTCCACATCGTGACCAGAACACTGTTCATTTTATTGTTTTTCAGTTTGGTTTGCTGAAGCTTTGGGCTTAATGGCAGGGGTTGAGCCAATTTTTGTTTCAACCCAATAGCAGCAAGACTCCAGCAACTGCAAAGTACATCGAGTTTTTGTTGAATCCTGCATGAAGTCACATCAGTTGTAACTATGGTTCAATCCGATAGATTTGAAGTAGAACCCCATCAGCGTTGATGAATCGTCACTTTTTTAAAAAGAGACAAGCAGCCAGCCGCCCGTATACATCTATGTTTGACAACATCAACAAATATGTAACATGTATACTATATTTAACTATTTGTATACTTGAGATTCATTTCAATGCGTCACTTTTTGACTCGAGTTGTGTTTGTTTATATTTTTTCCAGCAATGATGTCAGAATTGATGTTTTCCCACCATTGGCAGAGTTTCCACCAGTTGGAAACGAGGCTCCGGTTCTTTGCTGAGAGAAAAATGTCTTTGGACCTCTATCGGAAGGTGCAGGACGGGACTGGAACAACTGCCAGCTGGCAGGGGAAGAGCAGATGTTCGCACCAGTCGCACCAGCCATGTCTGTATGATGTGTTCTTTTTTGACTCGTCACGCGTTCCATCCAATTTCGTAATTGGGTCTAAAGGGCAATGAGCGCAAGGACCAAACATGGTTCCCATTTTGGCAACTTGAGCCGACCCTGCTGGCCCAAGGCATCTCTTACTTTGCCAGCAGTGCTTAATTGGCAGCGAGCAATGAGTGTGAAGTTGTAGGCTGACCAGGTGGTACATTTTAACATTGTTTGATCGATGCCAATGCCAAGGTCTTGGCAGCTAAGAACCGTTCTCCCACACCTCATCATTGTATGCAGTTACTTCCCAGTGGCATTCCTCAAAATGAGACATACCGTTTGGAACCCAGAAGGAGCCTTTAGGGTCCAACAACATTGGATTCATGTTTCACCATGTTGATGCTGGCATTCTTCTTGCCAAAGGGTCCATGTGTGGGTTGGAAAGCCACCTTGCAAAGATCTGGAAAACATGTTTGTTCACATAGTATTCTAGAGTATTGTATACTACAGTAGATGTATCATATTATGTTTCTATATGTGTATATACGTATATTTGTATATATAATTGCCTTTTCATCTATATCTAAAATTGTCAATGCACGTATGTATGACCCTCTACAACCAGCATGTAGCAGCACTGGGCTTCCTTGTTCTACCGGGAAACCAACCAAACCATACCAAACCCTCCTCCACCCATCCACGGAGCCGGGCCGCCGCAGTACGTGATCCGCACAGAGAAACTCATGGATGAGCCGCTCATGGAAAACGAGGTCACGTTGCTGAAGCTCCTGCCACAACGCTTCAGGACAGGGACGGCAGACGTCGCCACGTGTTCCTCGGTCCGTCCTGGCCGAAGTCGCCACATGGGTCCGTGACGGTGAACTGGTGCAAGTCTGAGCTGTTTCCACCAAGAGGTGTAGAGTGTAGAGATGTGTAGAGGGCATGCGGCATGGGTGAGGAGATGTCAGCTTGCCAGATTTACTCAGCAAAATGGTTCTCCATGGCTGAGCCTTGCACTGGTCAATGTCCCATCCGGACTCGAACCCACAACATGTAAAAGTTTGTGGGCAGTGTGCACCGCACCCCTCCAATTCCAACCAGCTAGTTTGGTCGTGCTCCAAATGCCAAAGCTTTCTGCAGGTTGGTCAACTTAAGAGCCAATGGCCTACCTTTGGAATCATGAAATTGCGTGGGATTGCTCGAAACTAATGCGTTATCCTTGAGTAAAGCCGATCAACCTTTGCCAGGATCCAGTTGCACGAGGAGCCGTGATCAGGGGGGCAGTGAGCTAAGGTTCAATCTTGGCATGGTCGGTTTTTTTTGATTGCTCAAACATGCTCAAACCAGACCCAACCACCTATTTAAAGTGTTTGCTAACCAATTTATATTTTAGATTTATATCACTTGTGTTCGATCTATACCAAGAGGCTTCCCAACCCAAGATCATCATGACCAACTCTTTTCCAAAAAGGCCGGCACCGAAAAACCACCGGCAGCGGCAGGAGATGTATTTGCACGAGTTGTTACAGCTGCCATTCTGGCCCAGCGGCGTTAAGACACGTGAGGGCGTTTTCCTGGCAGAGGCGACTTGGAACAGATCCGTCGACTGAGCAGATCCGTAGTGGAACAGCACTGGGGTCGTTCGTCTTTGAGCATGATGTTTGTCCAACGACAAGAACCATTGTGGAGGAATTCCGCTGAAACATCGTGAATGCCAAAATCGTTCTCAACTGGGCGCAGTGCCTGGCTTGCTCTTGGTGCGCGCGCTGTCATGCGGAAGATACCCACTACTGCCACTCATCGTGGACCTGTGCCTTGTGAAGGGGCCTCCGGAGAGAAAAATGGTAGTGTGGTCCGGTGCCCTTTCCACTTCGTGATGTGTTCGTCGGAGTGCAACCTTCGTCGTTCGTGCTGGTCACAGCAGGGACAACACAGTTTTTGGATTATGTTTCAATCAGGATGAATCAGCTATGTGTAGCTTCATAAGGATTAACGAACGCACACAATTGTGCGGTGCAACCGCGAGGATCTCGTTTTTTGTAAAGATCATCACAAACGCAATGTGCAACTCCACTGTTCTCCTCCTTAGCTTTCCACGTGCCTGTTTTGCATAGGAGGGCAATATTGTATGGATGTGTTTGTGTTTACTATATAGTTCTATTAGTGTTTTGAATATATTTCCCGAGATAGCGGTGGGTGCTTACTTCAAGAACCTTTCGAGACACCGGAGCGTATGCGCCGGTGCTGGTGTTTTTTTTGTGTGAGCTGGCGGGCTGTGCGCGTAGTATGTAGTATACAATCTTTTACACGCGGCAATGTGTCATCAATATGCCGGAACAGCATGTGTTTAAAAGGCGCTCGAGACGTGAGTGACCCCACTTGTTTGCCTGCTTGATTCGCGTTTTGTTGGGCCCACTCGTGGTCACTGGAAGCTCTCATGGTGCTTTTGTGACTTGATTTCTTGACTTCTTGTCTCAGGCAGGTGCTTCCAGTTTTGGAGTTAGTTGCTATTTGGGGTCTATGTAGGTGTAATTTTGTTCTATATACCTCTTGCAGTACCTGTTGCTTCTGTGGCTTTTGTGGCTTCGGTGGCTTCAATTGCTTCTGTGGCTTTTGACTTCGGTGGCTTCTGCAGCTTTTGGTGTCTTTGCGTTGGTTTGGTTACGTTTCTTGATGGCTTGCTTTTGGTGGTTTTTGTTCTTGTGAATTTTGCTGGATTTTGATGGCTATAGGTTTTGATAGCTTCTTTCCTGCGTGTGGCCTTTGGTAATTGATTAGTTGTTTGTTTTGCCTTTTGGGCCCTTAAAACAAAAGGAACAAGACCACAAACACCCACATTGCAGCCTTTTGGGTGGTCATCGGCAGCATGTATCTCGTGAGATTTGGGCCATCCGCCATGATCCCATCCAAAGGATCCACCAGGCTTTCACCAAGGGATGCCCTCCCCCCCAAACAACATTTTGTACTGTATGTTCATTGCTTGTGGGCAAGCTGCAGGCAGAGACATTCTGAGTCCATGAACTAGGGAGTGTGGTCTTTTTTCCGTACGGCACCGAATGGTCACCAGCACCGAACGTTCATCCGACAGTTCATCCGACAGAGTTCGTGACAGAGTTCCTCCGATCGCCTCGTCGATTTCGGGAGGTTTGCCATTTGGCGATGCAGGAGGAGATTGCCCGAAAGTCGGAAGACATCTTCCTGCCAGGCCGGTGTCCTTTTGTTTGGAGTGCGCTCTTCTCGTGCACCGAGACCGATGACAGCAAGTCTTTAACTGTACCAAAAGGGAGGGTGTCCAGCATACCCCGGATACCCCTGGTGCAGGAGTTGTATCGCGGGTTGTCATTTGGGAAAGGCCTTGTGCCTGACGTCACAGGTTGGAAGTGACACCGCCTGATTTCGGGATCTTTCGGGATCCGGCTTTGCCCTGATGGTTTCAGTAAGCGGAGATGTGGCTAGGGATAGACAACATACAAACAGACAAACAAAGAAGCACATAAACAAACACACAAACGAGCCAAGCAATAAACTGTTTGACATGTTTGAGACAGAGTCCAGCCTCAACCAAAACCTTTGCTTGTTTTGGTGCTGGGTCTTGTGCGTTTAATTGCATGCAATTTACAGTGTCGGATGCATGTCTTGTTGGGGGAGGGTTGTATTTTTGTTTAATTAGTCTGTTCCGTTTTGTATATTGTTGTTCATGTTGTTCACGCTCTTTTGTGTTTGCGTTGAACAGGCATCCTTCTTCAATGAACCTTCTCCTTTGTGAATGCCTCGTCCTTCAAGCCTCGTTGCCCTTCTGTAAGAGCATAATTTTGGGTTGATGTCATTTTACCATCTATTATAACACCTCTCCTCTGCACAAGGTTCTCTTACATAAGTTTGTGTGCCCTTTTTTTTGCACATGCCACCCCCGGTACATGTACAAAACACCTTTTGTGTAAATATGAATGCGCCGAATGCGCCTTTTGAATATATAACAGTTCAAACCTTGTGATCGATGCTCTGCACTTGGTGCGGCCCTCAAGCTTAGGTGAACAGCATTGGTCAACCTGTAGCTACAGTCTAGAGTTTGTTTAGCAATGCCGGTGTTCATAGCAGGGCTGCCGTCCTTGCAATATAGTTTATGATGCAGTCCGTTTAGTGGCCTTCCTCATTTCCAGAGTGACTCATTGGTTCAACCCTCATTCTTTGTCAAGTCACTTTTCTGGTTTCGATCTCATTTGCATAATGTCCATGCTTAATTGTTCAATCGCGTAAAAAAAACTGCCTGTATATGTAATGATCCTTTTGTTGAAACACAATGATCCTTTAGCGAAGTCCTAAATCATTCATCCATCAACATTATCTCCCTTTACCCAGTGTTTTTCTTTTCCCGATGCTGAACGCTTGCATTTCAGGTCTCACTTCGTTCTTATCATACGGTATTGCACGGGGACAGTAGTATTGATTTACATTGGTTTGAAGAATGTTACTCCTGCCGCGTCTTTCTTTCGTTATGTTGTTTCTTGCCTTCCTTGTTCCTTTTTATGTTTCTCTCTTTCTCTCTCTCTCTCTCTCTCTCTTTGTGTCTTTCGTTATGTTGTTCTTCTTGCTTTCTTGATTATCTATATTATTTCTGTATGTTTTCTTTCTTTCAGTCTTTCTTTCTGTCTCTCTGTCTCTCTCTCTCTCTCTCTTTTAGCCGCCCCCTCAGTTTTTGACCTTTTCCTCTCCATCCATGACCTATTTCAATTCGTTTTGACTTTCGGGGTGTTCTGTGAGAGACCGCAAGCTACCGCGCCCCGTCGCCAGCCCGGCCAGGCACCGAATGCCATGCCGCCTATCTCATGGAGCCAGGTTCGGCTCCACGCTGGCGGGGCATGGGTTCGTTCAGCAGTTTGGGTGATCATCAGTGAGATTGGAGACCATGTGGTGTTGATTCCAAGAGTTTTTCAGGAATTAACTTGGAAAATTGTGATATTTTCTGGAGAGTTCTCCAGGTGTGGAGTGTTTGGAATTGGCTCAAGACAAGAAGTTACCAGTCCGGACAAGGTTGTTCCATTTCGTGTCCAGTTTTTTGGTCCAGATGTGGACCAAAACAATCTAAGAGATAGCTTTGATTGTCGGATTGGGAGACCATTTGGTTACATCTCTACCCCTGTTCAGCTGCAGCGGAAGTCTGTGGGGCATCATGTCGTGGGGATCATCGCTTCATCTCCATTTCTCCATGCAGCACTCCATCCCGGGGGTACGAACTCAAGCAGGTCAGACCGAGGCCGGCGACTCGAGCTCCAGATCGATGCGTGAACCCATTGATGTTCAATCCAACAAACACCCCAAATAGGGGCAATCGAATCCAGGAAATTACATGAAGCAGATGAAGCACTGATCCGATTGTGTCTCTTCAAACTTCCTTCGCAAATAGATTGCTCCATGGATGTTCTTTTCACTGAAGAGATCAGATCGGCCATGGAGATGTGCAGCAAGAGCCACGACAGTGCTTGCGCCAGCAGGAGCAGATCCTGCGAGGGGGATAGCTGTGCAATTGAAAGCGAACGCTGATGATGGTGCAGATGATGTGGATTTCTTGCATGGGGTGGTCCAGAAGTGCAAATGGATGGGATGGGCTCAGTTTGCAATGATCCCCCTAGTTTTTGCATTGGCCAAGCTGCAGCTTGTACATTTGGTTGTTGCAGTTGTGATTTTCCAGGTGATGCTTTCATTCAGTGCCCAAGTGAGTTTGCTGAAGAGAGGTGGCAGATTGGATTTGTCAACACGTTGAATACGGCTGGCAGGAGCACATTGCTGCTATAAACCGTCTAAACTCTAATTCAGCAGGCTTGATCCCGATCCAGGAGGTTTGTGTGTACATCGGAACCCTCACGAAGCCCTGGATCCCGCAATGGATTCATGGACTGCTGCAAATGTTGCATCGATGTATACATGTTCGGCACGCGAGAAATTCACAGCTGCATGGGCACCGGTTCCTGTGCTAGGCCATGTCGTTGGACATTTGGGTTTGCCTGCGATTTTGCTACTGAGTTTGTGCATCGCCAGTGTTGCCCAATTTCATGACTTTTGCGACAAGGGCCGTCAGCTAAATGACAGAGTGGAAGCGTGGAGTGGACCATGTTCAGACTTGCATGAGGCAGCGAAACGCAGATGGAAGGTATGGATTTATGTGAGCCATCTTTCCGACGTCCCATGGATTTGCTGATCATTTTATGTCTATCCTTATACTCCAGGAAGTTTTGTTGTTGCACTAGTGGTAGTTGTAGTGTAATGATATTTCATAGTAGTGATCAGTGTTGTATTATTGTATGCTTACTGTGTACTTGTGTGCCTATCTGTTTTAAGCAAACACCGCGCTTTTTGTTGCACGTGGTTCTTCATGTTCTTGCATTTTGTACAAAGTTCTAGGTTGCTGGACTCATGTTGGTTCACGACCTCTTCCTGGACCTTGTGCGGGTTGAGATTGCCTTATCCTTGAAGATTTGGCCTGTGGCCGATCGGAATTCTTCATTCCGAGACTCAAGCTTGACTTCCACAATTATTGTTTTGCATCAGCAGCATCAGCATAATATGAAACCTTTCTTTGGGACATTGACCTAGATTGACCTAGCATATCCTAGCATGTTAATTAGCGGTTCCCATCACGCCACTTACTTTGCAGTTGACTCGCGCACGGCAGAAATTGGTCAACTCGTTCCTGTCGCTGGGTGCTTTCAGAGTCGTGCACTGAAGACCTCAGGAGCCAAAATTGCATTGGAGGCCTTGCCACCGCTTTGGCTACAGATCTCATTGCTGTCCATGACCTGGGGTTCCACAAGCATGTCCAGCTTTGCTGTGACCTTTGTGTCCTTGGTGTGTCCCTTGGCAGAGGGTTGGAACAGCTTGAGCCAGGAGCAGGTAAAGGACAAGAAGGTGGCAGAGTGAGACTTGAACTGTTTGAAGCACTAAACCATGTTATACTACTGTAAGTTTTGATAGCTGCCAGTAGCATCTAGAAATCTGGTGTAGAATGTTTAGAGGATCAGAATCAGAGTCTGTGAGTTTCACACCTGTTTGTCATTGGATGTTTGACAAAGCTCGGAATGCTGTCCTGAGCTCCAAGTCCAAGAAAGCTCGGAATGCTGCAGGTTCTTATGTGAACATCCTGAAACATTTGTTTTTGGTCACCGAATGTCTTGCCGCAGAGATTGAAGACTTGGAGATCTCCCAGCTGCTGAGCCTAGAGCAGTGCAGCAAAGGAGTCAATGAGAACAGCTGCCGCTGGGCTGAGAAGAAAGCTGGTTGGACTCATGTTTGGTGGACTAGTTATATATAGCTGAAAGATTGTCAAGACTTTAAAATGTCCTCTCAGTTCGCCATTTTTGCGCGTTCGAAGCACAAGATGGGACCACGTCGGTGATCAGTCTCGTACACTTGGCGTGTTGCGCAAGAGTGGCATGGGGTCAGATTTGAAGCCAGCAACGCTTGAGGTCTCTTGGCCTCTTTGGTGTTTTTTGCCATCTTCACCGTGCTGATTTGCACCATCCGTTTGGCGGGACTTTGGTATTGCCCCAGCCACATCCTGGATCTCACGAGTTGATGCGTGGACACGTAAGCGAAGGCAGGCCAGCCACTGTCATCCAAATCACCGTGTTTGTTGGTGAACACTGTGTATTCTTAGGTTGTCAGGTGACATTTTTGTTGGGCAGGCACCGGATGATCTTTTATATAAATAGTTTTTTAGTTTTAATGTGTTGTAGGTATTTCACTGTATTGAAAATCAA
>CAXAMN010025696.1:0-10698 GCA_963970005.1 Durusdinium trenchii
GAAGGAGATTAGACGAAGAACCTTGCCACAGATGTATTTTGAGAGATGTAAGGTCTATCGTGGTACTTTTGGTAGAGTGCATCCTCTCTTCAACTCTGAGGATGATGCAGTGTTGATTATGTGGAAGCCAGGAAAATACCATCAGGTTTTCTTTATGTTTGTGTCACAACTGTCTCCTCATCATGAACAGTTTTTGGTAGATCATTGGAGTATGATAGTTTACGAAGCAGAGACGACAGGCGCCGTGAAGCGCATTGTGACTCCTGATGAAGTAGCTCTAGAGGATCCAAAGGATCAACCTCCAGACTACGGACCACCGATGGATGATGATATGGCTTATGAGCCGATTCCCGTCTCGGGGGAACAGCAGTATTTTGATCCAGATGATGAAGATATGTATCCGCCTGGTGATGGACCGGGTGGCAACCCTGATGATCACCAGGGTGGACAACCTCCGGGACCACCTCCGACAGGTTCCGTAGCTGGTCCGAATCAGTTCGGAAATCCCGATGTTCCTTTAGAGCAACTCGGATATCCATCAAGCGATCCGGAAGAGGCAATGCCGGAGATTACGAGTGAATCCCGTCCGCCAGATGATCCGGGTCAACCACCAATAGGGTTTCCGAGTGACACGGATCCCGTTCATCCGTTCGTTCCATCGCCAGATTCGAACACGCCGGAGCCAGAACCATATGTTCCGGAGAATCGTGAACGTCACAGCAAGCGCATGAGGAAGCTTTCTGTGGACTCAACTGATGCTTTGCCAAAGGCGAAGGTGAAGTTTCAGGTAAAACGTTCTAAGGTTCAATTACCGGGACATGACGAACCTATTCCGGCACCTCCGAAGTCAGTGCCAAGAAGTTTCTTTCCTGGACATTCGGAGAATCCGACAGCATCAAGTTCGAATCAGCCACAAGCAGCCGACATTCCCGTGCCTACGAGCACAGTCGAAGACGATGACAATGAGACGATTGATACGAATGAAACAGATTCCGAACCTATTTTTGATGAAGAAGATGTGAAAGGTTTTGAGAAGGATCCAGACAAGGATCTGGACGATGAGAAAAATCTTTTTGTTAGTTTTGACGATATGGATTTTTGTGTCCTAGGTCCGAACCAAGCTCCTCCGAGTTTTAACTCGTATGATCCGAAAGGTTTTTCACAGTTCTGCCAGTATCTTGCGAAGACAATGGCTAAGAAGACGCCAAAGGCCGAGAGTGTGATCACTCCGGAAGTGCTACGGAAGTATGCGAAGGAGATCAAGCAAGCTAAACTAGAGGAGTTTCGCAGCTTTTTAGACTTTACTGCGATGAAGTATCGAGACCGAAGAAAGCATAAGATCGATAACTATGTTACTGGTCGATGGGTTCTGACCATCAAAATTGACAAAGATGGTAACTTTAAGAAGTTTAAGGCCAGATGGGTCTGTCGAGGCTTCCAAGATGCCCAGAAATGGGACCTCCAGACGGACTCGCCAACCGCGACCCGGTATGGTTTTCGCGTAGCATGTCAGCATGCAGCCTCTTCTTTTTGGGACCTGTTGCACATCGACTTGAAAACTGCCTTTCTTCAGGGGGAACTTTACGACCTCGAGCGACGCGTTATTCACGTTCAACTTCCGACCGACATCGGATTGCCTCCGTATCTTGTCGGATTGTGCACCCGTTCAGTGTACGGATTGAGTGATGCGCCTCGTCGCTGGTGGAATCGACTCGACAAGTTTTTGCACTCACTCGGATTAGTTCCGACTCGAGCCGATCGGTGCACGTACGTTTGCTACTCCGGATGTTTGAGGGTTCCTGAGGCTGTGAACTACTCATCAGAGGAGATGCCAGCCGAACCGGAACCGGTATCCTTCTACGTAGCAGGTGCGCCGCCAAACGAATTCCACGACACAGCGGAGGAAGTTCGTAGGTCTTTTCTCTGTGAAGAACGTCTGTTTTCGGTGTGTTACGGAAACAGGTCGGAGAAGACGGTGACGCGTAGCCTGCTTAAGGCAGAGGATGGAAAATGGACTCCTGTGGTAGATCAGGAACTCCAGAACTTCCTTGACTCTGTAGAGCACAAGGCAGGTTGGCACCAATATGCAAATGGCCATGCTCAAGTCGCTTATCCCGCTAAAGCTCTTCGTACTCCCGAACCTACGTATTCGCGTTCGCGTTTTTGTTTTCGGACTTCAATAGTTAAGCGTAAGGGTGTTTGGTGGCTTCTCGAGACAAACAAGGATATCAGAAACGAGAAGAATGCAGTGACGTTGGAGGAAGAAGCTGAAACGCTTGTCAGTCTTTTTCTTCCTGCAGAACATACGTATACTGTGACACAAACGCCTCAGCTTACACCTGAAGTTGTGGAAGAGTTGCTTGAGCATTTTATGGACCCTGTGCATGGCAGTAATTCTAAGAATAGGTCACCCATTGGTATGTGTTGTTTACATGTTGATGATCTTTTTGTGACAGGTAATGATATCTTTTTGAAACAGTTCAAGGATATTGTGAAGTCACAGTTTAAGATTGGACATGAGGACACTAATGACCTGATGTTTACTGGACAACGTGTTGCTTGGAAGATGCAAGAGAAGACCAAGAAGAAGGAGTACATCTCAGTAGAACAATCCCTTTGTGTTCAGGAATTGACTGAGATTATCATTCCAAAAGGTTTGAAGGATGAGGAAAAGTGTGACAAAGACATGCGCACAGCCTTCAGATCACTTCTTGGCAGCATAAACTGGTTACAATCCAGAACACAATTCCAAGCATGCTACCAATTCTCGAGGTCAGCGTCAGCATCAGCAGGACCTACAATAGGTGATTGCAAGGCCCTGAACAAGCTGTGCAAACAAATCGTGACTGACCCTATGGAGTTACGTTTTTGGCCACTGGAAGGTAGTCCACGGTTAATTGCTATGCCAGATGCCGCATTCAGGAACAACAGTGACAAATCCTCTCAACGTGCGATGGTTATTTTTATGGGTGAGCAAAGGAAGGCAAAACAGAAGAACACTAAAGGCTCACTTATTTTCTTTGAATCTTCCAAGATCAAGAGAACAACCCTGTCCACAACTGTTGCAGAGTTGTATGCATTCATGAAGTGTTATGGCACTTGCCAAATGCTTAGAGGCTTGATCAAGGACATTACAGGCTACTCTACTGACATTCACATGCGCACTGATGCTAACAATCTTGTGACTACAGCTAGTACTACTCATGTTCCTGAGCAACAGGAGACTATTCATATGATCCAAATGCTTAGGAAGGAAGCATGCTCTGGTGCAATTGCTGACTTGTCACATATACGCACTCAGTGGTGTCTCGCTGACTGTCTTACTAAGAAGTCTGCTAGTCCACAAGCTTTGATAGATGCAGTACGCAGCGGTTGTTTAAAGGAAGTTGATGCACATCCACCTTTTAGATCTCTTATTGAACACAAGGCATATTTGCGTGGATGGCTTCCTACAGTATGCACACATGTTGACTTTTCACATGATGTGTTTTATCTTGGAGATTCTTTGCACTGAGAGTGAGAGGAGAGAATTCAATGCATGTGCTTTTGTTTGAGAGAAATTTGAATTTCTTTCATGAATTTGTGCCTGCGGCTCAAATTAGCTTGGCAAGATCAGCACTTTTCTTTCGAAGACTATTGCCTTGCATCGTTGACTACCTGTCATTTCTACAACTTAGGACACTGGCCTCTGACCGGTGTACTTTGTATCAACAGAGATGACTGGTCAGGGAGCGTCCAATATGGTCAACATCTTTGAGTATGCTCGAAACTGGTCACAAAAGGTTCCTTGGGGACAACCTCAGAACTGGGCAAACCGTTTGAGGCGCCCACGTACGCCAGTTGAGTTCCATAGGAACTCAGAGCAGGATGAATTGATCTTAACCGACATTCTTGCAATGTGTTTGGCACCTGAGAACCAGACTAAGTTCAATTTTCGAGTACGGTGGTTCGCAGAGATTGCCAGATACGCTCTTGGCTATGTCACCCAAGAGGAAGAGGATGAATATGAGAGAAGTAGGCAGTTCGTGGCAACAAGAGTCGCGTGGAGGCAAAACGATTATGGGAAGATAGCCACGGGGCTCAACTATATGCTACGACATGATCGTTCTCTCGATAGGTTGATGGACAGTAGGGCAATGATAGAGCTTATGCCTCTGATCACAGAGGGAACTGCTCGAATGCCATCGCCTTTTCGTATTTATCCTAATACTTTCTTTGCTATATTGCATAGCGATGAGAAGCAAAGATTTCATTTGGTGATTCGCTTGGACAAGAATGTTTGGTACAACACAGGCAATCAATACGATATGCCCTTCTCCATGCGTTTGGGAGTGAACCAAGGGCATACAGGACTCATGCAAAACATCAGTCCAGAGAAGTTGAATCATAGATTGACTTCTATTGAGGCAAGATGTTTGGGACATGTTTTTCATGTTACCAGAAGGGAGAACTGGGCCAGCATTGAGAGGTATGGTTTGATGAGAGACCCTCAAAGTTGGAATAGAAGGAATAGAGGTGAAGGAAGAGATTATGTTCATTTTATGTACAGCAATCCACAAACTTCGCTTTACATTCCTTTAGGCCCAGGTACAGTGGTTCCAAGAGATTATGGACAGCCTTTGTATGTGAAGCTTAATGTGATTCTTTGGCTTCGGGCTGGACGTCCTCTGTACTTCAGCAACAATGGAGTGGTGCTTGCACATTGTGATGTGGAGCCCGAATACTTGGACATTAGTGTGGATGAACCACAACCACGAGATGCTCCAGAGCCAGCTAAGGAGTTGAGAAATCCTAAGTCCGCAGAGGAGATGATGGAGCTCATCAATAGTGAGAAGGTGCAACAAGAGAGAGTGCGAGCTTTGTTCACCAGATTATCTATTGACAAGCCATATGCCAGAGAACTTCTCAGGAGGATTCATGCCGAGGAGCCTGAGACAAAACAAGTTAAGAGGCATATGCTTTTGTGGTTGGACAATTTGGATTTAGGTGCTATCGCCCGTTTTGTCCAATATGAGAATCATCCTGAACGGGAGTACAATCGGTCACGATTGAGGTCACGTCAGTCGATGTCAGAAGGCCATTATCTTCAAGGATGGTCTTTGATTGCACCTAAGGAAATCGATGATCGTGATCCTTGGAGTATCTTAGGCTATAGTACTCCAAAGTTGATTGTCGATGGAGATGGTGTTACCTCAAGGTCCTTGTTTATGGTTCACCCATTAGTTTTGAGCAAGGATCAGGCAAAACTGGTGAAGGCTGATGAGGAAGTGCTTCGTTTTGATCACATTTGGACGGACATCACTTCGAAGAGCTCAACAGCCAGGACTTCTGGAGAACCTCAACAAGATGAAGAAGATGACTCTGCTCATGTTGCTGAGCGTGAGATGACATGGTTCATTCAGAATGTCAACAACCTGGTTCTCAACCCATGGATGGTATATGACATTGGCATGGTATCACTCCATGATCGTGTAGGAACACGTGTACTCCAGAGCACTGGAGAAGACGTGATCCTTGTGAGGGATTGGGACAGGTTGACAAGGCACCAGAGAGAATATTTTTGTAGAAGATACAAGTTGCTACGTCCAAGTGTTTATGGAACAGAGGAAGACCCCAAGACGTATGCACCGAGTTTTGAACCCGGAATTTCTCAGTGGATGGAGTAGGCACAAACTGGATACCAACAGTTTTTCTTCATCCGTGCTTGGGAGAATGGACGCCGCTGGGCTGAAATTCTGACAGACCATGGCATTGCTTCTGTAGAGCTTTCAAGCTTCTTGGATATGTGCAGAGATCCCAAATTGCTGGGTTGGAACTTTGGTATTCCAGAACCTCAGTGGGATAATTTTGGCAATACAGTGGAGGAAGCGTTCAACAATCCTTTATTTGCCAAACTGCACTATCGCTTCAAGCAGGAGGAAGAGATTGGTCGTGTCATGCACCTTGTGTCAGAACTTGTTTGTGACTTTTTCATCAAGGTGCTTCCCAAGTGGGTTCTTGACCACTCGATCTTGTGGGAAGAGTTTATGATTTTGGATCCACACACAAAGCTCCCAGTTTACAAGACTTCAGAGGCCGCCTTACAAGCAGAAGGGAATCCAGAGAAGTATCATACACATTTTGCTATGAACTTCAAGAAATTCCGTTTTTCTGCAAGGATTGTGTGGTATTTGATTGACCGTGACAGGAATCATTTAGAGAGTTTTCTTCACAACTCCAACAGTAGATTTGTGCAACATGCATGCTATCAACTTCGTGAGTATGTTCAGGCGCGTGTTGCAGTTTCTGATCCCTTGTATGAGATGATCAAGAAGGAAGAGTTTGAACGCCAATACAATTCCAAGTTTTTGGAGGCGATTTCTTGCTCTCGTGTTGTAGTTGAGCCTGTAAGTTCAGGGACGTATGAGCCATCATCGAAGCTGAACTTAAAGGTACTACAAGACATCCTGAAGGGTATCTTCAAGATCCAGAAGGATGAGGAGCTTGCCAAGGAACGTGACGAAGAAGAAGAACAGGCAGCTCAAAACATCTCATACCTGTTGGCAGATGATATGGAGCTTGATTTTGATGATGATGATGTTCCAGTATGGCGCTCCATTGTCGACAAGTATAGAGGAGGTGATCAGGTGCTACAGGGAGAAGCTGTGAAGATTACTCACCTGTTCAGGGATCAAAAGGACAATGAGAAGGCGACAGAAGCTTTCAGTTCAGAGAGGACAGATTTTTATGAGACCTCAGGACCTCTTCCAAGAACCGAGGGAGAAAATCTTGTAGAGGACTTGCTCACCAAGGATGTTGCAGAACAAGCTTTTGAAGCAGGTGAAGAAGTTCCTCCTTATACAAGAGTCTCCACTATCGCTGGTGAAGTTTATACTGGAAGTATGACACTTCTGGAAGATGAGGATATGGAAGAGGAAGTTCCTGAAGAAGATCCTGCAGTTGAACCTGGAAAGGAAGAAGAAATATTTGATGAAGATACAGGTGTTTTTCCTTCAGAGGAACTAAAGATGGAAGTTGACCAGGAGGAAGCCAAGGAAGAGTCAACACCACACTTTCTGTCAAGAGAGATAGGTGAGGACTCGACTGCATCGCACTTACCATCAGGTGAGATGGATGCTAACCTTGATGATACTTCAGGTCAGCGGAAATCTAAGAAAAGCCGCCTGAATAAGATTCCTGATCCTCATTTTCATGAAGAAGTTCAGGATGATGCAACAATGGAAGAGAAGAAAGAGGCGGTGGAGAAAATAAAGGAGGTCAGAGAGGATGATGGAGAGAAGAAATTGGAGGCTGAAATCCAAGAATCTTTTCCATCTGAAGTAGTTGTTGAAAAGGATACAACAAAAGTTGACAATACCTATGAGTTGCATACTTCACCTTTGAAGTTGCTTGGAGAGCTTACAGGAGATCCAGGTATTGGCTTTTATCAACTATGCTTCAGGGAAACTCATGCAAGATTGCTGAATCATGTTTGTTTCAGAAAAGGTGAGATTTCCCATCCTCATTATCAGTCGAGGATCAACGAGAATGATTTTGTTCGATCCATTCGTAATATCTGTCCAGTACCTCCACCTGATTGTTATGAACATGAACCAGAGCATGATTTGAAGAGATTCTTCATCAATGATGACCGCATCATTTATTTGGATGGCAGGTATCAGGTCGATCCAAAGGCCCTTGAAAGGGCAGGTCATGCTCGAGAAGAATTGGAGGATACGAAAAAGGAACTCAAGAAGGAACTGGAATCATATGGTCCCAAGGGACCCAGTTGGGACTTTGTCACCTTCTATGAAGAGCTGTGCAGAAGGTTCCTCAAGGGAAGAATAGAAGAACCATATGGAACTAATTTATTGGCCAGCTCAGAGTCCTTGACATTTTTATCCTGGAACTATGGCAACATGGTTCGTGGTCAGAAGTACACCACACCAAGGTTTCTCCAAGGACTTGATAGTGCAATGAGGCCACGCAAACAGAGCGCCATGTCACTTCAGAATGAGCAATTTGAGAACAACCTTTTCTTCAACATGCTCTTCTTTTTACGTGCACATGTCGTGATTCTCCAGGAAGCTCATCTTCTTGTTCCTGCCAAGGAATTTATTGAGCAAAAGAATTGGACAGTTTGTTTCAATGATTGGGAGAATCTTGCAGTGATGGCCAGATTGGCACCAGGTGGATATATCAAGATCATTGCTGGACATGATCAAGAACTTGGTCACTGTGAACAGCGTGATGTAACTTGGGCTATCTACGAGATTTGTTTTGGAGAAACAAGGCCTCGTCAAGATTTCAAAGATGCAGACTTTGAATTTGATGACTATGGTCCTGAGGACAAGCGTGTTCCACTTACTCGAGCGAACATGCATACCATCAGAGTCTGTAATTATCATGTTGATACACACCGTGCTGTGGATGCCCACCTACTGACAGGAGAACAGACAGCATTGATGCTTTACGAGTGTTTTGTCTATGAGGTGGACATCATTTCTGGTGATGCAAATAGTTTGGCCTACAGAATGTCTGGGTACAAAAGGCAGCCAATGGCTAACTACTATTACAGCACCATGCAGCATTGGATCCGCAGGTTTTCAGAAGCTCGTGTAAAAGCAGATCCTGGTATCAAAGCGCCTATTCCCAGAACATTTTACAGTTCTACTTCACAGGTCCTCAAGAAGTGTGAAGTTTACTTTGATAAACTCTGGGAAGAATACTCTACTGTTGAAAAAGAAGAATACCAAGGATCACAGCTTGGCGATACATGTTTGTCTACCATTGTTGAATGGGGTCATTCAATGAGTGAAGAGGAATATGAAAATTCCACAGTGAGCACGAAGGAGTTCATCTGTAATTTTTCAGAGAACTTTGCTATGATTGACACAGAGGTTATGTGCTCAAGGCCCACTGACGAGGACAGTCATGGTCCAATGTTTATTTCACTCAGACCAGCTTTTCTTTTCATCTGGAGACAGAAGACAGTATCGCATGGGAGCAACGCTTCATGAGGCGAACTTGCGGAGGAAGGAGAGACAAAAGCAGAATAAAAGGAAAGGAAGGCCGCCAACTTCTGATCAAGCAACTTCATCGTTTGCAGCGGCATAATTCCTGAGCGAAGGCTGAAATTTAAATGATGGCTAGGAAGTGAAGATACTTCTGGTTACAGTTGATACTTTGCTTCCAGGCTTGACTTTAAGTTGCCAGGCTGAAGTTTTAATAAATTCTGGTTTGCAATGAGGAGAAACTTTTTATCAAAGAAGATACTCCTGCATTCCAGGTTTATACGCTTTAGCATGTAGATAGGTATGGACAGTTTTGCATAACTGATGATATCTATCACAGCCGCTCTTATGAGGTGACCTCTAATGGACAACCAGTCATGGTTGATGATTAAGTCATTTCATGATTTGCAATTGTAGTGCAAGATTTTTTTTTGTGCATACATTTGCCGGTATCTCCTTCTTGTGTTTTTGATGTGAATGTGAAAGAGAGTCCTTTTGATGCAGTTTCATTTTGTCTGTGATTGAAAGCGGTCGAGACCACGTCACGAGAAGATTATTCCTCGGACCGTACGCTCCTTGCATTTTGCAAGGCATCTTAATTCATTGCATTGTGCGGTCTTGAATTTTTAGTTCTTTGTTACGCGAGTGTCGTTTGATTCTTTTATAGGTCTCTGTAGAGAAAAAGCCGCTTTCCCTTTTAATTTGATTTAGCTCAGGCCCTAAAGAGCTAGTGAGCGCCGGTACATGGTATCTCCGCCTGCGAAAAGTACAGTCTCCAGCCGAGGTACATTATCGATTTGATTTTGTACTTGAGGTGAGTCAGCTATTGCTCCCTCACTGTATTTAGTAGCTATGAGATTACCTTCTCTGAAGTGTGAAACACACTGGATTAGGTAAGTACATGGCACCGTAGTTTTCTTTTAAGTTGTCAGAGCTAGCTGGACTGATTTAGCCTTGCAGTAGAAAAAGAGTATGCGACATACGCAATCAGCTAGAAGTGGACATGAATCTTGTGCCTGCTGAAAAGTAGAGCCTACCTGTACAGGGTTCCACTCCAACAGCTGATATGGTGTGTCCATGCTTGACTGCTTCAAGGCTCAAAGAGCAAGAGGATAAGACTCTGCGCGTAAAAGACACTAGCGGTCTGCACCTCTACCGTGTACGCCCTAGTCACTCTTTCACCCCCCCTCCCCCCTCTAAAATCAATTCTCTCCTGGAGAACGTCTTCGTGAGCCTCTCATGATTTCAGGGTAGATGAAACCCTCTTGAACATTCAGAAAGAGTGAATATGAAATTCTAATCACGAAAGGTGTTCCCCGAGGGGATACATACCTAGAGTTTGTTTTGTGAAGCACGTCAATTCTCTCCTGGGGAGCGTCTTCGTGAGCCTCTTATGGTTTCAGGATAGTTCAAATCCTATGATGTTCCGATTCAATGCTCACCGATGATCTGAGCCATGGGGCAAGTTTGTTTTCCTAAGAATTTTTTTGAACATTTCGAGAGCACATGTTTGAACATATAAAGCATATGAACAGATATTTGCGAAAGGTCGCCTCCGAGGGGATAAATCACCATGTCGAACATTGCATTTTTCTTCCTGCCTCTCGCGTTCTCTTCTCTTCCCGCTGTCCTACCTTTCGTGTCTCCCTCCTCTCAAGTTCTGAGAAACGGGTTCTGAAGAAAAGCAGCTTGTAGATTGAGATGA
>CAXAMN010025699.1:0-10695 GCA_963970005.1 Durusdinium trenchii
TCCACTGTCGCAGGCCGTTGTGAGCTCCGAGCTTTCGCAGCCGGTGCCGGCCTCTGCGGCTGCGACGCGGCAGCGCTGCCCCTGTGCTGCAGCCATTGCCGAAACCCTGGGTCTTCCACGCGCTCGAGAGCCAGGAGCTGCCCGGCCGCAGTCAAACGGCCATACCGCTTCAGCAATGCCACGCTTGAGCTGGGCTCCAAAAACGAGTCATTCAAGCGTTTCACGTCGCAAAACAAGCATTGTCGCGGTCCATGGGGTCGGGCCCGGGCGCCGTTGGCGCCGAAGATGCATGAAGCCCCATCAAGGCCCTGGCAAAATTTATGTCCACCTTGGCTTCCTTGTCTCACCTGTCAGAAGCGTGGTCGACACGTGCAAGCTGGAAAAAAAAGGGCATCGATGACGGGCCTTCTGCTTCTTCGCAGCGGGCTCCTGCCAAGGCAAACGAACGAAAATGGGGTTTCTCTGGCAAGTCCTGCTGTGCCGCCTGGCCTGTGCCTCGTCCAGAGCTGCTTGCACCGCCGCGGCGAAGTTCTCGTCCTCGACATCGACGTTGGGCACCTGCTCAGCTTTTGAACCAAAAGCTTTTTGTAGTATCAAGTTAAGCGATAGACGATCTGAGGCTACGACCCGCGTGTCACGCGAAGAGCCTGCCATCCTCTGTCAGTGCGTGCAGTGGGTGTGCTGTGCCGCGTGTCCGTGTGTGTCTGTGTCTGTCCGTGCGCGCGCACTGCGCACATGTGTGTATGTGTGTCTTGCAAGTATGTGTCTGGTATCCTGTATCTGTTGGTTACCAAAAAAAGCGTCAACGGCCCTAACCAACAACTGAAGCTAAAGCTAAAGCCTCACGCATGCAATTGCCAGAGCATTCTACTCCTGTTTGCTTTCAAGCAGCGATCCAGCAAGTCGACTTGTCCACACAACTGATCCACTCGCGTTCAACGAGCAAACCTATTCTCCAGTAAACCTCTCCACTCAGCTGCCCCGCGCGCACTTTTCTTTCGTCGAGGCTCTGCGGCTCTCTCGGCCTTCGGCTGGGCGCCAAAGCACCCAGCCAGGGCGGCCAGCCCCTTCCGTTCGGAGGATGCTGCCGGGGCGCCCTAGACCCCGGCCACCGCGCCTCGAAGAGGTAGACGACGAGGACGTCCGCCGGGGCCACGAAGAAGACGAGGTCCACGAAGACGACGTGCGCCTGGCAGAGAACGAGACGGAGCCGGCGGATCGCCAGGTCGAAAACAGGTTGAAGGAAGGACGTTGCCTCTGTTCTTGCTTGCGCCCAAACATGGTCGGTTCCTTTTGCCACAACACGGCTCCGCGCAGCTACTGTCTAACGTACGCTTTCCAGGCTCTTGCACTGCTCTTGTTGCTTTTGGGTTCCCACCTGTTTTTCATACGACACACACACACAAAACCCGGCAAGCGCATGGGAAGCTACTCGAGCCACTCTCAGGTCCTCGGCTGGGGCCTCGCCGCCGTGACTAAGCTACATAAACAGAACCGAAACAAACTACAGAAGTACCTGTTGCTTGGCTCTACGAGTCGTTGACGACGAGGGCACCCAGCCGAGGACCTCTTCGGGCGCGCACCGAACCGGCCACGCTGTTCAGGCCCCGAAAAAAATTACACCACCGTAGACCCCAAACAGTTTGTGTTTTTCAAAATCGAAACTAGAGCTTGCGACGTCCAGAGCTGGGAGATAAATGTAAAGGATTGCAAGGCAGAGACGGACACAGCAGTACAGAGCGGGGGGACACATCTTAAGAAAGAAGTGAGAAGCCCTAACAGTAAACCTTTTGGGGAATTATTCTTCAAGCGCGAACATGATGCTGGTCATGCTGCTCAGTCAGCGGGGAGCTGACCACGTGAGGACAAGAAACAAAAGCATGAGGAGCGAAGGATGTGACATGAAATTGATTTTTGGCGCCTGACATATGCCCTCCGCCCCAACTGAATAGAGAGATCGCTGCCACGCCGCCGAAATCCAATCCGGTCATTCATCCAACGGTTGCCCGAGAAGGAAAACAAAGCTGAGAGAGTTACACAGTGTGGCAGGAATGCAATCCCGGAGACAGTCACGCACCCCTTGCAAAGGAGCAAGAACCTTTCACAGGCGAACCTGTTCCAGCGGACAGGGCAGAAAACAGCAGTGCAGGCACCAAACTGAAAGACAAAAAGAAAGAAGTCACATGGGAGACAAATGAATAGAAATGCTACATGGCCAGCGGAAAAGGGCGGCAGCACCAGTGACAGACCCGGGAAACAAATTAATAGAAATGCTGCATGCCCAGCGGAAAAGGGCGGATACCAACAGTGACAGAATTGGGAGACTAATGAATAGAAATGCTGCATGGCCGACGAAAAGGGCGGACACCAGCAGTGACAGACCTGGGAGACAAAACACTGGCAGTGACAGACCTGGGAGACAAATGAATAGAAATGCTACATGGCCAACGGAAAAGGGCGGACACCTACAGTGACAGACCTGGGAGACAAATGAATAGAAACAGCGGAAAAGGGCGGACACCACCAGTGACAAGCCTGGGGGACAAATGAATAGAAATGCTGCATGGCCAGCGGAAAAGGGCGGAAATTAGCAGTGACAAAGACAAATGAATAGAAATGCTACATGGCATGACGGACTTGGGAGACAAATGAAGCATTTCTGGGAGATAAATGAAAAGAACCGGGAGACAAATGAAAGCAAGTGGGAGACAAGCGGGCCGGGAACCCGACCACAAGCACCCAGCCTGGGAGACAAATGAAAAGAAGTGGGTGACAAATGAAAAGAAGTGGGAGACAAATAAGAGGAAGTGGGAGACAAGCCGGCCGGGAACCCGACCACAAGCAGAAAAGAAGTGGGAGACAAATGAAAGGAAGTGGGAGACAAGCTGGCCGGGAACCCGACCACAAGCACCGAGCCTGGGAGACAAATGAAAGGAAGTGAACCCGACCACAAGCACCCAGCCTACCGAGCCTGGGAGGCAAATGAAAGGAAGTGGGAGACAAGCCAGCCGGGAACCCGACCACAAGCACCCAGCCTGGGAGACAAATGAAAAGAAGTGGGAGACAAATGAAAGGAAGTGGGAGACAAGCCGGCCCGGAACCCGACCACACCCAGCCTGGAAGACAATGAAAAGAAGTGGGAGACAAATGAAAGGAAGTGGCCTGGGAGACAAATGAAAAGAATTGGGAGGCAAATGAAAGGAAGTGGGAGACAAATGAATGCACGTGGGAGACAAGCCAGCCGCAAACCCGACCACAAGCACCCAGCGAGACAAATGAAAAGAAGTGGGAGACATATGAAAGGAAGTGGGAGACAAGCCAGCCGGAAACCCGACCAGACCATCCAGCACCAAGGCGACCATTCTTTAAAGCATTGAGAACCCCTAACAGTAAACTGTTTGGGGAAAAACACGAGTTATATGGCAACATCACGAAGACCCTGCTTGGAACACCAAGGTTCTCTAGTCCACATAACTAGCGCTAAACAAATGAATTTTCGGAGGTGGCCGGAACAGGTGCGTTTACCCGGAAACTCTACGGCCCCAGCGCCAGCGCCGCCGCCACGTCTGCGTCCAGCGTGTCCTCCGGCTCCTCCTCTTCCTCCTCCGCTTCCTGGACCTCGGCCGGACTGTCTGGGCACAGAAGCGCATCGTAGTGTGCTCGGAAGCCAGCTGCAGCAAGTGCCAGCATGCGGCTGAAGTCGCGCTCCCAGCCGTGTGCCTTCTGCCTGCTGTACTTCCCTGGCGCAGGCAAGCCAAGCAGGAGCCGCAGGCTCGAGGGTACTTGTTCCAGCGCCGCCCTGAGCTGGTCATGTTTCGGCCCGGGTACGGCAGTGCACGCCCCCACGAGGTTCTCCACGAAGACCGCCAAGTTCTCCGCGGGCAGAAGTTTGCTTAGAAAGAGCTTTTCTTTCAGCTCCAGCTTTTGCTGCGCTTCCTGCGGGACTTCCGCTGCCTTCAGCTCGTTCATGAGCTCCTCCAACTCAGCTGTTTTCTGGTCCGCCGGAAACTTCTCCCCCGTGTATGCCAGGACGAAGAGCCCGCCCCGACGCAACTCTTCGGGAATTCCAGCCTTGCTTTTGACCTGGTGGAGCTGGTCCAAAAAGGCTGCGGCGGTGGCTGCTTGGTCGCTCGAGGGCTCACCCAAGAACGCCAGGACCTGGGCGAGTCCGTCTTCCTGTCGCTGGCGTTCCACCTGCGCCGATGTGGGGCCCGGAGCCGATGCCTTGGCACGCGCCATCTTGAGCGGCGGCTGCACAGGTGGCGCCGCCTCCGCCGGCCGCTTGCCGAACAGGACCTTCTTTGGAGCAGCCAACCCAAAAAAAGGCGGTACACCCTCGACCTGTGGTGTCTGCGTCCACGGCAGCGTGCTGCCGCCCAACAGCGGGTCGGAGGTTTCCGCACCTCCCCCGACGTGGTCTTTGGCCAGCAAAGCGACCAACGTCTCCAGAAGCACCTCGTCATTCTCTGGTGCCTGTAAGAAGGGACGCACTTCTGGCATCGACGCAATGTGCTTCGCCAATTCGCTCGTCCAGGTCATGCGGTGGCTCAACAGCGCATGTGCCTGCCAGGTAGCATGCACGTTTTTTCAACAACCGTAAAAAAAAACCGTATACCCCAGTGAGGCGGACCAAAAAAAAAAACCTGGTTCAGCCACCTACCCTCATGTGCCCCGCCTGCAGGCATTGCATACTGTAGTTGTAGACGTTGGCAGCATAGAGCGCTGCCCGCTTCCATGCTTCCAGCGAGTCCGCGTCACTGAAGTGGCCCAAGAGCGTCGTCAGTGCCTGTTGGCATTCCGCCGTCTCGCACCGGCTCTGCGTAGTGTCCAGGGCCTGCGCGGCCGTAGCAAGCGCGTCGTCGAACAGCTGCGCCAGTTGCGGCAGGCCGGTGAGCCGTGGATCGTGCTCCACGAACTTCATCACTTTGTGGCACTGGCGAATGGTGCCCGCCGCCATGCTGATCCACTTGGCTGGCCGTGCGACAGCCTCGCAGTTGGCCGCCGTCAGTCTGCCGGCCATCTGTTGCGTGTCCAGGACCTCCGCGTCATTGCGCGCGCCGCCCCGCTTGACCAGCCACTCTCCGTCGGCGCCGGGGTAGGGGCGCAGAGCCGCTATGTGGAACGTTTCCGACATCGGAACGGCTCGCGGGCCGCCGACTCCAAGGCCCTTGCCTTTCGCGACCGCGCCCCATGGCGTCTGCTTTCCGCCCTTGTCTCCCCTGCGTCCACCCATGGCGGCACGGCTCTGCTTCGGCCTTTTTCACAGAGAGAGCTGCTTCCACTTGGTCCAAGCTGGCACATTCAAGCAAAAAAAATCTCTCCGTGCACCATGAAACACAAAGCACTGTCTTTCTCCTGCTGGTGTCTTGACATGCCACTACAAGGGTTGAAGCTGATAAAGCACACAGCAAAACACAGAAGAGCACACACTCCGCGCCTCGAAGCCGAAGTTCCAGTCAGGAGCATTGTGTCTGTGCTCCCGGTCTGGCGCCTTGTGTCTGTGCGCCTGGGTGGATCGGCGCGCAAACCGAAAAACAGAACGTCGCTCTGCCGGCACGCATGTCTAAAAAATCTCTCTTCCACGTCTCGTTTTCGCCGCTCTGGGCTTGCGCCACGAATGACTGTTTTTGCTCGGGCCACAAGGGAAACACGAAAAAGCTTCATTACGCATTCAGCTGCTTCGCAGGCCGTGCCACATGCACGCACACGAGTGTGAGAGTGCACGTATGAGAGCACAGGTCGGGAGAACATGCGAGCACACATATCTCCTTGGAGCACACGTCTGACAGCAAATATGCAAGCGCCTACAGGTACTGCTTGGAAAGCACACTGACGCCTAGAGGTGAAAACATACAGAAGAGAGGGTACCAGTGAGAACCATTTGCGCATGCCATTCACAGATACGACCACATGCTTGAGAAAATACACATAAGAGCGCCACGGCAACGTACACTTGAGAGCACTTCGGGGTCGAGATAGGACAGCACACATATGAAAGCACACATATGGAAGCGCGTCGCAGACGACCATGCCACACAAAGCATTGTCTCTCTCTTGCTGGTGTCCTTACATTACACTACCAGGGGGTAAAGAAGACGAAAAAAAGGCACCATGCTTTTCCATTCTCTCTGTCCAGTCTCTAAGTTCGCAGCTGGCTTTGTGCACAGGCGAATAAAACCTTTGGTTGCTAGACCATCGGCCTCTTAGGACTCCTCGGACCATTCTGCCCCCTCCTCCATCCACTCGGACGCAGGGCTTGCGACAGTCGTCACGAACTCGCTTTCCTGCTTGGAAATTTGGAGGCAGAATCGCTCCACGAAGACTTCGAGCGTCCAGCGCTCCTGCATCATTTCGTGGCGAGGCACCCCCAATGTCCACGTAGAAGCGTTGAAACCGCCACGTGTGTCCGGTTCCTTTCCGGGCAAGCCACCAAGCCTCCTCAGGAAGTTTCTCCCATTCTGCAGGGCAACGGGAAACGCACAACGGAGGTAAATTTGCCCATTGCCCCACCGCGCCAAAAACGGCGACCCTGAGGCCCTCTTCGAACCGCTCAAACGTGCTTGCTGTCCGCATCCGGACGAGGTCGGCCAGGCCGATGCCTCGGTAGAGCGCTCGCAGGAGCATGCCGGGAGAACCTTCATTTGGCAGTGGCACCTGCCACTTCCAGGCTGACGCCCGGATCACGTCTGCGGTTTCCGCGCACCAAGCCCGGCAGATTGCTGCGACCGCGAGGCCGGTTGGCCACGAGAGGTGGTCCAAGACCACCGTCATCATAGCTAACTCCAAGGCCATGGCCGCAGGCATTGCCTCAAGGTTCGGCGCAAAGAAGAGGGTCTGTCGATGTTATACACTTGCGCCAAACAAAGGCAAAAAACCGAAGCACGTGCGTTACACGTCGTCGTCGCTTCTTTTTTGGGCACAGCAAAAATAAAACGAACGGATGAGAGGGCCAAAAGGTTGCAAACTCGAGCCAAGGTTCTGGCAAGGCCGACACCAAGGGGGAGACGCGCGAAGGAATCGAGGCGTTCAGACGGCTGCGGGGCTTGATACATTGCCACTTCCAACGTTGTGCAGGGGACTGAAAAAAAACCTGGATGGAAAACAGTCAGGTACACAAAGCAAAATGAATTCTATACCACATGCATCTATAAAACAGCACCATACCTACAACTAGCACAACGTGTGCAGCACTAGGCTGGGAACCCCCACGCGCCATCCGTTCGCAGGCCAAACTCATAGCACAGACCTGACGGGATTGGACAGATATGAGCGCACACATCTGCAAGCACACCTGTGAGAGCACATCTGTGCACACATATGAGAGCATGACTGCGAGATAACATAGAAGCACAAATCCGAGAGAACGTAGGCAAGACCATGGGAAAGGCACATACAAGCGGACATATAGAACGCATTTTGGTGAAAAAAGCTTTCCGCGTCTAGTTTCTTTGTGCGCGTCTAGGCCTGGCGACCCCCCCCGGCGCCTGGGCACGCCCCGTGACTTCATCGACCCCGGGGGTTTTTGTTTACCCAGGCGGGGCCGCTTCCCCAGGGTCTCCGTCACGGGCGTGTTCGTCCACCTATGGCTTTCTGTCTTGATGGTCCTTGGGCCTTGCCACGTCCGATTTCGATTTGTTGCGCCGCCCTCCCCCCCCTGGATTGGTCGCTTTGTCTCTCTTTCGTCGTTTTCGGCCTTGTCGCGGTGGGACGCTTTTGCTGCACCCCGCTCTTGTTTTGCTTCTAGCCACGTAAAACTTAGTGTTCCGGTCTCATATGGCCACTGCACCACCGGCAGGCTCTGATACCTTCTGTTCGTGCGCCGCTTTTGGCGGCCAGACCGGCGAGCCGGACCCATCACCACGAGAAGCCAACGAAGTTCGGAAACCCTGGCGCCCTGCTTGCAAAAAGCTGCACAGGCCCGACTTCGTCGCGACCCGTTCTCGGTTCAAAACTTTGCGCGCTTCAGCGCCGCACAGACGGCCCGAGCCAAAACGACATGGCCCCGACAAATGCCCTTCAAATTATAGGCGCTTTGCAAGCCAAAAAACATGAAACGCCACGTTGTGGTCGAACGTCTCCGGTTTGACTGGTGTCTTCTTCAAATGCCGCCGGCCGTTCCCAAGATAGATTTTCCGAGGCCGCACTCTATCGAGCGCCCGTCGCGCCACGATCGTGCACCCAAGCGCCCTGCCTGTGAAATCTTTGCTTGGCCAGAAAAATTGGTAGCAGGAAATTTTTCCACAAGTCGCTGTATTCGAGTTCGCGCGTCGTCGCCTTAGGCCCTTCCAGCGCGAAACGCCCAGCGTGAAAAAAGCACATGTAAAACACACACGCGTCGCAAGCCAAAATCTTCGAAGCGCGCCGTTTGAGTGCACAAGTCGGCGAACAAACGCCCCGCTCTTCGAGGTCGCGCCGGGCCCGACGAAAACGACCCTGGCAAAATTTGGGCAGCATTTCCCCCTTGCCATAACGTGGAACTTTTGTACTGAAGCTCTCCAATTTTCACAATCGACTTTTCGTCTTCCTGTTCTTTCTCTCTCTCTCTCTCTCTCTGGGGTTCCGCGCCGGCGTCGACAGCCGAGGACGAGCAAAAATGGCAGCGGAAAAATGCACAGCATTTTGTTTACTGGGGAACTGTTTGCTCCGGGGCCGCGCAGGGCCCAAAAATGGCTTTCGTCTTTCAGCTCGTTCCGTTTGAAAAACCAGGAGGCCTGCCAAAGCACAAGCGGCAGCATTTTGAAAAATTTTTACACATATATCCAAAACGGCCGTCGGCGGCGAAGCCGCCGAAAAAATTTTTGACGGATTCAAGCTTTGTCCGGCCTTGAGATGAAACAGTGTGACTGCAGAGACTGCCCGGCTTCCAGCTGGCACAGCTTGACTGCAGGCACTGCAGAGACTGGCACAGCTGGAGCAGTGTGCCTGCAGGCACTGGACCGGTCGCTTGCGAATGGCACTACAAGAACCCATAAGAAGAAGGACCAAGGAAACAAAAACCGGCACCAGGGCACGTCACCTGAAAACACACCTCGTATACCCTGTCGACCAAATTCGTTCAGAAAAACAAAGCCCCTGCCTTCTGCTTCTTCTCCGGTGGCTCCTATTGGCATGAAGCAAAGAGCACTTGCTGGCCGCTCCTGGCCGTCGGCTCGACGTCGACGGCAACGGGCCTGGGAAGTCACGCGCAGACGGCCGCGCCTTCCTTGTTGGGGGTCTTTTGGCTTCCCCACGTCCCATGGGAGACGTGGGTACTAGACCTGTCCGCCACGATGAGGCAGACCCCCGTCGGACAGGGATGTCACCGCCGCGCCTCGAAGCATCAGACCTTGCAGACATCTACGCTTCAAGCGTTTGACGTTCCGAGGTCGAATTTCGAATTGTTGCGCCGCCCTCCCCCCCCCTATATTGGTCAGATCGTGTCTCCTTCGTCGTTTTTTGCCTTCTCGCCTCCGAGCGCTCTTGCTGCGCCCTGCTCTTGTTTTGCTTCCAACGGAGGACGCTGTTGGGTTTCGGTCTCCTATGGCCCGTCGCCCACCGCCAGGCTCCAAAGCCTCGTGTTTGTGCACCGTTTTCAGGGGCGAAACCGGCGCGCCGGACCGCTCGAACCGGGACACCGGAAAGTTTCCAAAGTGAAGCGCCCCGCTTGCAAAAAGCTTCTAGTCTCAAATCTGGCCACGACCCGTTTTCGATGCAACATCGTCTCGTTTTGTCGCCGCCTATAGGGCCCAGGCCAAAACGACACGAAGTCGAAAACGACGTGGAAAGGTTAGACCCGTTGCAAGCCAAAAATCGTCCAACGCCCCCGCGGGCTCGAAAATGTCTGGTTTCGATGTCGTTCTTCTCAACTCCCGCCGGCCGTTCGCAAGATCGAATTCGAAGGGCCGAGCCCTACCAAGCGCAAGCCGCGCCGATTGCGTCCGACCACGCGCCCTGCCTACGAAATCCTTGACCTTGTCAAAAAAAAAGTGCCCCAAAATTTTTGGAGAAGTCGCTGTATTGGAGTTACGGCGTTTTCGCCATAGAAACCACGAGCGCGAAACGCCTAGCAGAAAAAAACGACCTTCAAAACGCACACCCGTTGCAAGCTCAAATCCTGCGAAACACCCCGTTCGAACGCAGACGTCCCTTCGCGACGCCCGGCGCCTCGCGACGGCGTCGGCCGCGTCGAAAAAGTCCCTGGGAAAAATTCGCGAGAGTTTCCCCCTTCCCATACCCGTTGAGGGGGTTTTTGGGGGTATCGATTGTCCTCAATCGACCTTTCAGCACTTTTTCTTCCTCTTCATCTGGGGCCCCGGGCCGGTCGGCAGCGCACCCCTCCCTCTTCCCCCGTCGCCTGGTCGACGGGGTCCCGGGGCTTGGGACCCGGCTTTGGCGGGTTAGTGCGCTGCCCGGGATCGTCGTCGTCGTCGTCGTCGTAGGCTCCCAAAACTTGCCGCCAAAAAAACGGGCAGCATTTCGTTTCCTCGGAGAGCGTTTCCCTCGGGGCCCTGGAGGGCACCAAAAAGGTTTTCTATTTTTCGCGCGTTTCTTCGTCGATACGCGGCTTCCGAACCTCGGTCTCCTAGCTTGCAAACTCCAGGTTTGCCAGGCCCCCGCCCTTGGACACTCCAAGTCTTGACGATTTCCAAACCTCGTGCTTGTGAGGTCACGCATCCTTTGGTGGGTCTTGGCTCGACCTTGGTCAAGTATTGATCA
>CAXAMN010025700.1:0-10695 GCA_963970005.1 Durusdinium trenchii
CTGCGGCAAATCGGCGGCTAGTCTGCTGAACGATCGGTCGGCGCGGCCCAGCTGCGAAGCTGCACTGCAAGGAAATCCGCGGGTTAGGGGAGAAAACATGAAACACCATGGAAGCAAACCAATCAAATTAGACAGCGTGGTCAACAGTTTTTTAGCAGGTACACGGTCAGACGTCTCTGACCGCATCCCATGACATCACTAGCTTCGTTGGCCAGCGTCGTGATGTCATGCGCTGGCCCCCTGCTTGTGGAAGGATGGTGGTGGAAAACCCTTTGTCCAGGGTGGGACACACACAGATCGCCGCATTCGGCGCTTTTTCAAAAACCGGTGGCAGGCGTGGTAATCATGCCCCTTTCGGACATATAGGTTCACGAGTTCAGCCGCAGCAAGGTCAGCGCTGGAGGGTGGAAATGTGTATTTTCGAATAGTGTGAAGTCGTGATTGGAGGCCTGATAGAGCCAAGCGCCGGCTCCCGGCAGTGGTGGAGTCCCGGATTTTCCAGGGTTGTGAAGGTTGCATGTAGGTGATGGTGCGTTGTGGGAGATCGATGTTGAAACCGAGGAGATGAAAGTCCTCCACCGGCTCGAGTTCCACTGGGTCGCCAAAGAAATTGTGGTGGATGAGGGTTTGGATAGCCGGGTGTTGAAGGAAATGTTCGTTGTGGACAATGAAGCGGTTGTCGACATAGCGATAGTAAGTAAAGTGGAGGTCTGTATGTTGAAGTAGGTTGTTGTGGATCTGATGCCAGGAATGCTCAATGAGGGCGATGGCAACGTTGCATAGGGCTGGAGAGAGCTGGGATCCAATCCCGGCCCCTCGGATTTGTTTGTAAGTGTTGTTGCAAGCCCGGAAAATGCAGGTGTCGAGGGCAAAAGCCACAATGGTGGTAATGTCGGAAGTCTGGATGGTGCGTTGGGTGGGGTGTTTCTGATGGTGTCGGCCAATGTGTGAGTGGTGGAAGGGATTGCCAGTGGCCTGGACATCCACCGTTAGGGTGTGTGTGGATTGCTGTCGCTGCCAGTGATGGACGAGGGAATGAACTGCGTCGATGAGTCGGTGCTGGGGAACAGAGTTGAAAAAGCCAACCAGGTCGTCGTTGGTGGCATGTAGTGAGATGTCTGGTGGGGTTTGAGTGAGGTAACTGTGAAAGTGGTGCCAAAGCTGGGGAATGGACATTTGGCCTGGATGTTGAGGGTAGAGGTGTTGGAGGATGATGTCAAGGGCGCGGCTGGTGATGCGTAGCAGGTTGCCACTGAGTGATTGGAAGTATGAGATGATTGTACGGCCTTTTTTGCCAGTGCTTCTTCGCCTTGAGGTGGACAACCCCGTAGGGGATGTTGAAGTCTTTGCGAAAGCCCCACTTGTAGCGAGTACGCAGGATGGGGGGGACAGTGGCGGCCAGGTGGTCGTGGATGTTGGCAGCAGTGATGTAGGGAAGTGGTTCGAAAAGTTCAGGGGATTGCCAGGTGTTCAAGGCGCCGGTGAAATATTGGCGAGGGCAAAACAACCGGAGTTGTTGGAGCTCGTGGTCGGCATGGTGGAGCAATGTGTGTTTGCCCAAATGTTCTTGGAGCTGGCGAAGTAGGCGAGCGGTAAATCGGGGTTGTTGTTTGAGGTGTGTGTTGTGGAGGCGCCATTGGTGTTCAAGGAAAGGTTGTAGGTGTTGAACTAGGGATGGTGGGAGCCCCTGTAGTTTGAGCCATTTGGTATATGCCGTCTTGAAAATGAGGAAATAACGAGCCTTGCTTGGGTAATAGGTACTGTTCATGTTGGCATTGAGGAAAATGCTGAGGTGCGTAGGGAGTTGGAGTTGATCAAGTGTGAGGATGTAATGGCCATCGACGGTAGGGGTCTCTGGATCCTGCAGGAGGGTGCGAAGGTGATCGCATGCACAGGGGAGGTCGGCGGGATCTGGCGGGGAGTGGAGGGTGTCCTCCCATGTGCGGTGATTGTGTAGGTGGGAGCGCAGGGTTTTGTGGGCGGCCTCCCTCAGCCGGTGTGAGGGGAGGTGGAGGGGTATGGTAAATTGCTTGTGTTGCTGGATGGTGGTGCGAAGCCATTGTTGGCAGTGCTTGGGAAAGTCATCATGGGCCAAGAAGGGCACTGTCAATGGGATGTTTGGCTTTGGTGGGGTGAGGTTGCGGTAGATCAAGGCTTTGTTGAGAATGTGGAGAGCGCGGCTGCGGCCAGGTTCTTCCAAATTCGCGGCCATGCGCCGTATTGCGTACACCTCGAGGTCTGTGTGGCGGCCGCTTCTGAGCTGCTTGGCTGCCTCAAAAGAGGCTGCGGTGTGTTTGGTGAGGTTGCGGAGGATTTGGAGGGCGTGATGCTTCGTGGAAGTGTAAAGGTGTGGTTCTCTGAGGGTGTACTGGCGTTGGCGAAGGCGTCGGAAAAGTCGTTTGTGAGTGGCTAGTCTGGAGTAGAAGTGGGCTCTGTGCTTCGCAAACTGCCATCCCTGAGCTTTGAGTTTAAGGTGGTGGGAAATGAAAGGCCAGTTGAGTGAAGGCATCCAGTTGGCGATGTAGTGGTGCTCTTGAATCCAGGCTTGGTCGTAAGTATCATGGGAGGTGAGTTGGATAGTGGTGTAGTGGTGAATGTTGTTGTGGGAATGCCAATAACGTAAAGAGAGTTCTGCTGAAATGGGGATGTTGTTCTGAAGTTGTTTGAGTTTGGCACGGCGATTGTGTTCACGGTGGGGGATGCCGATGGCTGTGGAGCCAACGTAGAAGTGGCCGTGTTGGTGGTAGCAGCGTTGGGGTTGGTCGGGATTGAAGTGGAGCTTGATGTAGACGGAATTGGAAGAGAGAAAGTTGCGGTAGTGGTAGGTGTGTGGTAAAATGTGTAGTTGGCGGAGGCGATTGCGCCATTGTTGTGAGCGACGGGTGTTGGAGGGATATGCGAAAAGTAGTGTGATATGGATGAGGCCGGTTGCAAAGATAGCCTCGGCACGGTCAATGTATTGGGTGCGGTGGATGAGGATGGAAAGTGTGCGGTGCAGGTGGAAGAGTTGGGTGAGGTTGGTGTGGCTGGGTTGCTGCTGGGCCACGATTGCGAGTCAGCAACCAATGGCTGTTCCTACTGCCACCAGCTGTTGGAGGCTGCGGATGGGGAGTCGATTGACTCGGTTGAGGGGTAGGCCATATTTGGCGGCTGCCTCTTTTAGCTGCTGCGTGGTGACCTTGCTGGTTTGCAGCAGTCGGATAATGTCTGTCGCAGCTTCTTGAATGGTGGGGTCGAAAGTAGTGACCCATTGTTGGATCTCTGGGTAGTTCCAGCCTTCGGGGATGTCGTCTTGCAGAGTGGGGTGTGGCGGTTGCAAGACGTCGGTGATGGCTGGTGGCTTCGGTGGTGGTGGCGTGGGTGCGTGGGAAGGGGCGGCTGGTGTGGAAGATCGGCTGGTGTTCTTAACTGGTGTGAGTGGGTTGCCCAGGTCTTGGAGTTTCTGACGTGCACGAGCCAGTTCGTCGTTGGTGGTCTTGAGGGCGCGTAGGGCGGAGCCTTCCGCAGGTGCGGGGGAGTGGGTTTGCAGTTGGTCGATAAGCAGTTTGATGAGGGGAGCGTGAAAAGCTCGAGCGTGGGTAGTTTTGTTGGGTATGTCTGTGCTCTGTTGTCTGTGAAGAGCCTCCGCGATGCCGTCAAGGTCAAGGCGGTGTTCGCGGAGTTGTTGGAGAAAAAGGGTTACGAAGACCGACTCCGCTATGCTTCTGGTGGCAATGAAACCTGTGAATTTGCCGTTGCTCAGGGTGCGGGCGGTGAACTCAGAGGTACCGTGGTAGGCCAATTGCCACGGGAAGACCTCAAATGTGGGGAGGCCGGCCACTCCTGCTTTGCGAGACCACTGGGTGGGTTGGATCGTACGATGTAGTTGGTGGCCGTGCAGGGTGTTGGAATCCCAATGTTGCTCGGTGGGGTTCCAGGAATCAGGAACCGGTGGTGTGGGTGATGGGATGTGGGGGGTCGGCGGTGGGGCGTGTGTTGTGGTGCCACGTGTTGTAGGTGGTGGCGGGGGGCTGTGTTTGAAGGTCGATGGTGGTGGAGTGACAGGCTCGGCCGTGGGCAGGGGTGGCGGCGGCGGAGGTGGAAAATCTGGCTGGGAGTTGGATGCTTGGGATGGGGGTGTTTGCTGCGATGGCGGTGTGTACGGTGGAGTCACATAAGGGTTGGAGTGGTGGACGTGGTGTGTGCGAAGTGCGTGAGTGAGTGGGCCGTAGGTGCCGGTGGGGCTGTATGTGTGGTGGGCAGTGGTAGGAGGAGAAGTTGTGGTATCTGGGTTGTTGAGCTGCTGATGATGTTGCTGCATCAAATAATGATTCCAGTAGTATTGCTGCCACTGCGGGTCCATGGTGGCTGAGCGAAGGATCACTGGATCGTGGGAGTGGATCACCGGTTGTTGATTTGAGCAAGCTGAAAATGTGAAACCGGTGCAAGACAGTAATTTGGGAAAGCAAAGGTGGCGCTGAAGCAGTCATGCGGCTGAAAAAACCGGTGTCAAAGAGAAAAAACTCGAAGGACCGCTGAACACACCGTAAAACCGGAAAAATCAAAACCGCTTGTGTGGGTGCAAACAAATGTTGAAAATCATATTGAAAATAAGACTGTCCAGGGAAACGCGCTGTTTTTCGTTGTGCAAGGTGAAACTGAAGGTGGCTGTCCGCGGAGCAAGCTGAGCGGCTGCCCAAAGATGGTGGTGGGAATGTTATTGGAAAGTTGCGGTAGAACCGAAACTGCATGGCTAAAAAAGGTGGTGGTAACATGTTGTACAAGTCATCTTCGGTGGAATCATGGCAGGCGCCTCAGGAGCTGCAGCTGCGTGATCAATGGTTATCTGCATGCCACGGATCGGTGTCTGGGTCATAGTCTTGTTGTGATAGCGGCAAGGGGCGCCCTTGCGCGTCCAACCAGATCGTGGGTGGGCGGGTTGTGGCCGCCGGGGGTGGTGAACTCATGGTGGAGGAGCCGGTCTGTGGTGAGATGAAAGGGGTGGGTTGCTGTGGTGGAATGGGGTAACGTGCTGGCCACGGGTGAGTGGGTGGAGGAGCGGCTGTTGGTGGTGCCATTGAGGGTGTTGGCATGTAAGATGCGACGTGAGCAGGGGGCCAGCCAGTGGCCGGGGGAACAGGCTGAAGGGGTTCTGTGGTAGAGTGTTGCTGCAGGGCTTGAGAGAGTGACGGTGGTGGTCGCTTTGGAAGTGGGTGTACTGTAGTGGTAGCTGGGCGGTTGATGCCTGAGGCACTGCCAGGGGGGTGTTGGTGAGCCTGTGCGTGGATCTGGCTGGCGGGTGCGAGTGGGGGTAGTGGTGCGAGGAGGTGTCTTGGAACGTCTGTTGCGTGGTGTGCCGCCAATGGGGGATGGAAATGTCGGTGGAGTTTGGGGCTGTTCTGGCAAAGTAACAGGAGGTGTGGGGATGAGGTTGACGTATTGCCAGCGATCGTGTGGTTGTTTGTTGGTTGCTGATGTGGGATTGGGGGATGCTGTGGGAAAAGTATTGCTGGCTGTGGGAGGGGAAGTTGCCGATTGGTTGCTGTCTGTTGTAGGCATGAGGCCGGCAAAAGAGGGGAGCTGGACGATGGCATGGATGTCCGTCTGGACATGACGGTGGTGGGTGGCTGGTCGAGGGGTTGCTCGAGGTGTAGTCTGTTGAGATTCGTGCATGAGAAGTGGTGGAAGTGGATGGGCCAGGATGGATTCTGACGGTGGAGGAGTTTGAGTGGCGACGTCCTGCAGAGTAGTGCTGCGGGCTGTGGCGGTAGGGATTGGGTAGAAACGCAGGGGTGAAGTGGAACTGGGAGGGCGGTCAGTCTCGTCGTGTGTGGATGTGGAGGTCTGTGCTGTTAGGTTGGGATCCAGGAAATATGCTGCTGGGGGAAACCGAGCCATGGTGTCAATGGCGTTGAGAGCCAGGCGGGTGTGGCTCTGGATGCGTTGTACATTGTTGTGGTAAATGGCAATGAGCCGCTGGACAGGTGCTGGGAGTGTATCCGTGAGAGGTGGATGTCCGATAGGGGTGTCAGTAAGGGCGTTGAGGCTGTCCAGGTGTTGGTGAAGAACGAATCTGTGGACGTGAAGGTCGGTGAGGATGCCCATAAGGGCGTGGGGTGGTTGGAAGGTGTATACTTCGGCCCAAAACGATTGGTCTGCCGAGATGTTTGTGGTGTCTGTTGGTGCGGGTTGTGTGGGTGGGGAAAGTGGGTTGGGTGGAGGTTGCTGCGAGGATGTTGGATCCTGCACTTGTGGAGGTGTTTCCTCCAGGTCTTCATTGAAGACGAGTAGAACCTCAGACTGCTCATCATAGTCGGGGTGCCGCGCCATTGACAGCTAAGTGTGGAGGCGGCGTGCGGTTGCAGGTAACGATCACGAGTTTTGAAAAAACGGCTGCGGTCCGATGGAACAAACCTGCCTGTGGGAGTGCGAGGTGAGAAAAAAGTGACAAACTAAAGAGAAAGGGTAGGAAAAAAGAAAAGACGAAAAGTGGTAAGTGAAAAACTGAACGGAGGTGGCGTTCTTTTGTCATCACACGCTGTGTGAAGGTGCGGGGTGAGACTATGAGCTGCTGTGGCGTGAGTTGAGCTCGGCCGCGGCTGCAGCGGCGGCTTGGCGCGCAATCCGCAGGATAGTTTGTTGGAGCGTGGCCGCCTGCTGCTCTGTTAGTGGCGCATCAGGTATGGGGGGTACTGGTGGGAAAACTGTAGTGGTGTTGGTAGTGGTGGTTGGTCTGAAGTGAGATGGCGGCACGGGACTTGATGTGACTGGGCGGCGGGTGGGATGTGCTGTGGGATTGAGGTAGTGCTTGATGTCGTTGGAAAAGTTGAAAGGTAAGAGTTGGCCATTCCGGTGGGGTCGTGGAATAGTGACTTGGATGGTGTTGCGTGTGGGTGCTGTGGTAGGGCGGGCTTGGTGAAATCGTGGAGGACACACCCAAGTGGTATTGATGGGTGGGTGCCCTGGGCGTGCTTTTGGTAAAATGGGAACATTGGTAGTGAGGATAACTGGGTCCTCAGTGCTGGTGGAGGATGTGGTGGATGGTGGTGCTGATGTAGTGTGCGGTGTGGTGGCACCAGGCGGTGCTGGTGTTGGCTTGAGGTTGGTCTGTGGTGTGTTACGTGTGGATAGGTTGCGGTAGGATGTATGAGAGACTGGAGGGGCTTTGGGTGGTGGCGTTGTGGACGTGATAGGGGTTTTGTCCGGTACGGCGCTGACCGGAGGACAAAGCATGGGAACGTGCTGTGGAGAATCTTCTTCCTTTTTCATGAGTTCCAGCTTTGGGTCCTTGGTGGATGATGCATTGACTTCTGCTTTGGTGAGGGGTGGCGTCTCTTCCTTCACTTCGATAGACTCCGTGGGAGTGCGATCCCAATCTGGAGAGTCGTAGTCCATGGAATGGTGGGAAGGCGAAGCGAGTGGTAGGAAACGGCCCGTCGAGAGTTCAAATGGCTACGGAGAAAAATGTGTGTGGCTGCTGGGTGGTAGAAAAGAGCAGAATGAAGAAAACAATGCAAAGAGGACAAGTTTTCCGATGTCGGATCAAAGCGTGATGTGTGAGATCAAGCGTCATCCTATGCCTCAGGGGGAAGTAGACGGTGTGTCAGCGAGCAGGTGGCAAGCTACCGTGGAGGTGAAGCTGGAGGTGGAGGCCGTCCAAAGTGCTTGATGCAGGTGTCCGCGGTGGCCAGGAGCTGCGGCAGGGCGGCGCGGGATGATCTGGTGCCCTGAGGTTGTGTGGTTTGGCTGCGAGAGTGTGGTGAGGGGAAGGCGGTCTCGAGAACGAGACCTGTCTCTGTCATGGAGCCGGTGGTGGAGTGGCGGCGTGGTGGTGGGTGATGGGGTGGCTGGGTTGTGTTGTGTGGTGGTTCCGGAGAGGAGGTTGGTTTGCTGTGGAGGGATGTCAATGGTGGGATCAATGCGGTAGTGACCAGGGGAGCCTGGTGAGCCAGGAAGGAATTGTAGCCTGGCGAGTCCACGGCGGGCGTCGTGGGTGGTATTGATCAAATGTCGTAATGTGTTTCGTGTCTGCAGGAAAAGTCTGTAAGCTGGTGTATTGGTGAAAGTAGACATTGGAGGAATGGGATCTCGCACAATAGGGTGATGTTGAAGATCATCGACCAGTGTGGAGATGGTAGTGATCATCCAGTGGAGCAGGAGTAGTTCAGGTTGGTGCGTCACTGATGGAGCCAAGTATGGCATGGGATTGCTCGGTAAAAAGTAGCTGTGATGTGAATTGGGTGGGCCAGGGGAAAATGTGGTGGTTGCTGAGTGAGGAGGTTGTGGAGTTCGTGGATCATCGGCGGACATCATGTCGTAGGGAGGGCGCACGTTTATGAAGAAACTGTTCGGTCAAATGGCTGCGGACAGAAAGTGGCAGGCAAGAGGAACAACGAGTAAGCAGTGTAAGAGTGAAAGGAATTCGGGTGCATGGCAGAATTTTGCGCTCGCCGAGAATGTCTGTGAGACTTGAAAAACAACAATAGCCGTGAGAAGGGCTGCTGTCACATAATTGACAAAAAATGCGCGGCGGCCGCCGGAGAGCTGGAGGTTGAATGTTGCTGTAGTTAGCCCATCCGGCGTGAGAGGCTGTCCCGGGACCGTGAACGTTCCCTGGTGTGAGTGGTGACGTTGGTGTGAGTTGCTGGGGTAGCTTGTGGTGGAGGGCCTGTCCAGGATGAGTGTAGGCGAGCTGCGTCTTGTGGTGGGGTATGTGGTGAAGAAGTAGGTGACCGGTTGGAAAGCCCTGGTGGTAGTGGAAAACCTGGCGGTATGTCGTGTAGAATGGCAAGGTTGCTGTTGGAGAGTGAAGCTGTGGGGTCGATGCGATATTGCCCGGGGAGGCCTGGGCTGGTGGTGACAAATTGGAGGAGCCGGCGAGCCTGGGAAAGGTTATCAATCAGGCGGTCCAGCAAAATCAGGTCACCGCGCATTCGGTAAAGGAGGTTGTATGCTCTCTGGTCCTGAAAGTACGTCTGGCTTGGCATAGGCTCAGTGTGGAGTGGGTGGCGTCGGAGGTGTTGGTTGACCATAACGAGAAGGTCAAAGGAGCTGTTGAAAGATTGAAGGTCAGGCTGAGTGCAAATTGAGGGTTGGAGCCAGCTCGGAGGGCGCTGTGGCAAGTAGTGTTCTGTGTTGACGGTGTTGCCATAGGGGCGAGCACGAGGATTGGCCATGACAAGTGATGGATTGTAATGGCGTACAAAAGGCTGCGGAGCTGAGGTGAGCCTGAAAACTGTAAAATCAAAGGTGGAAAACTGGGTGGACAAAAATTGGGAGTGAATAGAATTCAATGCATGTCAGCGGATTTGTCGTGCGGCACGCCGTACGGAAAGTGGGTGAAACGGATCAAATGAAATAGCTGCCAACTGGCGATAGTGGAGATTTCTCCGGATGACTGTCCTCACTAAGCGGTCGCTCAGCAGCCGGCGGCAGCGGCGCAGCAGCTGAAGTTGTTGGGTGTTGTGAAGTCGGTGGTGTCATGGTGGGGGAAGGGGAAAAGTCCGGTTGTGAGTGTGGTGCTGGGGAAACTGCTGGTGATGTAGGTGTTGGTGATGGGGAAGGTGCTTGCCGTGGTGGTGCAGTTGGTGGTAGTGTAGAAAAAAGTTGCTGGTCTTGCTGTCGTTGCATGTCTTTGAGTTCTTGCCATCGGGCTTGGCATTGTGCAACGGAGAACCCGACCCGGCGGGCCACAGTAGCCCAGTTGGGACGAAGTTTTGGGTTTTCTTTGAGTTCGATCAGGCGACAATCGGCGTCGCCGTCCCAAGCGTCCCAATCTGCGTTTTGGTTGAGTGGTGGTGGGGGTGGTGGCTTACGCTTGCGTGTTGTGGTGGGTTGTGGATCAGGGGGCGTTGTTGGAATGTCGTCTGAATCCTGTAAGGGTGGTGCTAGTGAGCGGAGAGGTGGTCTGGATGGTGCTGAGTCGCAGGAGGAGGTCGTGGATGGTAAACGTATGGGGTGGTTGGGTGGAGTTGGAAGTGGCTGAAAGTGTTGGCGGAAAGTGGGGTCTGCTTGTTGGCTGTGGTGTAGGAAAACCGTGTGAAGGTGTGCTACAATATCTGTTGCTTGTCGGAGCAGGTTGTGCACCTGGGAAAGTGCCACTGCGGTTTTGTGTAGGAGAGTTGTGGTGTCGTTTTGTAAAGGTGTCAGCTTGCTGCTCATGTGGCTGAGATGTAGGGGTGTGCAGTAGTCAAGAATCGTCACAGGTTGCTGCGGCAGCGCGCCAAAGCAGCTGGAAAGCGGCGAGTCTGAAGAAGCACATCATTCCGAGGCCATGCATATGAATCAAGCGAGCATCAAATTCCCACAGGCAAAAGGATGAATACACAATGCAGATTGGACAGTCAAGTACAAGGCTTAAAATTCACTCTTCACGATGCAGAAACTGACATGGGAAATAAACTTGCAAAACAGCCGAAGCAAATCAGAAAATTCTCAGCTAAAGCGCGGAGCTAGAAGAATGAAGGGTTCAAAAAGCCCGTGGTTGCCGCAAGAGGCTCTTTTTTGCTGCTACAGCAAAGGTTGGGTGGTGGTGTGAGACTGAAAGTGGATGTAGAGGTGGTAGTGTTGTATGGATGTGTGGCAGTGGTGTTATGGGTCCGGCGGAGTGGAGTTGGTGGACCAGGCCAGTCCTTTGACGATGGCGTGGTCGGGGTGGATCACCCAGCAACGGCCTTTCTGATGAAAGACCGCACCATGGTGGTCGTTAAGGAGGTT